>JAODAL010000077.1:135000-469473 GCA_025379985.1 Phyllomedusa bahiana | reverse complement strand
TGCTCCTGTACAGAAAAATATTGTTGACTATGAAGGATTGTAATTGGTGATGCAACAATATTTATAAGGTTATACATGTGAAAGTTAGACATCCACAATGAATGCTAGGACCCAAAGTTTGACCAGTGCATCATCACCATCTCCACCAAGCTTTCCTACTTCCCATACAGCATCTTGATGCACATCTCTTCCCTATTTAACATATAAGCATCTACACCACTTCATGATGTTAAAATATATTATCTATCAGATCAAGTCACCTTTTTACATGTGCTCCAGTGGCCATCTTTGATGCACACATTGCCCCCTGTAATGCTTTTCAGTGGTGGGGGACCGGGGGGGGAGAGTCAGCAATGCGCACTTGATCTGTCTTACGGCTCTAAGAGGATCATATGCAAAAGAACTGCAATCACTGTGTGATCTTCCAACATGCGTCTTAGCGATCAATTTGATACTGCAGTAGCTCTTTTTATAGATCATTAAGCTTGCATTTCTTCTGATTTTCATCTTGTTTAACAAAATTCTAGTAACCTCCTCGGTTTTCGGAGAAGGGAGGTGACTCCTCACCCTTCATATGTCATAATGGGGTGCTGATCGGTATATCTATTGCAGCTGGGCCTACATTAGGTCTCTATTTCTTAGGCCTGTGTTCACTCGGCTTATTTCACGAACGTATTACACCGGTCTGCCGATCGTAAATACGTTCTGTAGAAATCAGTTTTGGAAAAAATCAGTTGCAATAAGTGCCACTAAGTGTGGCACGTATTTGTAATGATTTCCCGACGATTCACCATCTAAAATCATTGTAGGTGGTGATTCCGTCCGTAAATAATTGAAATGTGAATTGTTTTTCGTCCGGATTGCAGTATGTCAATCCGCGGCTGGCAATCCGGATCGGTACTACGCGTCGTGTGAACGGACGTGCCGTATTTTCTGTGAAATCAATAGAAAATAGGCTGTGACTTATTTCGGACTGACTTTGCAGACGATTGACGATCGTCAATCATCACATTCCGTCGGCAACATACGAGGCGAATAAGACCGTCTGGTGAACGAGGCCTTTCTGTACCTATTATACTATGGTCAGAGGTACAGTGTAGTAATGAGGGCAATAATTGTTACACTATTCTGCGATACATTAGTGGTGCATTAGTATTGCACAATTAGTGTACCAAGCAAAAAAAAAATAAAAAAATCGCACTCATATTTGTAAAGTACCTGGGGGGGGGAATAAAAATATGTAACAAAGAAAAAAAAATTGAAAGTATTTAAAAAATAAACATTTTTTAACAAAAATCTTTAAGTTTATATAACCACACTATTTTCCCACTCCAACAATTACAGTTAACAGAAACTGTATTTCACATTCCAGAAAAATTATTATTAAAGATATAACACTAATTTATCCTGTAAAAAACGGGAGCAAATTTGAGGATTTTTTTTGATTGCTTTGCATTCCAAATAAATATTAATAAAAAGCGATCAAAAAGGAATATTTACTTCAAAAATGGCACAAATAAATATACAGCTTCACCCCGGAAAAAGACTAGAACCCTGAAAAGGTCCATCAATGAATAGTGATTGGTTCTCAATAAAAGTGATGCAAAGTAATTTTACATTTTTTATAAATAGCTTTTTTTCTTTTAAGTAGTACGTAATAACTAAAACCTATTTATAGATTTGGGATTGCCCAGAATTATAATGACCTGTGGAAAAATAAATTATCAGGTCATTTATACCACAAAGTGAAACTCCATAAAAATAAACCCAAATAAAATAATGACTGAAGTGCATTTTTTTTTCAACTCCACCACACAAGGAATTTTTCACATGTTAACAAAACATATATCCATGTTTTATTTAAAAATAAAATCCAGTTTAATTTTTGAAGTAGTATGGAAGTAATATTTTTACACAATTTTTCTGTATTATAAAAAATAGTAAACAGCGAAGCATGATGAAAACAACACTGATCCTTAGTGAGGACTCAGCAATAAGTCATTCCTGGGAAACCTAGGAAGAAAGTTGTTCAATTCTTCTGCAGCGGGAAACCACAGGGAAATAAAGCATTCCATGGTTGATTGTTTCTATCATTATCTGTATAATCATACAAACATGCTTAGTCTTGCAAAATTAAAGAGGCTGTTTATAGCTGCTTTCTCTAGTTGAGGCTCCTGAATAGGGGGACCCATTCTTTTAATTCGGCAATATCATTTCGCCATATTAAAAATATGTTTTTCTAACCAGACAAACCCCTTTAAGTCAGGAGACCTGTAATATAAGTTATGAAACCTCTAAGGACATAGGTGCATGTGGCAGATATGTTGCAGAAATGTCTTTGTGTCAAATTATGCTACTTCTAAATGGCAATTATAAAATACCCGTCATGAATTACGGGTTATAGAAACACAATCACAGTATTTTACAATTTGGCTTAGTTTTTTTACTGTTTTTTTCGTTGGATTTTGCATGGTAGTTTTTTAAGATCTTTAGACGGTCCATTACAAATGTATGCCGTTTTTAAGCTAAATTACAACGGATTACAAGAGAATTGTTCTTACAGTGTAGGAATGGGGTCTAGGGCCACCAGTGCGAGTTTATTTTAGGGGCCCACTTTGCCCCGCTGTCTCTGGACAACATGTCACGGTTTGTCCAGACCAATTCACTTCAACTTATAAAGATGATGTGATGAATTCACACTAATCTGTAATCAAGATGATGAGCAGAGGCTTCTAAGTCTCCCTCACTTAATTGCAGCAGTATACCAGATGGTAAAAATAAACAGGTCTAATTAGATATGCCCCCTCCCCTAATGATACATTTATATAAATAAAAACATAATCAAAGTTTTAACACAAGAGTAATGAGTACATAAATTACTACATAATGGTGGCTGACTAGTTACCTAATAACACCGCTACTTAACCAGAATCCCCCAGAAGGCTAAATTACCAATAAGTCCACTACAGACAAATTTCTAAAATACATCTATATAACCACATATCCCACCCCATAGTGACTGAATAATACCACTACACTATGACCACATATCCCCACTACAAAGTGACTGAAAAATACCGCCACACCATGACCATATATCCCCGCCACAAAGTGACTGAACAATACCGCCACACCATGACCACTATATCACCACATATGGTGACGAATAATACTGACACACCTTAAACCACAGTATAATCACCCCATAGTAATCGGAACTAAATGCCACCATACTATGACCTTATATTCACCACACTAGTAACTGAATAATACCACCTCACTTATGACAACATATCACAAAATATAAGGACTGAATAATAACCCCACATCATGACCTCATTTCTCATCCACATTGTGATCTGATTCAATACCTCAATATTGCCCATGACCACATACACCACTATACAGAGATCTGTAATAATACGCCACCCCTATTACAATGAACTATAAAACCAGTACACTTTGACCATACATTTAGTGTTTAGGTTCAGGGACTTTTAGTGGTCACAGGTTGAGTTTCTTTATGATGATGTTGTTTCACGTTCCCTTTTCCTCTCCATCCGGTTTCCAAAACTTCCATGCATGACTGTGTCCTGGCCAACCACTCGGACTGACCAGATTTGGACCTCAAAACATTTTGAATCCTCACTTCTCCAAGCAGCTCCTTACTTATAGGTATATAAGTCCCCTCAGTTAGGTAGCTCTATAGTTCCCTTCATCAGATAGGAAGCTCTATAGGTCCACTCAGGTAGGTGTATAGGTCCTCTCAGATAGGAAGTTATATAGTTCCCTTCAGTTAGGCACCACCACACCACAGGTTTATATAGGTCCCCTCAGTTAGGCAGGTATATATAGATCTCCTCCAATCCTCCAGTGGTCCAGTCCGACACTGTGTTCTAAGTTATATTGAAACAGATTTCGATTTGAAATCTTAGCCTATTAAAAAAAAATCCAAGCTATTGCAGCCTATAGTTCGGATTTTCTATTGAAGTCTATGAAGATGATTTACAGTCGGATTTTAAATACCAAATCCACTTAAAAATGTGACTGTAAACCTGTGCCGTGTAGACGTAGCCTTAGTAATTATTGTGAATGGGTTTACAGAAATCACCTTATTTATATATATATATACGGAACTAATTTTCAATGACAGAAATCTGGCAAAGAGGTTTAGGAAAGGCAGATGGCTAGAAGGCAACAAGATGGCACAGACATACAAATGAGTATTTTCATTCGACCACCATAGAAAATTGTTTGTGGTTCTTATATCGAGTTTTTTCAGATGGTCGGTTTTTTGGCTCAGAAAACAAATAAGAACATGTTCATTCTTTGGTCATATTTCATGAGGAAAACACCTGGAAATGTATTATTGATATGAATGGGTATGGCTAAAAACCTTGTGCAAAATATGGCCAAAACATTTGTAGCTGGTTTTTAACCTGGATCTGTGTCAGAAACCAGATGGAAATAAATGGGACTCATTTCTGACTGTGAAATAAAGAAAAAGGTCTTAACAAAATAAATAAAAAAAAAAAAAATCTTTTATTTTTCCTCTGGAAGAGCTGAGTGATGGCGAATTTTTTTTGCAGGGTGAGGTCTAGTTTTTCTTGCTACTTATTGATCACTTTTTATTAGGATGACAAAAAACACAATTCTATCATTCAGTATTTAGTTCCCCACATAGGATAAATGTTAGATTGCTTTAGACTGGACGTTTACAGATGTGGCAATACCAATTATGTAATTTTTTAATATGATAAATGGGGAAAAAGTTAGAATTTTTTAATTCTTATTTTTATACACTACTCAAAAAAATTAAGGGAACATTAAAATACCACATCCTAGATCTCAATGAATGAAATATTCTAGTTGTGATTCTTTATTCATTCATAGTGGAATGGTTTGAGAAACAAATAAAACATGAAAACGATCTATGAAATCAAAACTAATAGCCCCATAGATGTATGTCTGGATTTGGAATGATACTCAAAATCAAAGTGAAAATTAAATATCAGGCTGATTTCAAACTTCAGTGGACAAGGACTAAGACAAGGAATTGGAGATCAGTAGTGGGTAACCTCCAATGCATGTTATGACTTCCCTACAAACACCCGGACATGCTCAACAATGATGAGGCGGCGCATGTTCTTCCTGAGGGATTATCCAATAGCATAGATGTAAAGCATCAGTGAATATCCTGGGACAGTACTGTGGTGGCAAAGTGGCATTGTGGATGCGAAGGGACATGATCTGTCACAGATGTGCTCAATTGGATCAGGACCTGTGGAACGGGAAGGGCCAGTCTTTATAGCGTCAAATGCCTTCATCATGCAGAATGCTGACACACTTTCAGGCCACATGAGCCCTAGCATTGTCATGCATCAGAAGGACCTCAGGGCCCACTGCACCTGCATATGGTCTCACAATGGGTCTGAGGATCTCATCCTGGTACCTAATTGGCTGGTCAGATTACCATGGCTAGCACATGGAGGGCTATGCGGCCCTTCAAAGAAATGCCTCTCCACACCATTACTGACCCACTGCCAAATCAGTCATGATGGGGGATGTTGCAGGCAGCAGAATGTTCCTCATGGCGTCTCCAGACTCTGTCACACGTACACAGTGTGAATCTGTGCTCATCCGTGAAGAGCACAGGGCGCCAATGTCGAATCTGCCAATCTTTGTGCTCTCTGGCCAATGGCAATCGCCCTGCATGGAGTTGGGCTGAAGCACAACACCGACTTGTGTATGTCGGGCCCTCAAGCCACCCTCATGGAGTCTGTTTCTGATAGTTTGAGCAGGCACATGGATATTAGTCATGTTGCAGGGCTCTGGCACTGCTCCTCCTCCTGTTCCTTTTTGCACAAAGGAGGAGGTAGTGGTCCTGCTGCTGGGCTGTTGCCCCTCTTTGGCTCCCTCCACTTCTCTTAGTATTTTGGCCTGTCTCCTGGTATCTGCTCCATGCTCTGGACACTGTGCTGACAGACACAGCTAATCTGCTTGCCACAGCTTGCATTGATGTGCCATCCTGGATGAGCTGCACTACCTGAGCAACTTCTGTGGGTTGTATAGACACTGCACTCATGCCAACTCTAGGGGTGCGCCAGTGAGCAGATGCAATAAAAAGTGACCAAAACAGCAGCCAGAAAGGAATGAGAACAGAGAAATGGTCTTTGGTCACCACTGAAGAACACTCCTTACTGGGATTGTCAGCTAATTTGCTATCATTTCAACCTGTTGTCTGTTCCATTTGCACAACAGAAGGAGAAATTGATTCACAATCAGTGTTGATTCATAGTTGTAAAGGTTAATTTCACAAATGTGTGATTGACTTGGAGTTACATTGTGTTGTTAAAGTTATCCTTAATTTTTTTGAACAGTGTATTTTTAAGAAAATGTTTATTTTAATTGCAGTAATCTTTAGCCCCCGTAGGGGACGTAGGAGAGCGATGGGGGAGCGATCACTTGAACTATATACCTCAGTACTAATGTACTGCAAGAAAAATACACTCAACGGCCACTTTATTAGGTTTCCACCTGTCCAATGCTCGTTAACACTTAATTTCTAATCAGCCAATCTCATGGCGGCCAACTCAGTTGCATTTAGGCATGTAGACATGGTCAAGACATCTCCTGAAGTCAAACGAGAATCAGTAGGGGGAAGATAAGGTGATTTGAGTGCCTTTGAACGTGGAATGGTTATGGTTGCTGAGAAGGGATGGTAATGAGTATTTAAGAACTGCCTGATCTCCTGGGATTTTTTAAACGCACAACCATGTCTTGGGTTTACAGAGATTGTCCAGAAAAAGAAAAAAGACATCCAGTGTGCGGCAGTTCCCTCGTGGGCGGAAATGCCTTGTAGAGGCAGAGGTCAAAGGAGTATGGGACAGGGACTGGTTCGAGATGATAGAAAGGCAACAGTGACTCAAATAGCCACCCGTTACAACCAAGGTAGGCAGAAGAGCATCTCTGAACGAACATGTACGGCGAACTTTGAAGGAGTGGGAATACAGCATGCAGAAGACACACACAGGTGCACTCCTTTCAGCTAAAGACAGGAAACTGAGGACTTCCAATTTGCCCCAAGCTCATCGAAATTGGACGTAGAAGATTGGATAAACATTGCCTTGTCTGATGTGTCTCGATTTTGCTGCGACATTCGGATGGTAGGGTCAGAAATTGCGTCAAACAACATGAAAGCATGGATCAATCCTGCCTTGTATCGACGGTTCAGGCTGGTGGTGGTGGTGTCAGGGTGGGGGGAATATTGTTCTTGGCACTCTTTGAGGCCCACTTTGGTACCATTTGAGCATAGTTGCAACACCTTGTGGGAATCTATGCCACGAAGATTTGAGGCAGTTCTAAAGTCCAAAGGGGGTCAACCCGTTACCTAGCATGGTTGTACCTAATAAAGTGGGGTGGTGTAGGTGTCTCGGGTGTGCACGACACCCGTTCCCGGGTCGCAGGGCACACCCGTGGTCGCCGCATGGAGCAGCACCGCCGCCGCATGGTGGAGGCGGGTGGGAGTTGCTCACGCAGGCTCGGCCGGATCCTCTCTTGACCCCGGCCGCGCTCTGTTGCGGTTCACGGCCTCCAGCGCGCGCGTCCCCCGTCATCTAAGGCGAGGTGCGCGCCGGCACTCGGAGATTTAAAGGCCAGTGCACCGGTAATTTGCTATTTTGCCCGGTTCTATGCCCTTATTAAGCCTGCCCCTTCCTGGGGTGTTGCCGGATATTTAGTGCCATTTATGCCTTATTGAGAAAGCGTTACAAGCCCTTCTTCTTGATTACCGTGTACCGTACCATTTGCTTCCGTTCCTCGACCACGCATTCTGCCGCCTGGCCCTGACCTACCGCCTGACCACAAACCACCGAACCTTGTGCCGCCTGCCATAACCTTTCTGCCTGTCCCCGGATACGAGCCTGCCTGACGATTCACTGCACCTCGCTATACCTAGGCTGCCTCCACCGCAAGCATGACACAGTCAGGGTTAAGACCCTGGTAGTACTCCCGCCGCAGCAAGGCCATCCCGCTTTGCGGCAGGTAGGCTCTGGTGAAAACAGGGCTAATTAGATTCCGTTCCCTGGCGTTGGCCTTACACCACAGCTTGCGGTGGTCCAGTGGATCCACTCCTACGTCGGGTACGTGACAGCCTAGATCCGGCCATGGATCCCGCCAAAAGGTGCCTCTGCTGTCTGACGCTGACCTCACCGCATTGTGGGAATCAGCAGTCACAACAGAGCGATCAGCAAGGCCACAGCAAAACTCAGCCATCTCTCCGCATGATGCAGCAGTTCCTGGCCGCCCCCTAGCTGCAGCAACACGCTCCCGTGGCTCACGCTGCTCCACGGGTTCAGCTCCAAACCTCTGGTCCACGGCTCCATCTTTCTATGCCGACCAAATTCGATGGGGATCCAAGGCCTGCGGGGCTTTATCACCATTGCTTCCCTGCCATGCTATTGAGCTAATGGGCAACCAATTTCCTACCGAAAGGGTCTAGGTGGCGTTCGTACTAAAGCATTCTCTGCTCTGGGAAAAGCCCTGGTTTGGCTACCTCCCCTCTGGGCACAGGACGATCGGTCAAAAGCTTAACCTGGCTTCTTTCCTCACCGAGTTTCAAGGAGCGTTTCGAGGAACCATCCCGGGGCTTCATATGCGACGTCCGCATTGCTAAATCTGCGCAAGGGGGATCATCTGTAAGGCGATTATGCCGATACGTTCGCACCTTGGCCTCCGAAGTTATCGTGGAATGATGCGGCGTTGCCTGCAACCTTCAGAGGGCCCTCAACCAGCGCGTTAATGGGGTGCTATATCGCCCGGGATCTCCGTCTTCCTCTTGAGTGACTCTTATTCGCCCTGGCCACTCGGATTGACATCCGTTTATTGGAACGCCTGGGAAGGACTTCGGCTGGAATGGAGAAAGCTTAGACCCGTCGTCTTCCTCATATGGCCCAAGTATTCTCAAAGGACGCCTCAGTTGCCCTTCCCCACCACCTGCCGCCGAAGAGTCATGGTGGTGGATTCCGGGCCCGCCCCCACCTGTCTAACAACAGAGCTAACAGAAGCGTGCGGAGAATCTTTGTCTGTACTGTGGCAGTGCAGGACCATTTCCTCTGATCCCTGCCACTGCGCCCTCCGCGTCGGGAAACGGGGCAAATAGGATACGTAGGAGAGGCGTCCCTAGGTGAGAGCAAGCCCATCTCCGCCTGAACATGCCCGTGGTTGTCGGCACTGGGGCCTGGTGCCAGTTTCAGGCTACTGCTTTCACTGGACTATGGGTCTGCCGGAAATTTCTTGGACGCTGACTCCTGGTATCCCAGCATAGAACAATCCCTGTGACCCCGCCTGGGAAGCCCCTACTCATCTCCTCGGTCTGTGGAGTGATTCTCAAGGATCAATTCGGTTCGAACTGAGCCCCTGGTCCTAAAGTAGGGTACTGCACAAGGAGGAGACTTGCGTATACTACGTACTACCTGGTCCTCCATCGTCCACTCTACTGGGTTCTCACTTGGCTGCAACGCCACGCTCCCGTGCAGAGGGCGACAGTCCTGAGTTGGGGGTTCGGAGTTTGTCAGTCTCGCTGTTTGGTGGCACTCGCCCGGTGCTTACCGCTTTTTCCGGGGTCGCATAAGCCTATGAAGGGCCTTCCTGACACACCAATACCAAGCCTTCGCAGATGTCTTTCTCCAAGAAGCAAGCTGAGACGTATGCCGCGCCCATCGCCTTTCGATCTGTCCTATTGATCTTCATGCCCGGGACGTCTCACTCACACGTGGAAGGGTTTTACCCCTGTCGGGTACTCTGAACCTTGGCTATGTCACATACATAAAGGGAGAATCTCCAAGGGTGTTTATACCGCAAGTCTTTCCTCTCCAGCGGGGCCGGGTTCTTCTTCGTGGCTAAGAAGGACGGAAGGTCTGCGTCCTTGCATAGACTATCGACGGGCCTAACAAGATCACGGTAAAGAACAGCTATCCCTGCCTCTGATCACGGAACTGTTTTGACCGTTTAGAGAGTTGCCAAGGTCTTTACTAAACTGGACCTACGTGGGCTTATAACCTCATACGGATACTGTTTGAGGGAGACGAAGGATGACCGCTTTCAAACACCCGAGAAGGGCACTTCGAGTTAATGGTCATGCCCTGCGGGCTCTGCACATGCCCCCGGCCGTCTTACAGTGTTCGTCAATGACATTTCCGGGGACCTCCTGTTCAACATCGGGGGTTGTTTACCTTGACGACATTCTGGTTTTCTCCCCCGACCTTGAAATAATAATAATAATAATACATAATAATAATGATCTTTATTTCATATAGCGCCCAACAGATTCGCCGCAGACTTTACCAAATTCAAGGGTAAACATACAGTCATTAACACATTAAAAGTACCTTACAAATATGAGACACAAGGTGTGAGGGCCATGCTAGTGGAGCTTACAATCTTTAGGGTGTATGGGTGTGATACCATACGGTAAGAAGTGCCAGTTTACCAAAGGTCCCCGGCCTTGTTTCATTAAATAGAGGGTGGCGTTTACATGAAATAAATGGATGACCTGCCACCAGACTGTACATCTATATACAGATAAGTGCCTGTGAGTTGACCAAGGTGCTGGAGCAAGTGAAGATGTGTGTGATAGCAGTTAGGATCTTGGTGGGCCAGAGCCGAGAAGATGTATTTTAAGGGGCCCTCTTAAAACTGTGAGGGTTGTGAAATGTGCTCTGATCGCCCGCGGTAGCTATTCCAGAGAATTGGGGGAGTTGCCCGCACGTGGTTGAATCTTGTAGGCGGGCCATGGGAGGTTCGGATGATTGAGGAAGGTAGTTGAATATCTTCTGCAGAGCGGAGAGCACGGGCCTAGGGCGTAGACAGAGACTAGGGAGGAGATGTAGGGAGGAGCAGCGCTGTGGAGTGCTTTATGGGTGAGAGTGATGAGTTTATACTGTATTCCGTGTACTGGATGGGCACACCAGTGCAAGTTGCTGACAAGGGTTAGTAGAGGAATCAGTATTGTGGATGGAGAGAAAGACAAGCCTGGCTGCTGCATTCTGGCAGATTGGACGAGGGGAAGAGTTTGCAGAGAGGGGAGGACCGATAGCAAGGAGTTGCAGTAGTCAAGATGAGAAAGGAATAAAAAGCAGTAATGAAGTCTGACGTCGTTTCCACAGTGAGAAATGACGGACTTGAATCCTCATCAATGTTCACGTGCGCACAGGTCCTACAGAAGTCTAAGGGCCTACCGACTCTATGCCAAACTTGAGACAGTGCCAGTTTTCATCTGCTGACGCCTTCCATTCCTCGTCTACATCTTTATGACAAGGGCCTACAAGAGGGCCCCGCGAAGTTGTATGCTGTCCTACAGTGGCCGCGACCCCGTGGGTCTCCGTGACATTACTATGATTCCTGGGGTTCACAACTATTACAGGCAATTTTACCAAATTTTTTCCCGCTGAGTATTCACCCATAGTGGCGTCTAACCAAGAGAAAGCAAATCTAAGATCTGGCCACAGCGGGCAGAGGAAAGCCTTCTATAATGTTAAAATGTTTGCCTTCGGCCTCCTGCGCCTGTGCTCTCTGGCCAGATACTGAACAACCATTTTTTCTCGAGGTCGACGCCTCCTCGCGTGTGGGGTCGGCGGCATAATCTCCAGAAAGGGCAAAGGGCGATGACATAACCTTGCGGGTTCTTTTCTAAAAGTTTTTCCTTCTGCTGAAAGGAACTACTCCATCGGCGCCAGGGAAATGGAGATATCTCTTGGAGGGGGCTCGTCCACCCTTGGTCAGCAATCTATACCGACCATAAAAATATGCTGTATTCATCACAAGACTGCTCATAACGCTTAAATCCACGACCAGGCTTGTGGTCTCCTCTTCTTCTCCGGTTTAATTTTCTCATCATTTTCGCCTGCGGCATCGAAATGTCAAGACCGACGCTCTCTCCATGCTTCGGTGTGACTGGAGACCGAGTCCACCCACGGGCACATTTTCCCTCCAGAACGTCTCATCTCGGCAGCAACGATTGATCTACAACGGCATTCCCCCGGCAAAGACATATGTCCGTTATGATATTGTCACGGGGTCATTGCTCCCGTTATGGCGAGTCACCTCAGGGAGTCAGAGGTCACCTCGCTCATCTCATCTCTCGATTCTTTGGTGGCAGAGCCTAGCCCCAGGATGTTGTGAGTTCGGTGAGGCCTGCGCTTTCCTGTGCCCGGAACAAGTATCCTCGTCTCATACGGCAGGTCTGCTCCTTCCTCTACCCTATACCATAGCTGTCCTTGGACCCATGTGGAACATGGATTTTATCACGGATCTCCCTCTTCCGCTGGCAACAAGTGATCTGGGTAGTTTCAGACCGGTTTTCAAAGATGTCCACCACTTCACTCTCTGCCAGGGCCTACCTCGCTCCTCGCCCTTGCCAGTATATTTTTTCTTCATATTTTTCGGCTGCAGGGCTCCTCAGCACATAGTGGTCGGACCGTGGGCGTTCAATTTGTCTCAGATCTATGGCGCTCCTCTGTAACCAACTCAAATGAAACTGGGACTTTTCTTCAGGCCTACCACCCCAGTCCAATGGGCAGGAGAGAGAGTAAACCAGACCCTAGGTTGCTACCTGTACGCCTCTTTGTCTCGCACAGGCCAGGCATGATTTGGTACAGGATTGTTGTCCTGGGCCGAGTTTTCGTATAAAAACTCATTGGACTCGGAGTTGCTGGTGTGACATCCTTTCTTTATTGTCTACGGGCGACATCCCCTCCCACCCCTCCACATCTCTGGCCCTCGGAGAGGTCCCTTCTGTGGATGCTGTTACAGGTCCTGACAAGCTCATTTGGAAAACAGACGCTCCCATTCTCTACTCCAGGCTCGCCCGCCACCCATAAAATAAAAAAGGCTCAAGCCGACAAATCGAAGACCTCCGCCATCCTTCTCCGCAAGTGGACAGTGTGAGTTGTCAGCTAAATAAATACGTTTCATGGTTCCCAAGCTATAAGCTGGGTCCACGGGTTCCTGGGTCCCATTCGAGGTGCTCAAGCGCCATTAACCCTGTAGCATCAAGTCCGGCCTTACCCCCACTATGAGGGTCCCGAATCTCTTCCATGTTCCCTGCTAAAACCGGTACATCCTTAATCCTGCTTCTTCTCGGGTACTAGCTACTCCCACTCTGGACGGGCCGATTACACCGATGTCTTTTTGGTAAAGGAGATTCTAGATATTGAAGTCGGTCCAGAGGGCAAGCGGTTTTTTTCCATTGACTGGAAGGGTGGTTCGGGCCCGAGGAGAGGTCCCTGGGAGCCAGAGAGCAATATTCTGGATTGGGGACATAAATTCAGAGGTTACCTCCAGGGCCTGAAGGAGGGGAGGCCGATGGGGGGGGAACGGTCACGGGTGGGCCCGCGATCCGTCCGGGTCGGCGGCACTCCCGTGGTCGCCGCACGAGCGGCATCGCCGCCGCATGTGGGCGGTGTGGCGCGCTTCACCCGGCCGGCCCGGCTCCTCCCTTACCGGCGCGCTCCCTGTTGTAGTATCGGCCTCCAGCGCGCGCGTCCCCGACATACCGAAGGACGCGCGTGCGCCGGCACTCCGAGATTTTAAAGGGCCAGGTGGCATCGGTACATTTGCTATTGACGGTCACTGCCTCTTAATTAAGCCTGCACCTTCCTGGGGCTGTTTTGCCCGGATCTTTTAGTCCATTTCTGACTATTGATGAATGCGTTACAAGCCTTCTTATGATTTCTGTGTACCGTACCATTTGCCTTCCGTTCTCGACCCACGCATTCTGCCGCCTACAGCCATGACCTACCGCCTGTCCTCAACCATGAACCTGTGCCGCCCTGCCCTCCTGTCCTTCTGCCTGTCCCAGGACTACGAGCTGGCCTGACAGATTCTGAACCTCAGCTATACCTTGACTTGCCACCGCATGAAAGTCAACGTGTGGGGTAACGGACCGTTTATAGACTCCCGCCGCCAGCAAGTCCATCCCGCTTGGCGGGCGGGCTCTGGTGAAAACCGCGGCTACTTTGATTCCGTTTCCCTGGGTGGGACTTACACAACCGCTTGCGGTGGGTCCAGTGGATCCAATCTAAGTCCCGGGTACGTGACAAAATAGGATTAATTTTTGTACTTTTTATACCTTCTTACGGCAGCCTTAGACACACCATTCCTGATTAGGCTGTAGGTGGTTCTACAGCAGCAATCGGCATATCAGCTGCTGTTCCTAGCTGAACCTATTACAGAGTAACCGGAATGCTGGAGGTTTGTAAATAGCAGTGTACAAGGCTACAGAGCTCTAAGGCTTAAAACTTGTCATTAACTTAGGTAAACAAACTCTTGCATTAGAGATAAGACTCAAGCAGAGAGTGACTGACCATGGTCTGACTGACTGACGGCAACTTGAAGCAACAGGTGATAGAGAGCAGGGAGAGGTGGTCAGTAACCTAAAGATAAAAACATATTTATCTAATAAACAAAGCAAAATCAGAACTGCAATGTATTTGATAATAGTCTTCATCTACCTTTCCCTACATGCTGAAAGCTAATCATTATGGTGAAAAAACCCCTTTGAGGTAAATACTTTTTCATCCTAAATATAGGAGTCCACTTATATTATTAATAAACTCCATACAAGGTGGAGGAACGCTACAGTAGGTCTGTTGCGCTTTCGTCGCAGTGTCCTTAATTTTCACAGAAAAAAAATGGCAAAGCTGTTGCAGAGCCATTTTTTACCGTTATTTTCCTTCTGCACTTTTATGGGATTAATTCTATTTTTTTGAAAAAAAATACATGTGGAAGAAATATAGATACAACCAACTGTTGTTAATCAAATAATTTAATAGTGTCCTGATTGTAAGGCCATGTTCACACGGCTAATAATGGGACGTATTTCAGTCCGTATTACCGTGGCGTAGTTGCCATCGAATTATGGCTGGAATACGTCCCAGTATTACGGTTAATCACAGTTCTCATAGAGAAATATGGATTTACATCTCCTCTCCCTGATCGGGATGCCGCCGCGGGGGGAGATAAGTGACATGTGAATATACGCGCCGCTGGTAATGAAAGTCTATGGGCTCCCGCCCCCGTCCACACGGCTTAATTGCGGGGCGTAATTACGCCCCGCAAATAAGCCGTGTGAACATAGCCTAAGGCCTCGTTCACACGGCTTATTCTGCCGCTGGGATTGGCGGCCGAATGCGCGCAGGATTTGCGCGCAGCTTGACAGTACGGCGCCCAATCCGCGGCATCCAATTACGGGTTTCCTCTGCTCTCTTAGAGAACAGTGGAATTCCGTCGCTCCTCCCAAGCTACGGCGAATCCGACGGCGGGGGGAGAATAGTGACATGGCTCATTATTTACGGCCTCACGCCGGACGCGCCGTTAAATAATGTGCATGTCACTTTTCTCCCCCCGCGGCGATTCGCCGGAGCGGGAGGAGCGTGGATTCCACTGTTCTATATGACGGAGCAGTGGTATTAACGTAATTGATGCCGCGGTTTGGCGCCGTACTGCATGCGAAAAATCCGGCTCGCGTACGGGCGCCAATCCGCGGCTGAATAAGCCGTACGGTGAACGAGGCCTTTAGGATTTGTTCACACGGCTTATGTGCGGGCGTAATTACGCCCCGCAATTAAGCAGTGTGGACCGGTGGTCGGGGAGCCCATAGACTTTATTACCAGCGGAGAGTATTTTCACATGTCACTTACTCTCCCACGCGGCGGATTAGCCGAGCAGGGAGTGGAGTATGTATCCTATTTCTACTATGAGAACTGTGGGATTACCGTAATGTCTGGGACGTATTCCAGCCATAATTCGATGCACTACGCCACGTAATACGGGACTTTGGGAATATTAATACGTCCCATTTTAAGCCGTGTGAACATGGCCTTACAATCAGGACACTATTAAATTATTTGATTAACAACAGTTGGTTGTATCTATATTTCTTCCACATGTATTTTTTTTCAAAAAAATAGAATTAATCCCATAAAAGTGCAGAAGGAAATAACAGAAAAAATGGCGCTGCAAGCTGTGCCATTTTTTCTGTGAAAATTAAGGACACTGCGACGAAAGCGCAACAGACCTACTGTAGCGTTGCTCCACCTTGTATGGAGTTTATTAATAATATAAGTGGACTCCTATATTTAGGATGAAAAAAGTATTACCTCAAAGGGGTTATCTTTCACCATAATGATAGCTTTCCAGCTTGTAGCAGGAAAGGTAGAGGATGACTTTTATCAAATAATTGCAGTCTGTTTTTGCCTTTTGTTTATTAGATAAATATGTTTTTATCTTTAGGTTACTGACCACCTCTCCCTGCTCTCTATCACCTGTTGCTTCAAGTTGCCGTCAGTCAGTCAGACCATGGTCAGTCACTCTCTGCTTGAGTCTTATCTCTAATGCAAGAGTTTGTTTACCTAAGTTAATGACAAGTTTTAAGCCTTAGAGATCTGTAGTCTTGTACACTTCTATTTACAAACCTCCAGCATTCCGGTTACTCTGTAATAGGTTCAGCTAGGAACAGCAGCTGATATGCCGATTGCTAGTGTAGAACACATATATTAAAAAAAATGGATAACAAAATCAAAAGAATAAGACTAAATCAGGAAATGGGTGTATGTCTAAGGCTGCCGTAAGCAAGGTATAAAAGTACATAAATGTAATCCCTATTGTCAGTACAGGAGTAGGATGTGGATCACACAGGTCCACGCAAGCGGGTTGGTGTATTCCACGCCAGGGAACGGAATATAAGAAGTAGGTCCCGGTTTTCCACCAGAGCCCGCCGCAAAGCGGGATGACTTGCTGCATGAGGGAGTCTATTACCGGTCGTTACCCCACACGTGACTGCTTGCCAGGTGGCTGTCAAGGGTATAGCGTGGTGCAGAATCGGTTTTCAGGCAGGCTCGTAGTCAGGGGGACAGGCTGAAGGTCAGAGGCAGGCGGCACAGGTTCTTGGTTGTGGAAGGCGGCTAGGTATGGGCAGCGGCAGAATGCTAGTGGTCGGGAACGAAGCAAAATGGTACGGTACACAGTAATCAGAAGAGGATTGTAACGCTTTCTCTTATAGGCTGAAATGGGGCACTAAAGATCCGGCAACCAGCCACAAGGAAGGGGCAGGGACTTAAATATGGGCAGTGACCGGCAATAGCAAATTGACCGATGCACTGGACCTTTAACATCTCGGAGTGCCGGCGCACGCGCGCCCTTAGATGTCGGGGACGCTGCGCAGCTGGGGAGGCCGAGACCACAACAGGAGGCGCGGTCCGGGTAAGGGAGGAGCCGGGCCCGGACCGGGTCGGAGCGCGCCCACCGCCCGGGAAAATGCGGGCGGCCGATGCCGCTCGTGCGGCGACCACGGGTGTGCCCACGGCGACACGGGCACGGGGGTCGCGGGCCCACCCGGACAGTACCCCCCTTGGCCTCCCCCTCCTTATGGCCTCGGAGGAACATACTGAATTATGTCCCAATCCAGAATAATGATTCTGGCTCCAGGACATCTCCTCGGGCCCGAAACACTTTCGTCAATGAGAAAAAAACCGCTTCCCTCTGGACAGTCTTCTATCTAGAATCTCCTTTTACCATAAAGACTCGGTGGTATCGGCATCAGGAGTGGGGAGGAGCAAGTTACCAGAGAGAAGCGATTAAGGCTATGACCCGGTTTTGGTTTTTTTTTAGCTGGGAGAATGGAAGGAGTTCGGGACTCTCATAGTGTGGGGAAGGCGGAGGATTGTATGCTACTGGTTAAATGCGCTTGAGCACTCGAATGGTACTCCCAGGAAACCGTGGACCCAGCTTTATAGGCTGGGAACTTGAAAAGTATTTATTAGATGAACAAACCACACCTTGTCCACTGGCGAGTAGGGTAAATGGCGGAGGTCTTCGCTTTTTGTCGGCTGAGCCTTGGTGCGGGCGGAGGACTGGAGTAGAGAATGGTGGCGTCTGTTTCCAAATGCTGTCAGGTACGGGATACAGCTCTTACTAACAGCAGGACCTTCCGAGGGCACAGGAGGTGGAGCGGGTGGGAGGGGATGTCGCCCCCGTAGGACAATAAAGAAAGGAGCAGCTCTCGAGCAGACTACGAGTCCAATGATTATACGATAAAACTCGGCCCAGGACAACAAGCTGGACCAATTAATCCTGCGTGAGGAGACAAGTGGCGCAGGTAGACAACCTAGGGGTCTGGTTTACTCTCTCATTTACTGCCCATTGGTCTGGGGGTGGTAGATGAAAGAAAAGTCCGTTTCATTTGTAGTTGGTTAAGACGGGGAGCGCCATAATCTGGAGAAAATTGAAACGCCACGGTCCGACACCTTTGGTGCTGAGGGTGCCCATGCAGCCGATAAAGTTGAAGAAAAAAATAGATGGAAGGCGTGGAGCTGAGGGTAGGCCAGGCAGAGGAGAGTGAAGTGGGACATCTTTGAAAACCGGTCTGTAACTACCCAGATCACGGTGTGCAGCGGAACGGAGGGAGATCCGTGATAAAATCCTGGCCACTATGGTCCAAGAGACAGCTAGGTTAGTGCTAGTGAAGGAGGAAGACCTGCCGGTTTGAGGACGTGGAGACTTGTTCCGGGCACAGGAGCGCAGGCCTCCAACGACTCCGCACGAACATCCTGGGGCTAGGCTCGGCCACCAGTAGAAATACGTAGAGATGACGACGAGCAGGACCTCTGCACTCATGGGTGACTCGCCATTACGGGGAGCAATGACCCGTGACAATATCCTTACGGACATATGTCTTGCGGGGGGAAATGGCGTTGCTAGATCAATCGGGGACGGCCGAGATGAGCAGTTCTGGAGGGGATAATGTGCCGTGGAGTGGGACTCGTCTCAGTCCACATAGAAGCCTGGAGAAGAGAGCGTCGGTCTTGACTTTTCGTTCGATGGGGCGAAAATGGAATGAGAAAATTAAACCGGGAGATGAGAGAGTCAAAAAGTGGCGTGGATTTTTGCGTTTGAGCAGATATGAGAGATACAGACAGGATTTGTCATGGTAGGTATAGATGTGACAGCGGTGACGAGCCCACTCCAAGAGATATCTACGATTCCGGGTCGCGATGGAGTAAAGTAGTTCCTGTTTCAGCAGAGGAAAAACTTTTAGAAAGAACCAGCAAAGTGAGGGGTCTTGCCTGTTTGGGCACCTTTCTGGGAGATTATGGCCCCGGAACCCCCACACGGAGGAGGCGCTCGACCTCCGAGAAAAAAGGGTTGTTCAGTATCTGCCGTAGAGAGCTCTGGCGCACTGAGGCTAAGGCCACATTGTAACTTTAGAGAAGGGCTTCCACTTGCGCTGGTCGGCCAGAGCTTAGGATTTGTCGTATTGTCTTGGTTAAACCCACTCTTGGGGAAATACCAGCGAGGATAAAGTGGTATAAATTGCATGTAATAGTTGGTGTACCCCAGGAATCTTTGTATGGCTCACGGAGACCACGGGGCCGCCGGCCAATGTTTGACAGCACAGACAACTTCGCGGGGGTCCATTCCGTAGGACCTGTATGATAATGATGTAGCCGAGAATTGGTAAGGCTCTGCTGATGAAAACTGGCCACTTCTCAAAGTTTGGCATAGAGGCGGTTGGCCCTTAGTACGTTGAGGACCTGGCGCACGTGTACTTGATGGGATTCAAGTCCGTACATTTTCTCACTGTGGAACGACTCTAAAACTCTCAATTATGCTTTGATTTCTTTCTCTCCTTGACTACTGCAAATTCCTTGCATTATCGGTCTCACCATTCTCTGCAAACTCTCCCATCTCACAATCTGTCCAGAATGCAGCCATCAAGGCTTGTCTTTTCTCTCCATCCGCTATACTGATGCCTAGAACCTGTGTCAGTCACTGCACTGGTTGCCCATCCCTAGTACAGGATACAGTATTAAACTCAGCTCTCTCAATCCATAAAGCTATCCACAGCGAGGGCTCCATTCCCTACATATCCTCCCATAGTCTCTGTCTACCGCCCTAACGTGCTCTTACGCTCTGTGATGATATCACAGACTTCATTCCTCAATATCCGAACCTCCCATGCCACGCCTACAAGATTTTCACACGTGCGGCACAAATTATCTGGAATATGCTACCGCGGCCGCTGATCAGGCACATTCACAACCCTCACAGTTTTAGAGGGCCTGAAAATACATTTCTCGGTCTGGCCCACCAAGATCCCTAACTGCTATTCACACACATCTGTTCCGCCTGCACTTGGGCACTCTCAGGCACTTAATCTGTATATAGATGTACAGTCTGGGTGGCAGGTATATCAATTTTCATGTTAACTCACCTATTTATGAAACATGGTCCGGACCATGTAAACTTGGCTTTCTTTCCGTATGTTTCACCCATACACCCTTAATAGATTGTAAGTTCTCACGAGCAGGGCCCTCAAACATTGTGTCTCAATTTGTATCGTACTTTTATGTGTAATGACTGTATGTTTACCCTTGAATTTGTAAAGTGCTGCGGAATCTGTTGGCGCTATAGAAATAAAGAGTATTATTATTATTATTATTATTATTATTATTTTTCAAGGTCGGGGGAGAAAACCAGAATGTCGTCAAGGTAAACAACCCCGCATGTGTACAGGAGGTCCCGGAACGATAGTCATTGACGAACCTCTTGGAAGACAATGGCCGGGGCATTGCAGAGCACGAAGGGCCATGACCACGGTACTCGAAAGTCGCCCGTCAGCGGGATGTTGAAAGGCGGTCTTCCATTGTCGCCCTCACGTATCCGTATGAGGTTATAAGCCCCTCGTAGGTCCAGTTTAGAAAGACCTTGGCACCTCGTAATCGGTCTAAAAAGTTCCGTGATCAGAGGCAGGGGGATAGCGGATTCTTTACCGTGATCTTGTTAGAGCCTCGATAGTCTATGCTAAGGACGCAGGCTTCCGTCCTTCTTAGCCACGAAGAAGAACACGGTACCCGGCTGGCGAGGAGGACTCTTGAGGATAAACTCATCTTGAGATTCTCCTTGATGTATATGTGGAAATAGCCAAGGTTCTAGGGTACCGAAAGGGGTAAACCATGCAGTGGAGGAGGACGTCCCGGGAGAAAGATAAATTGGACAGTGTAATGGGCGATGGGAGGAGGCCTGTGGACACCAGGCCAGCAGGCAACAGTATGCAGCTTGCTTCTTGGAGAAGACATATGCGACAGGTTGTATGGTGCAGGAAGGCCCGTTCAGAGGCTTTGGCGGACCGAATAAAGCCGTGGGTAAGCACCGGGCGACCCTGGTGCCACCAAACACGAGCTGAGACTGACACTCCGAACCCCAAACTCAGGGACTTCGCCCGTACTGCTCCGGGAGACGGTGCGTTTGCTAGCCAACGGGTAGAAGAGACTCGGAGAGTGGCACGAGGAAGGACCGGGGCTAAGTTCGTTATAGAACGGCAAGTCTCTCCTTGTGCCAGTAGTAACCCATACTTGTAGGGGACCTCCCCGAACGGCTCAGCTTCGAACCGAATTGGATCCTGAGAATCTCTCCACTGACCGAGTGAGATGAGGAGGGGGGGCCTTTCCGTCGGGTCACAGGGAGGTTATGCTGAGGATACAGGCAGCGTCCAAGAAATTTACGGCAGGACCCAGAGCTCAGAAAGCAGTAGTGAAAATGGGCACCATGGCCCACAGTGCCGACAATCACGGACATGTCAGCGAGGAGGTGGCTTGCTCTTCAACTCGTGGGACGCCTCTCCTAGTTCCTAGTGCGGCCCGTTTCCGCCCAGCGATGAGGGCGCAGTGGACAGGCCTCAAAGCGAAATGGTCTGCACTGCCCAAGTACTGACAAAGATTACTCCTACGTATTCTGGTTAGATACGTTGTAGGGACTGTGGGCCCGATCCACTCCTTGCCTCGTTCTTATTTTTTTTATTTTAGGCGGCAGGTGGCCGCACCGAGGCACTGAGGCGGCCTGTGAAATACTGGGGCCAGATGAGGAAGACGAGGGAGTCTAGCTTTCTCCCATTTCCTGCCGAAGTTCCTATGGCGTTCAAGAAGGATGTTCAATCGCGGGGCAAGGGAGAATAAGGTCACTCAAGGAAGAAGGGAGATCCCGGGCGGATAGGAGCATCTTCGATTTCGCGGCTGGAGAGGCCTTCACTTTGAAGGTTGCAGGCAACGCCGCATTCATTACCACGATAACTCGGAGGCACAAGGTGCGGAAGAAGTACGGCATAATCGCCCCTACAGATGAGTCCCCTTGGCGCAGATTTAGCAAGGGGACTCGGCAGATGAAGCCTCGGGATTGTTCCTCGAAAAAACGCTCTGGAACTCGGTGAGAAAGAAAGCCAGGTAGCTTTGACCGGATCGTCCTGTCCCAGAGGGGGGTAGCCAAGCAGGGATTTCCCAGAGGAGAAGGCTTTGTACGTACGCCACATAGAACGTTCACGGTGGAAATTGGTTGCCCATTAGATCAATATGCAGGGAGCATTGGGTGATAAAAGCCCCTGCAGTGCTCTTGGACGTTCCCATCGAATTTGGTCGGCATAGTTAGATGGAGAGTGTGTGGACCCAGAGGTTGGAGCTGGAAAACCGGGGGGGAAGCAGCGGGAGCCACGGGATCGGGTGGCTGCTCTGCTGGGCGGCCTGGAACTGCTAGAATCATGGCGCCCCGGAGATGGCTGAGTTGCTGGGCTTTGCTGAGCGATTTCTGTTGTGGACGGCTGAGCCACAATGGCTGGGGTGAGGTCAGCGTCTGTCAGCAGAGGCACCTTGGCGGGATCCTGGTCGGATCTTGCTGTCAGTACCCGGACGTAGAGTGATCCACCTGGACCACCGCAAGCTTGTGGTGTAAAGCCACGCCAGGAACGAATCTAAGTAGGTCACGTTCTTCCACCAGAGCCCGCGCAATGCGGGCGATGGACTGCTGCGGCGGAGTTATACCAGTTGTCTGTTACCCTGTACGTTGTACTTGCTTGCTGGGTGGCAGACCAAGGTAATTGCCCGAGGTGACATGATATGTTCAGGCTGGCTCGTAGGCGGGGACAGGCAGAAGGTTAGGGCAGGCCAGTGCAAAGGTTCGTGGTTGTGGAAAGGCGGCTTGGTCAGGGGCAGGCGGCAGAATGCGTGGTCGAGGAAGGAACGCTATGGTACGGTACACGGGTAGTCGAAGAAGGCTTGATTAACGCTTTCTCTATAGGCTGAAATGGCTACTAATTATACGGCAACAGCCCCAGGAAGGGGCCAGGCTTAAATAAGGCAGGTGACCAGGCAATAGCAAAATTACGGTAGCACTGGCCCTTTATATCTCGGCAGGTGCCGGCGCGCACGCGGATTAGATGTCGGGGAACGCGCGCGCTGGGAGGACGAGACCGCAAACAGGAGCGCGGCCGGGTAAAGAGAGGAGCCGGGGGCGGCGGTCGTGAGCACGGCCCACCGCCCAGACATCGCGGGCGGCGGGTGCTGCTTTATGCGGCGACCACGGGTGTGCGCGCGACCCGGGACGGGGGTCGTGGGCCCAACCGTGACACCTACACCTCACCGGCCACTTTATTACGGTACTACCATGCTGTAAAGGTTGGACCCCCTTTTGCCTTAGAACTGCCTAAATTCTCGTGGCATAGATTCCACAAGGTGTTGCAATATGCTCAATTTGTAACAAGGGGCCAATGAGTGCCAAGGAAAATATTTCCCCACACAATCACTGACACACCACACCAGCTGAACGTTGATTCAAGCAGGAGGATCCATGCTTTAATGTTGTTGACGGCAAAATTCTGACCCTAACATCCGATTGTCGCAGCAGAAATCGAGACTTCATCAGACCAGGCAATGTTTTTTCCAATCTTCTACTGTCCAATTTCGATGAGCTGGGCCAATTGAGAGCCTCAGTTTCCTGTTCTTAGCTGAATGGAGTGGCACCTGGTGTGGTCTTCTGCTGCTGTAGCCCATCTGCCTAAAAGTTCGCCGTTACTGTGCGTTCAGAGATGCTCTTCTGCCTACCTTGGTTGTAAAGGAGTGGCTATTTGAGTCTTGTTGCCTTTCTTTTCAGCTCGAACCAGTCTGCCCAATCTCCTTTTGACCCTTGGCTTCATACAAGGCATTTCCAGCCCACAGGACTGCCCGCTCACTGGATGTTTTTTTTTTCTTTTTCGGACCATTCTCTGTACAACCTAGACATGGTTGTGCTGTGGAAAAATTCCCTGGAGAATCAGCAGTTTCTGAAATACTCAGACCAGCCCCTTCTGGGCACCAATAACCATGCAACGTTCAAAGGCACTCAAATCACCTTTCTTCCCATCATTATTGATGCTCGGTTTTGAACTGCAGGAGATTGTCTTGACCATGTCTAAATGCCTAAATGCACTGAGTTGCGCCATGTGATTGGCTGATAGAATTAAGTGTTAACGAGCAGTTGGACAGGTGTACCTAATAAAGTGGCCGGTGAGTGTATGTTCTGCAGTACATTAGTACTGAGGTATATAGTTCAAGTGATCGCTCCCCTATCGCTCTCCTACGTCCCCTACGGGGGCTAAAGATTACTGCAATTAAAATAAAAATGTTCTTAAAAATACACTGTTCAAAAAAATTAAGGATAACTTACAACACAAATGTAAAACTCCAAGTCAATCATTTGTGAAATTAACCTGTCAAACTATGTATCACCAATGATTGTGATCAAATTCTCGCTTCTCGTTGTGCAAATGGAACAGACAACAGGTTGAAATGATAGGCAATTAGCTGGACAATCCCAATAAAGGAGTGGTTCTGCAGGTGGTGACCAAAGACCATTTCTCTGTTCTCATTCTTTCTGGCTGCTGTTTTGGTCACTTTTATTGTCATCGCTCTCACCCCTAGAGTTGGCATGAGGCAGTGTCTACAACCCACAGAAGTTGCTCAGGTAGTGCAGCTCATCAGGATGCACATCTCAATGCAAGCTGTGGCAAGAGTTCAGACTGTGTCTGTCAGCACAGTGTCCAGAGCATGGAGCTCAGATACCAGGAGACAGGCGCCAAATAATAAGAGAAGTGGAGGCGAAGACCAAAGAGGGGAAACAGCCCAGCTGCAGGGACCATCTACATCCCCTTTGTGCAAAAATAGGACAGGAGGAGGAGCAGTGCTAGAGCCCTGCAACATGACTAATATCCATGTGCCTGCTCAAACTATCAGAAACAGACTCCATGAGGGTGGCTTGAGGGCCCGACATACACAAGTCGGTGTTGTGCTTCTAGCCCAACTCCATGCAGGGCGATTGCCATTGGCCAGAGAGCACAAAGATTGGCAGATTCGACATTGACGCCCTGTGCTCTTCACAGATGAGCACAGATTCACACTGTGTACGTGTGACAGAGTCTGGAGACGCCATGAGGAACATTCTGCTGCCTGCAACATCCCCCATCATGACTGATTTGGCAGTGGGTCAGTAATGGTGTGGAGAGGCATTTCTTTGAAGGGCCGCATAGCCCTCCATGTGCTAGCCAGAGGTAATCTGACTGCAATTAGGTACCAGGATGAGATCCTCAGACCCATTGTGAGACCATATGCAGGTGCAGTGGGCCCTGAGGTCCTTCTGATGCATGACAATGCTAGGGCTCATGTGGCTGAAGTGTGTCAGCAGTTCCTGCATGATGAAGGCATTGACGCTATAGACTGGCCTTCCCGTTCCACAGTCCTGAATCCAATTAAGCACATCTGGGACATCATGTCTCCTTCCATCCACCAATGCCACTTTGCACCACAGACTGTCCAGGAGTTCACTGATGCTTTAATCTAGGCCTAAGAGGAGATCCCTCAGGAGAACATGCGCCGCCTCATCATGAGCATGTCCGGGTGTTGTAGGGAAGTCATACAGGCATGTGGAGGTTACACACTACTGAGTCTCATTTCCTTGTCTTGAGGCTTGTCCACTGAAGTTGAATCAGCCTGAAATTTAATTTTCCCACTTCTTGATTGTGTATCATTCCAAATCCAGACTTCTATGGGATTTTAGTTTTGATTTTCATAGATCGTTTTCATGTTTTATTGTTCTCAACGCATTCCACTATGTAATGAATAAAGAATTACAACTAGAATATTTCATTCATTGAGATCTAGGATGTGGTATTTTAATGTTCCCTTAATTTTTTTGAGTAGTGTATAAAAATAAGAATTAAAAAATTCTAACTTTTTCCCCATTT
Source organism: Phyllomedusa bahiana (assembly GCA_025379985.1). Lineage (NCBI taxonomy): Eukaryota > Metazoa > Chordata > Amphibia > Anura > Hylidae > Phyllomedusa > Phyllomedusa bahiana. The sequence goes on along the minus strand of JAODAL010000077.1, from coordinate 443,375 downwards.
ATCATATTAAAAAATTACATAATTTGTATTGCCAATCTGTAAACGTCAGTTATAAAGCAATTAACTTTATTTAACTATGTGGGGAAACTAAATACTGAATGATAGAATTGTGTTTTTTGTCATCCTAATAAAAAGTGATCAATAAGTAGCAAGAAAAACTAGACCTCACCCTGCAAAAAAAATTCGCCATCACTCAGCTCTTCCAGAGGAAAAATAAAAGTTTATTTTTTTTGTTAAGACCTTTTTCTTAATTTCACAGTCAGAAATGAGTCCCATTTATTTACATCTGGTTTCAGACACAGATCCACGTTAAAAACCACCTACAAATGTTTTGGCCACAATTTGCACAAGGTTATTAGCCATACCCATTCATATCAATAATACATTTCCACGTGTTTTCCTCATGAAATATGACCAAAGAATGAACATGTTCTTATTTGTTTTTCTGGCCAAAAACCGACATCTGAATATACTCGTTATATGAACTACAAAACGTATTTTCTATTGGGGTCAATGAAAATACTCATTGTGTGGTATGTGCCATCTTGTTGCCTTCTAGCCATCTGCCTTTCCTAAACCTCTTTGCCAGATTTCTGTCATTGAAAATTAGTTCCGTATATATATATATAAATAAGGTGATTTCTGTAAACCCATTCACAATAATTACTAAGGCTACGTCTACACGGCACAGGTTTACAGTCACATTTTTAAGTGGATTTGGTATTTAAAATCCATGAAAATCCGACTGTAAATCATCTTCATAGACTTCAATAGAAAATCCGAACTATAGGCTGCATAGCTTGGATTTTTTTAGGCTAGATTTCAAATCTGAAATCTGTTCAAATAACTTAGAACACAGTGTCGGACTGGACCACTGGAGGATTGGAGGAGATCTATATAAACCTGCCTAACTGAGGGGACCTATATAAACCTGTGGTGTGGTGGTGCCTAACTGAAGGGAACTATATAACTTCCTATCTGAGAGGACCTATACACCTACCTGAGTGGACCTATAGAGCTTCCTATCTGATGAAGGGAACTATAGAGCTACCTAACTGAGGGGACTTATATACCTATAAGTAAGGAGCTGCTGGAGAAGTGAGGATTCTAAGATGTTTGTGTCCAAATCTGCAGGGACGAGTGTTGGCCAGGACAAGTCAGCATGAAGGTGTGGACCGGATGGAGAGGAAAAGGGAACGTGAACAACTCATCATAGAAACGTCACCTGTGAGCCACTAAATGTCCCTGAACCTTAATCACTTATATGTATGCAAAGTGTAATGGTTTATATTCAGTAATGGGGTGGCGGTATTATTATTCAGTCTCTGTATAGTGGTGATATGTGGTCATGGCATTGAGGTATGATTCAGTCACTATGTGGAGGTGATATGAGGTCATGATGTGGGGGGTATTATTCAGTCACTATATGGTGGTGATATGTTGTCATAGTGTGGTGGTATTATTCAGTTACTATGTGGGGGTGATATAAGGTCATAGTATGGTGGCATTATTCAGTTACTATGTGGTGATTATATGTGGTTAAGGTGTGTCAGTATTATTCAGTCACAATATGGTGGTGATATGTGGTCATGGTGTGGCGGTATTTTTCAGTCACTTTGTGGCGGGGATATATGGTCATGGTGTGGCGGTATTTTTCAGTCACTTTGTAGTGGGGATATGTGGTCATAGTGTAGTGGTATTATTCAGTCACTATGTGGTGGTGATATGTGGTTATGATGTTGTAATATTTGGTCTTAGTGGAATTATTGGTAATTTTAGCCTTGGGATTCTGGTTTTATGTAGCGGTGTTATTTGGTAACTATACGACCATTATGTAGTAGTTTTGTACTCAGTACTTTGTGTTATAACTTTTGATATGTTTTTATTTATATAAAATGTATCATTAGGGGAGGGGGCATATATATTTAGACCTTTTATGTTTACCATCTGGTGTACTGCTGCAATTAGGTGAGGGAGACTTAGAAGCCTCTGCGCTTCATCTTGATTACAGATTAGTGTGAAGTCATCACATCAGTCTTTATAAGTTGAAGAGAGATTGGGCTGGACACCGTACAGGTGGCAGAGACAGCGGGGCAAAGTGGGCCCCTAAAATAAACTCCTCTGGTGGGCCCTAGGTACCCCAGTCCGACACTGTTAGAACAATGCTCTGTAATCCGTTGTATTTAGCTTAAAAACGGCATACAGTTGAATGGACCGTCTAAAATCTGAAAAACTACCGCAAAATCCACGAAAAAAACAGTAAAAAAACTAAGCCTAATTGTAAAATACTGTGGTTGGATTCTATAACCGTTTCTGACGGTATTTTATAATAGCCATTTAGAAGTAGCATAATTGACACAAAGACATTTCTGCAACATATCTGCCACATGCTCCTATGTCCTTAGAGGTTTCATTAACTTATATTACAGGTCTCCTGATCATAAGGGGTTTGTCTGGATTAGAAAACTTATTTTTAAATATGCGAAATGAGATTGCCGAATTAATAGAATGGGTCCCCCTATTCAGGAGCCTCAACTATGAGAAAGCAGCTATAAACAGCCTCTTTAATTTTGGAGGACTAAGCATGTTTGTATATTATACAGATAATTGATTGAAACAATCACCATGGAATGCTTTATTTCCCTTGTGGTTCCGCTGCAGAGGAATTGAACACTTGCTCCTGGGTTCTCCCCAGGAATGACTTATTGCTGGGAGTCCTCACTAAGGACAGTGTTGTTTTCATCAGGGCTTCGCTTGTTTACTATTTTTATATACAGAATAATTGTGTAAAATATTACGTCCATATACTTCAATATATTAAACTGTTTTATTTTTAAATAAACCATATAATGTTTTGTAACATGTGAAAAAATTCCTTGTGTGGTGGAGTGGAAAAAAAATGCACTTCAGTCATTATTTTTTTGGGTTTATTTTTATGGAGTTCACTTTGTGGTATAAATGACCTGTTAATTTTATTTTCACGGTCATTATAATTCTGGCAATCCCAAATCTATATAGGTTTTAGTTATGACGTACTACTTTAAAAGAAAAAAAGCTATTTATAAAAAATGTAAAATTACTTTGCATCACTTTTATTGAGACCAATAACTATTCCATTGATGGACCTGTTTCAGGGTTCATCTTTTTCCGGGGTGAGCTGTAGATTTTATTGGTGCCATTTTGAAGTAAATATTCCTTTTTGATCGCTTTTTATTAATATTTATTTGGGAAGCAAAGCAATCAAAAAAAATCTCAAATTTGCTCCGTTTTTACAGGATAAATTAGGTTATATTTTAATAATAATTTTCTGGAAGTGGAAATACAGTTCTGTTTAACTGTAGATGTTGGATGGGAAAAGAGTGGGTTTTAAACTTAATATTTTTTTTTAAAAAAAAGTTTATTTTTAAAACTTTCATTTTTTTTTTTTGTTACTTATTTTTATTCCCCCCAGGGTACTTGACTATTATGAGTGCGATTGCTTGGTACACTATTGTGCAATACTAATGCACACTAATGTATCGCAGAATAGTGTACAATTATTGCCCTCTTACTACACTGTACCTCTGACCGTGTATAATAGGTACAGTAAGGCCTCGTTCACACGGCTTATTTCGCCGCGTATTTGCCGACGGATTGACGATCGTCAATCCGTCGGCAAATCAGTCCGAAATATGTCACAGCCTATTTTCTATTGATTTCAATAGAAAATACGGCTCGTCGTTCACACGACGCGTAGTTCCGTTCCGGATTGCCGCCGCGGATTGACGACGGCAATCCGGACGGAAAAACAATTCACATGTCAATTATTTACGGACGGATTCACCACCTACAATGATTGTAGATGGTGAATCCGTCGGGAAATCAGTTACAAATACGTGCCACACTTAGTGGCACTTATTTGCAACTGATTTTCAACTGATTTCAGAACGTATTTACGATCGGCAATCCGTTGTAAATACGTTCTGAAATAAGCCGTGTGAACAAGGCCTAAGAAATGAGACCTAATTAGGCCCAGCTGCAATGATATCCGATCAGCACCCCATTATGAGCATGATGAAGGGTGAGGAGCACCTCCCTTCTCCAAAACTGGGTGGTTACTAGGAATTTTGTTAAAAAGGTGAAAGCAGAAGAAATGCAAGCTTAAGGATCTATAAAAAGAGCTACTGCAGTACAAATTGATCGCTATGTTCGCAATGTGGAAGAACACACAGTGCATTGCAGTTTTTTGCATATGGAGCCGCTTAGCCGTAGACAGATCAGAGTGCCATTGCTGACTCTCGTCCACCACTGAAAGCATTTACAGGGGGCATGTGTGCATCAAAGATGGCCACTGGAGCAATGGAAAAAGGTGGCTTGATCTGATAGATAATATTTTTTTTACATCATGAGTGGTGGAGTGCTTATATGTTAATTAGGGAAGAGATGGCATCAAGATGCTGTATGGGAAGTAGGAAAGCTGGGGGAGATGGTGTGATGCTCTGGTCAAACTTGGGTCCTAGCATTCATGTGGATGCTACTTTCACATGTATTACCTTTATAAATATTGTTGCACACCAATTACATTCCTTCATAGCAACAATATTTCTGTACAGCAGGATAATGTGCCCTGCCTCATTTCAAAAATGTTCAGGAACTTCGTAGGCTACTTGATAAAAAGCAGAGGCGTTTTAGGCAGATTTGTGCCCACTCTTTTTACGAGTGGAGCAACAAGCCTAGCCGCATGCTAGCCAAAGCATTGAGAGACAAAAGGGCATTGCTCTTTATCCCATCAATATAATCTAAATCGGGTAGAATGACCCACCTCACTACAGAAATTCTGGAAAGTTTTCGTATGCTGGTCTATATGGTCCCCCTTGAGCTCCTCTCACTAAAAATCCAGATAAGCTTAATGATTATCTTAGGCGTACAGCCCTCCCCCGAATTGCCCCTGATAGAATGGTGGCCCTGGAGGCCCCATTTTCGATGGAAGAATTGGCTGCTGCAGTTGCATCTAACCCGTCATGCAAAAGTCCGGGCCAGGATGGCTATACATCAAAGTTTTACAAAGTGCTGGGGGACGTGCTCGCCGGCCCGATGTTAGACTCGTTTAATTCGGTCTCCCATGCTAAGGCTTTCCCGTCCCAGTCACTACAAGCTTACATTACAGTTGTGCCCAAAGAGGGGAAAGATCCCCACCTTTGCTCCAGCTATAGACCAATATCATTGTTAAATACGGACTTGAAGCTGTTTGCAAAACTTTTAGCCACTCGTATCAACCCCATTTTAGAGGACCTGATTGGTCTTGACCAGGTGGGGTTCGTACCTTCTCGAGAAGCCCGAGACAACACGCTGAAGACCTTCTCTTTAATCCATAGGGCGCGTACCAGTGGGGTGCCCTGCATGCTGCTATCATTAGATGCCGAAAAGGCTTTTGATAGGGTGGACTGGTCTTTTCTTCAGTCTTCCCTTATCCAGTTGGGGCTGGGTCCTGTCATGCTTCAACGTATCAAGGAGCTTTATTTGAACACAAGTCAGGATTAATGGCTCATTGTCTTCTACGGTGTATATACGAAATGGAACCGGGCAGGGCTGCACGCTATAACCTATCCTATTTGTCCTAGTTATGGAGTACCTACTCCAGGACATTAGAAGGAATCCAGATATTCAAGGGCTCCAAATCCAGGGTGAACAATTTAAGTGTGCGGCTTTTGCTGATGATCTCCTCCTATATATAACCCAACGATTGACATCCCTTCCATCCCTGATGTCCTCTCTGGAAGTATTTGTCTCCCTATCCAACTTCAAAATTAACTTGGCTGAGTGTACTGCCTTAAATATATCTCTGGAAGATTCCATGGTGGCCCTCTTGAAACGAATTTCCCATTTGGGTGGGCACGGGAGGCTTTTAAATACCTGGGGGTTAATATTCCAACTAATCTTCAAAAAACGGAAGAATTAAATTTTGTGCCATTGTTGAACACCTTAACGGCAGATTTGAACTGGTGGTCTTCTAAAGATTTCTCATGGGTGGGTCGTATAACTATTATTAAAATGAATGTTCTGTGTGTGGGGGGGGGGGGGGGGGATTGCAAAGTCAACTCTCATTAGACCCAGGCAGGATGGGGGTCTGGCGCTACCGGAAGTCAAAGCATATTACTTAGCGGCGATCTCCGTGAGATTTAGAGACCTTTACCGTAGGGGCCATTTAAAATAATGGGTGCAACTGGAGGAGCGGATTTTTGGATGCCCGCTCTCAGCCTCCCTGGCTGAGGAGTGTAGCCCTGCCCAAGAAGAGGGTGCTAGCCCTGCCCTGGATTGCGCAGAATTCCTTGTTAGCCTGGCGGAGATATGGAATGTCCTTGTCCCTTTTCTCCCCTGATGGTCCTCTTATCCCTGTCCTACATAACCCTGCGTTGGCTCTGGCAAATCCCCCAGGAGGTCAGGGGGGGCGTGCGGGCCGGCTGATTTTTAGAGATCTCTTGATCAATTGATCTTTGAAACAGTTATCTGAGATCTCTGATGTTCTGTCGGCCCACTTGTTCTGCTGGTTTAACTATAGACAGATTTCTCACTTCTACACAACTCACAAGGCCACTTTGAACTTTCATAGAGCTTTAACCCCTTTTGAAGAGATGTGTGTGGGCAGCCACCCATACGACCATATGATCTCGCGGGTCTATGATTTACTTATAGGCTCCTGTACTAAAGCCCCACCGGCTTATCAGGCAGGTTGGTCAAGGGAACTTGGAAGGACAATAGTAGAAGAAGACTGGCAAAAAGCCAGTATTCTCTCATATAAAGCTATAGTTTCCTGCAGATTACAGGAGCTAAACTTCAAAATTCTATGCCGATGGTACAGGGTCCCGGCCCTGCTCCATTCCCTATACCCCTCGGTTTCCGGTGGTTGTTGATGTGGCCGGGAAGAGGGTACAATGACTCACATCTAGTGGAAATGTGCTGAGATACAGAGCTTTTGGGGCAAGGTTTTAGAAGTCATTTTCTTAACCACGGGGATAAGGCTTCAGAATGATCCAATGGTGTTATTGTTGAACGTTATACCCCTACTGATTTGCACTCTTAAGGGTAGCCTAATTATTTTCATGCTCAGTGCGGCCAGGATACTAATCCCCCGGCGGTGGCGGATGGCGGTGATTCCCTCCATATCTGACTGGTTTAAAGAAATATTTTTTTTGCAGAATATGGAGGAAATCAGAGCTGACAAAGAACATATGACGGACAGATATTTGGCGACGTGGTCTGCCTGGACGGCCTTCTGTGCCTCTCCAGATTATGCCGCCTTTACTTAGAGGATTGGATTTATGCCTTACGAGACCAGCGGATATCTCAGACGGATGACAGTGCTTTTAGCTGCACAAGAGTTTAGTGTGCCTGAGGCAGGGACTCTTTCTTTTTGTCATGTAGCTGAAACCAGAATGACCTTATTTATTAGGTGGCTGGTTCACTATACTTGTGGGACAGGACCCATCTCTCCAGGGCTGAGTTTAGGTTTTGTGTTAACAGGTCTGCAGGTTTTGATGGTTATGTTGGTGCCACTGGCAATTTTTTCCAGCATAATATTTAGCGGTTGTGCACCTCATTAAGCAATTTCTCCTAAGGGCTATGTGCATGTCTTGTATGCCTCAGTTTGCTAAGTCCTGATGAGTAACATTGAATAAGATATCATATACTTTCGAATTGTAAGCTCGAAGAAGAGAGAGGAGATCGGACCTGTGCTGATCTTTCTCCATGCTTGTTACCTTACCTTGTGATCACATGTGTACAATTGTGATTAATGAAGTACCCTGTAGAACCTTTATTCTGTTATGTTTATCTTGATATATCTTATCTTCAATAAAGCTTTTGAATATGAAAAAAAAAAAAGTTCAGGAACAGTTTGGCTACATGCACACAGCAATTGTAAAATGTCATCAGGTTCAATTATAGAATCCGACCAGAATTTTACAATCAGTTTTAGTTTTTTACTGTGTTTTTTTGCACGGATTTTGCATTCAGTTTTCAGAGTGCGGGTGTGGGTGGCCCATTATCGCTGAACTGTATTTCATGTGAAATACGATGGTATTTCACATGAAATACAGAACATGTTCTAAGTTTTTTGAATGGATTTCAGATTTGAAATCTGACCTCAGAAAATCCAAGCTGTGTAGACTACAGCTTGAATTTTCTATTGAATGTCTGAGGATGATTTACAGTCAGATTTTTGAGGATTCTAAATAATGAATGAATCCGCTTAAAAATCCGACAGTAAATCACTGCCGTGTAGACGAAGCCTTTGGGTAAGTCCACAAGGCAAGGGTTTTCAGACGGTTTTCGAATTTGAAAACCATCTGAAGACCGACTATCAATCATCTCGTAGACTTCAATATAAAATCCGAGCTCGAATTTTCTGACGGTCTGATTTTTAAATCCAAAAAGTTTGGAATTTGTACCTTCTTCCGTCCGCTTTAAGGGTGGAACATGTACTATTCAATGTTTAGGGGGACTTCGGAATCCACAAACCACAGCCGGAAAACGCTCCCCCAAGTGTTCAAAAGACGATAAAATACTGGTCAGATTCTGCATAAAGGCTTTATTACTATACAGGCAGTCCTCGACTTACACCGTTCCGACTTACATCTGTCCCCTAGTTACGGAGACTTTTGGGGCATGCTGGCACTTGTAGTTCCATGTTCCACAGCAGATAGTAGCTGTGGAACGACAAGTTCCAGCATGCCACAGCAGCACATGAGGTGAAAATGAGGTGAAATCTTCTTAACAGGGGCACAGACAGCAAAACAAATGTAAAAACCCTTCCCTGCACTATCCAAAACTAAAAAAAAAAACTTTTGTGCTGGAGTTACATTTAATAAATATACCTGTTCCGACTTACATACAAATTCAACTTAAGAACAAACCTACAGTCCCTATCTTGTTCATAACCTGGGGACTGCCTGTATTTCTAAAGACATTAGAGGATGGTTGTGTTTGACTTCTGCAATCACATTAGGTGCTCAAAGTGTTCTCTATTAATATCTTGACACTTTTAAAACTACTACAAGAACAGCATTGGTTACAGGGTCCACAATGTTGAAATCACTCACTGTACTGCATTCTTCGATCAGGCTCAACTTCATTCGTGAAACAATCTTAGGATCCAATGTGCTGTCTTAAATGTTTTTTTTTTGACCATGCCATTTCACTGCCAGCTTCAGGCTCCCACTTCCTGCTGAGGTTCTAAGTGGTTCCAGAATAATGACTGACAATTTAGCTCTGCTATTCTTAGCTGAGCCTGTTAGGGTATGTTCACACAGCATTTTTGAATACTTTTTTGGATACGATGGATACGTTTTCGATCCGAAAAATGTATTCAAAAGCTTTGCGTAAAACACATCCAACACGCACCCAAAATGCAGTGCGTGTTTGGATGCGTTTTTTGCTGCAGCAGAAACGCATCCATTAGTGTTAAATAGGGTGCCTGCTGGGTTAAACGGATCAAGAATTGACATGTCAATTCTTTGAACAGATCCAAAAGACGTATCAGAAAGACGCATGTAAATACGGATAGTCTGAATGGCGAATGAAAGCAACGTAAATCACACTGCACATTGTTAGATGTGTGTTTCTGTCCGTTTAGGGTCCGAAACACGGATCCAAACACGCATCTAAGAAACGCCGTGTGAACATACCCTTAGAGGGACATTGTTGATGGAGGGGTCTAAACAGAAAGGATCAAGGCTACAAAGCTCTTAAGGTTAGATATACATGGCAATGGACAAAAAAAAGGTTTTCGTCCAGTACATGTCAAAAACAGCTAAAAAAAAACTACATTTTTTGCGCATTTGATGTGTTTTTTTGGCGTGCTTTTGCAGAAATGCACATCATTATAATTGCTGTAAAGTTCTGCAAAAAGCGCATTAAAAAAGTCCGACGCTTTACATAGACTCCAATAGTAAATCTTCTGCCCTGCTGTGTCGTTTTTTGAAACATATTTCAAAAAACGACCAGCAGCAAAAATGAGCAGAAAGCAAAAATGTTCTGTGGAGACAACAGAATGTTTTTAATATTATTCTATGGGATCTGTTTTCAGTCCTTTTTTCAAAGTTAAGGTTGTTATTAACATAGATAAACAAGCTCCTGTGCTGCTGATAAAGACAGCAGGGAGCGACCTCACCATCCCAGTCAGGGCTGCTGGAGCAAAGAGATATGGTTAGTAACTTAGAAAATCTTGTGTAAACAAGAGATAAGAACTGCTTAAACTCTGAAATGAAGCAAAATCAGAACAGCAATGTTTTTGGGAATAACCTTTAATTGCCTTTGCTTTCATCATTGTGGGGAGAAAACCCCTTTAAGACTACACTTTATTATTAATCTGCTAACTTCCATCTCATGTGCGCATAGTTTGACAGAATTTTGTGGGGAGTACATAAACCATCCCAACACCATCCCCGAGGAAGCAGAACTTGTTGCTGTGCGATGCCTCCCAGATCTTTGCCTGTGTTTATCACACATGGTGCCACAGGTTTCTGACTTATCAGGAATGCGTGTGATTGTCAGGCATGTTGGTGGTCCTGTTCCAAACTTATATTCCCTTTGTTGTAGACTATCACACACATTCTGAAATTCCCAATACACCTTCAAAATGGTCTTGTGTTGCCCAAAAGTCAAGTGTTCCTCTGCCATTTTGACTCTTCGGCTATCATGGTTGCTTCAGCAATCTTGCGACTACAGACCTCTTTAGACACAACATAATACTAAGCATTGCCACCATAATACTAAACATTGCAAACAGGCCGATAGGCTGGTTGGCAAGCAGTGGTGGCATTACTCCTTCCGCTCTTACAATGCTGGCAGCTTTTATGCCAGTACATTACAAGAACAGCTCATCCCTGAAGCATCTAGCCTGATGTTACAACAAGCAGCAATGGACAGACTTGCAGTAACCTACAGTGTACCCCTGATGGTCACCTCATAGCCATCAACTCTGGTACAACAGAGCCTGAAAATACTATGACCTCTTCTGGTTACACATTTTATAGAACCCCCTACATCCAGTGCTAGTGCAGGGCCATCTTTTCCATGGGGCACACTAGGCAGTTGCCTGGGGGCCCCATAAGTACAGGGGCCCCAAGTAGTGTATGTATGTTCCAGGAATACAAAAAACATATCTTGGATTTCTTGGATGGCTTCACTTATTAAACTGTTTATGTGTTTTTAGGACGTGCAAACAGTTAAAAATTATGGTGGAGTAGGGAGCCAAAGGCTCCCTGCCCTGCCAAAAAGTCTTGTAGGCTGCAGGCTGTCGGTGTACAGACATAAGTGGTGTGTGTTGAGGGGGGCTCGAGGCATGGCCAAGTGTGATGTCATGTATTTGGGCAGCGCCCACTGCAGTGCTATGCCCAGGGGTCCACAATGCGGCTCAGATGGCACCGAGCTAGTGTAGAGGTAACTAGGGATTCAGCTCCAAGACTCAATCCTCCAAGAGCCCATCTCCAATTTTAAAGGGAATCTGTCGTCATTTTTTTTTGAGGGGGTGGGGGGGCTGAAATGGTTTTCCAGGAATATGTTAAGAGTTTTGGCAATTTTTTTTTTTTTTTTTGGTTAGTGGTATTAAAAATTAAATACAAAATTGTACTATCTTCCTATTTCAGCCAGCAGAGGGAGCTAACCCTAGAAAATCTAGGAAAAAGCCATTTAACAATTGCTGGAAAACAGCATGTAACCAACTGCTGTAAATGTGGATGATCCTTCTGCAGGTGATATCATCTCCACCCCCATCCCTCCTCCCTGTGGCTGGTGAGAAAGGAGGGGGGTATTTAGTCCAAGCCTCTCCATTTTGTCTTGGACAAAAGGCACTAATGATGTGTTCTAGTAGTTTGTACACTGTAGTGGACATCAAATCTATTGACAGCAGCAGTTCCTCCTGTCATGTACGTCGTTCCCCTCTGACATACGTCGTTCCTCTTTAGTTCCTCCTGTCATGTACGTCGTTCCCTTATGACATATGTCGTTCCTCTTTAGTTCCTCCTGTCATGTAAGTCGTTCCCATCTGACATACGTCATTCCTCTTTAGTTCCTCCTGTCATGTACGTCGTTCCCTTATGACATACATCGTTCCTCTTTAGTTCCTCCTGTCATGTTACGTCGTTCCCTTATGCGTATGCGTTCCTCTTTAGTTCCTCCTGTCATGTACGTCGTTCCCAACTGACATACGTCGTTCCTCTTTAGTTCCTCCTATCATGTACGTCGTTCCCTTATGACGTACGTCGTTCCTCTTTAGTTCCTCCTGTCATGTACGTCTTCCCTCTGACATACGTCGTTCCTACTTTTAGTTCCTCTGTCATGTACGTCGTTCCCCTCTGACATACGTCGTTCCTCTTTAGTTCCTCCTGTTATGTACGTCGGTCCCTTATGACATATATCGTTTTCCTCTTCTGTTCCCTCCTGTCTTGTAGTCGTTCCTTATGACATACGTCATTCCTCTTTAGTTCCTCCTGTCATGTACGTCGTTCCTTATGACATACGTAGTTCCTCTTGAGTTCCTCCCTTTTCATGTACGTCGTTCCCCTTGACATACATCTTCCTCTTTAGTTCCTCTGTCATGTACGTCGTTCCCCTATGACATACATCGTTCCTCTTAAGTTCCTCCTGTCATGTACGTCGTTCCGTTATGACTTACATCGTTCCTATTTATTTCCTGCTGTCATGTACGTCGTTCCCTTATGACATACGTCGTTCCTCTTTAGTTCCTCCTGTCATGTACGTCAATCCCTTATGACATACATCGTTCCTCTTTAGTTCCTCCTGTCATGTATGTCGCTCCCCTCTGACTTACGTCGTTCCTCTTTAGTTCCTCCTGTCATGTACGTCGTTCCCTTATGACGTACGTGTTCCTCTTTAGTTCCTCTGTCATGTACGTCGTTCCCTCTGACTCATTACATGTTCCTCTTGTTACTCTGTCATGTACGTCGTTCCTCTCTGACATACGTCGTTCCCCTTTAGTTCCTCCTGTCATGTACGTCATTCCGTTATGACATACATCATTCCTCATTAGTTCCTCCTGTCATGTACGTCATTCCCTTATGACATACATCGTTCCTCTTTAGTTCCTCCTGTCATGTACGTCGTTCCCCTCTGACATACATCGTTCCTCTTTAGTTCCTCCTGTCATGTACGTCGTTCCCCTCTGACATACATCGTTCCTCTTTAGTTCCTCCTGTCATGTACGTCGTTCCCCTCTGACATACATCGTTCCCCTTTAGTTCCTCCTGTCATGTACGTCGTTCCCTTATGACATACGTCATTCCTCTCCACCACCACAGGTATAGAGGCTAATCCCCCCCCACCACATGTATAGAGGCAAAATCTGCAGCAAACAGATTTTAGCAGCAAAATCCGCGGCGAACGGAGTTTAGCGTCAAAATCCGCGGCGAAACGGAGTTTAGCGTCAAAATCCGCGGCGAAACGGAGTTTAGCGTCAAAATCTGCAACGAAACAGAGTTTAGGGTCAAAATCTGCCGCGAACGGATTTTAGCGTCAAAATCTGCTGCGAACGGATTTTAGCGGCAAAATCCGCGGCGAAACGGAGTTTAGCGGCAAAATCCGCGGCGAAACGGAGTTTAGCGGTAAAATCCGCGGCGAAACGGAGTTTAGCGTTAAAATCCGCGGCGAAACGGAGTTTAGCGGTAAAATCCGCGGCGAAACGGAGTTTAGCGTCAAGATCTGTAAAGAATCGAATTTTCAGCATCAGAAGCGAGGAGAACTTTATTAGCACAAATCCATAAGAAAACGATTTTTTTTGCGTCGAGAAGCGAGAAATTTTAGTGTCAAATCTGTAAATATAAAGGGATTTTAGCGCAAAAAAAAGTTAAAAAAACTATTCTTGCGCCAAAATCCGTTATAAAAAGCATTTTTAACGTTCAGAAGCGAGAGAACTGAAATTAGCAGAAAAATCTTGAATTGTGCAAAAAACGTTAGCGACAAAAGCACAATCACTTATTAGGAACGAGGGCACGTCGCCACCTGTCAGCCTCTTCTCTGGCAAGCCTTGCTGGAGCACAGAGGGGCTGGAACATTCAGTAGTGCTCTCTGGACTCCACAATCATGGCTGCTGCTCCTGCAGACAATAGAGCATGCTGAGCTCAACAGGGGGGGGCTCTCACTGAAGTTAACCAGAAGGGATCCTTTGCAGTCTTTACCTGCAGTAATCACTTTATGGCAGCTTCTGAGTGTATGCAACTCACACAGCAGAGAACTATTCTGAAGGGGGGAAGGGCTCCTACACACAGGAATCTCTATAGCCTTTTACAGACTCACAATCAAAATTACAGCAAAAGGAGGATAAAAGATTATCGAAATCACACACATTACTGCAAAAAAAAAAAAAATTGCGACACAATCCCTTTAAATTAGCAATTCAGACCGCTACGTGATGCATGGTTAAAGACAGCAGTGAAGGTCAGCCTGTAAATCCTTTTCTGGACCCTTCAGGTGTAAATGTCACAGATCCTATTGGCACAAATGCTTCTGGAGATCCTTTAGTTGGGGTCCTCTACTACATTTAGTGCATCCTACAATCACCTGCAACATCCTTCAAAAGATCAAGCAGCAGTAAAGAGGAAAGGACGTCACGCTAAAGAATCGGGGAGTCAAATACAGGATGCCATTGTATCTTCTATAGATATCTTCTATAGATGCCTATTTGATCAATGGTGCCAGAGGTGTGCTCTACAGATTTCTTAGTTCTGTGTCTTTATGTCTTCAGGTTTGGTCACAAAATGTGTCTAGTCTACTCTGAATGTTTTATGTCACTTATTGGCTGGACTAATTTTTGTAAATATTGTATTATATCTTTTCATGGGACATCACTGAAGATGTGACATTGATACAATATAAAGTAGTCAGTGTACAGTTTGAAAAAGGGTACGTTCACACAGCTTCATCGTGGACCATACTTCGGGGACTAATTGGCTTAAATATGCCCGAAGTATGGCCCACAAATATGGTAATTCATAGCTCTCATGGCCAAAACCATACAGCAGTTTAATAAGACATATCCCACTCAAAACAGGCCTCACCAAAGAAGTTGAGTGCAAGTGCTCAGTGTCATATCCAGAGATTGTCTTTTCAAAATAGACGTATGAGTGCTGCTAGCCTTGCTGCAGAGGTAACAGAGATGGGGGGTCAGCCTGTCAGCGTTCAGACCATACGCCATACACACTGCATCAAATTGGTTTGCATGACTGTCGTCCCAGAAGGAAGCCTTTTCTAAAGATGATGCACAAGAAAGCCCGCAAACAGTTTGCTGAAGACAAGCAGACTAAGGACATGGATTACTGGAACCATGTCCTGTGGTCTGATGAGACCAAGATAAACTTATTTGGTTCAGATGGTGTCAAGCATGTGTGGCAGCAACCAGGTGAGGAGTACAAAGACAAGTGTGTCTTTGTTACAGTCAAGTATGGTGGTGGGAGTGTCATGGTTTGGGGCTGCATGAGTGCTGTGAGGAGCTACAGTTCATTGAGGTAACCATTAATGCCAACATGTACTGTGCGTACTGAAGCACAACATAATTCCCTCCCCTCCAAAACTGGACCGTAGGGCAATATTCCAAAATTCTAAAAATAATCGCAAACACACCTTCAAGATGACAACTGCCTTGCTAAAGAAAATGAGGGTAAAGGTGCTGGACTGGCCTAGCATGTCTCCAGACCTAAACCCCATCTGTGGGGCATCCTCAAACAGAAAGTGTAAAAATGCAAGATCGCTAATATCCACCAGATTAGTGATTTTGTCATGGAAGAGGATTTCAGTTTCAACCTGTAAAGCTGTAGTGAACTCCATGCCCAAGAGCAGACATTAGCATTGCACAACCCGCGGGCCACATCCGGCCCGCTAGCTAGCCGGATGCTACCCGCGGCGTACAATGCTCAGGTCTGAATAGTAGCGCTGAAGGCCCATCGCGGCTGGGTAGCGCTGAGAGGCTGCGATGGGCTTCAGCTCTACTATTAATATGTCCGGTATTGGAGTTGGGCAGCTGCGCGATAAAGTGGGCGTGCTGGCACTGGTGGCGTGATGGCGTCACGCCGCCAGTGTCGGGCTGAAGAGGAAGACGCTCAGCTGGGAAGGAGGAAAGGTAAGTATTAGTGTTATTATTTTTAATTTTAGTTACCTGCCTGAGGGGAGCTATATATACCTACCTTACTGAGGGAACATATCTCTATATACCTGTCTGAGGGGACATATATATATATATATATATATATATATATATATATATATAGATATATGAGAGAGAGACATATACATATTTTTACATGATAACTTGTTAACAAATATACACAAAATATACATATAACTCCCAGTTATATGTATATTTTATTTACATCTGTTAACAAATTATATGTATATTTTATGTATATTTGGTAACAAGTCATTATGTAAAATATATATATGTGTGTGTGTGTGTATTTTTGTATATATATATATATATATATATATATATATATATATATACACACTTCACGAAAGAAGGCAGCACTCCTCTGTAATAATGATAGATGGTGCCAGCGGTGTAAACCCAGATCCAAAGGGCTTCTCAATTATACACCAAAGAAAGTCCACGGCACTCCAGGGTAGTGAATAAGAAAGATGTTTTTTATTCCTCCATGCCAATAAAGTGCGACGTTTCAACCCCCTCTCGGGGCCTTTGTCAAGCAATAATACAAGTGAAAAGCTCATATATTTATATAACATCCAATTAATGCAATGATATCCGTCAATAATATTAGATTACAGTGAATAACCATTAGTGATAAAGTGCATTGTACAATAACAGAATGACTACATCCATCTAAGTACTTGTGCCACTTAATCATATATAACATAATCAGAGAATACAAAAAACAAAAAAATACATAACAAGGGGAATTAGGGGGCGGAGAAAATAATCAGCAAAACTTACATACCGATTCTGTACCACACTGCACCCCGGCTGCCATTGCAAGCAAGTCACGTCAGGGGTAGTGACCTGGTGGTTCCCCGCCGCAGCAAGTCCAACCCGTGGCGGGCTGTGGTGAATACCAGGGGCTACTTAGACTCCGCTCCCTGGTGTGGCTTATACAATCACTTGCGGTGGTCCAGAGACTCCACCTCCACCCATGTCACCATCTTACTCTTAACCCCTTAAGGACCCAGCCTGTTTTGACCTTCCTGACACAGCCCTATTTTTGAAATCTGGCATATGTCACTTTATGTGAGAATAACTTTTTGACACTTTTACCTAGCCATGTGATTCAGAGATTGTTTTCTCATGATACATTGTGCTTTAAGTTAGTAAGAAATTTTTATCCATACAATCCTTGTTTGTTTGTGAAAAATATCAAAATTTCATGAAAATTTGGAAAAAATTGCGATGTTGAAAGTTGCAAATTTCTGCGTGCAAGACAGATAATTATTCCCCACAAAATAGTTTATAACTAGCATCTACCATATGTCCACTATATGTTGGCATCATTTTTTAAATGTCTTTTTTTTTTTTACGACATTAGGGGGCTTAGAAATTTAGTAGTAATTTCTCACATTTTCAAGAGAATTTGCAATATACATTTTTTTAGGGACCACTCCAGTTCTGACGTGGATTTGAGGGGCCTGCATGTTAGATACCCCCATAAGTGACACCATCTGAGAAACTAGACCCCTTATAACGTATTTACAACATATTTTAGGAAGTTTGATAACCCTTTAGATATTTAACAGAAATTAAAGCAAAGTGGAGGTGAAATTTCAAAATTTCATTTTTTTTTTTGCAGATTTTAAATTTTATCCATTATCACTGGAATACAGTAAATGTGACTAGGTAAAATGAAAACTTAATATCAATTCCCCAGGTCTGCCGTTTTTAGGATTGCCAATAGTGCCCTAGTGCATTATTTGGCTCAACCATAAGCCCCAGAATAGGAGGAGCAGCTACTATACTCGGGGGTCCCCATTTTCAATACGATTTTATTTAGGCGCCATTTCGGGTTTTGGGGGACACCCTAAGGTCCCTAAAACTTAATAAACACCCCTAAATAGACCGCATATTGGAAACTAAACCCCTTAAGGAATATATCCAGGGGTGCATTGAGTATATAGACCCCACACGGATTCAAAAAATTTTTTTTGGGCATAAGGCTGTGAAAATTAAAAAACATTTTTTCCAATAATTTGCAATTTTAGCTTAAAAATGTTTTCATTTATAAAAGGAATCCTGGAAAAAAAAAAAAAGAACCCCCAATTTCTTCCAAGTTCGGCAATACCCTACATGTGGGTGTAAACTGCTGTTTGGGCGCATGGAAGGGCGTATAAAGGAGGGAGCGCTATTTGGCTTTTGGAACGCATTTTTTTGGGTTTGGGGCCCCATGTCGCATTTGCAAAGACCCCAAAGTACAGAACAGGTGAAACCTTCCAGAATTCACCACATTTTTTATTCAACACCCTCAGGGATCTCATCTAGGGATGTATTCTGCATTTTAAGCACACAGGTGTTCCAAATAGTTTTTTTTAGCATTGGGCAAGGGAAAATGGGGGGGGGAAAAGGCAGTTCGGGTCATTGTTTTTTGATTTTTCAATTTTACAGCATTCCGCCGTGCAGTGTAAATGATGTGATAACTTTACTAATGGGGGGTCGGTACAATTACAATGATATAGAGTTTATATAGTTTTTTTATGGTTTATTACTTTTAACACAGTAGAAATATGTCTATAAAAAATTGCGTTTTTATGTTGTCCTATTCTGACAGCCATAACTTTTTTATTTTGCTGTGTGAGAGCTGTGTATGGGCTTTTTTTTGGGCGGGATGAGTTGAAGTTTTTATTGGTACCATTATGCGGTTCATATGTTCAATTTTTTATTAAGGTTTTTGTGAGATGTTTTGAAAAAAATACTGCAATATTGGTTGTGTTTTTTATTTTTATTTTTTATAGCGGTCAATGTACTTTTTATATGACATGGTAGCTTTACTCAGCAGGTCAATACGATTACACCGATATACAATTTGTATATTTTTTTATGTTTTACCTGCTTTTTTTACAATAAAAACACTTTTATTCAACCGGGGAAAATACGTTTTTGCATCGCCATAGTCGAAAGGCCTTAACTTTTAAATTTTTCTGTGCTTGGGGGCTGTGTAGGGACTTTTTTTTTTTTTTTGCGAGATGAGTTGACGTTTTTATTAGTATCATTTTTGGGGGGGACAAGGCTTTTTGATCGCTTTTAAATCCATTTTTTGGAGGCCAGGGTGAAGAAAATACTACTGCAATCTTTCAGTGTTTTTTTTTTTTTATTTTTAACAGGGCCCCACCATGCAGTTTTTCCCTGATAAGTTAGCTTTACTTTTTTTGGGTCGCTAACGATTATGGCGATAACCCTATTTATTTAGTTTTTTTAAGCTGAAGCACTTTAAAAAAAAAAAAGAAAATTGTTTTTTGTGTGTAAAAACAATATTTATGCATCGCTATCTTCTGGAGCTATACATTTTCTATTTTTTTCCGTATACAGAGCTGTATGAGGACTTTTTTTTTTGCGGGATGAACTGACATTTTAATTGGTACAACTTTGGCTTTATAGGAAGTTTTTGATCGCTTTTTTTTTCCTTTTTATGTGCTGCGGGATGAACAAATAATCTTAATTCTGTGATTGTTTTTTTGGGTTTTTACGCGTTCACCGAAAGGGTTAATTAACATGACGAGTTATAGGGCAGGTCGTTACGCACGCGGGGAATACCAAATAGGGTACTTTATTTATTTTACATCATTTTTGGGGCGATTGGCATTTGTAAAGGGGAAAAGGGCGGTGTAAAGTATTTTTATTTTATTTTTGTGTTTGTGTTTTACATGTTTTTCACTTTTTTTTCACTTTTTCACGTTATTTTTTACTTTTCCCCATAGGGGATTTGAATGAGAGATCTTTAGATTTCTCATTCAATAGGAATTAGTACATAGCTTTTGGCTATGACTGGGTCATATTGTAACTGTCAGTCCCGATGCGGGGCCATGCCCACAGTGCACGGCCGGGCATCGTGACGTCACAGACAACCCGGAAGGCATTCTCTGCCCTCCGTGCTGTCTGTCAGAGGGCAGGAGCTGCACGGATCGCCCGATCCGTGCGCTGCTGCCGCCGACAGAGACGCAGGAGGAGCGATCTCCTCCTGCGTCTCTCTTAATTTTTGCGACCCGATCGTCGCGATAATTAAGGGGTTAACCGCCCCCCCCCCTGGAGCGATCCGGGGTCGGGGCCGACACTGCGGGATGTCAGCTGTAATATACAGCTGACAGCCCGCGCCGATCGCGCAAACTCTGCTTTAGAGTTCGCGCGATCCTCAGGACGTATCCATACGTCCAGGTGCGTGAAAGCCCAAACCACCTGGACGTATGGATACGGCCAAGGTCGTGAAGGGGTTAATAGTGCCATGGTGTTAAGTCTGGTGCATAGTTAGACCATCTAACTTTACATCATCTATTATTTGGCTTACTGTATTAATCATGAAAAAAATTTGGAGGTGCAAAAGTGTGTAGAAACTGCCTAAAACACATAATAAATGTGGAGTACTGAAACGCTGAAATGGGTAGTGGATCCACTGGACCGCCGCAAGCGATGGTGAAGGCCGCACCAGGGAGCGGAGTCTAAGTGGTTCCCGGTGTTCACCAGAGCCCGCCGCAAAGCGGGATGGACTCGCTGCGGTGGGATTCCACCAGGTCGCTACCCCTGATGCGACTAGCTTGCGGAGGCAGCCGAGTCCTGGCCAGGTATCAGGTGGTCGGACGAACTCGTCGTCGGAGACAGGAAGGTCAGGGCAGGCGGTGAAGGTTCACAGTCGGAAGACAGGAGCTGAAGGTACGGTACACGGAAACCACAAGGGACACTACGGAACGCTTTCTCTGAAGGCTAAGAGCACTAAAGATCCAGTGGGGAACAAGATAAGTGGGCGGAATATATAGGGACAGCGCCATGCAATACCCAATTACCAGCGCGCTGACCCTTAAAATTTCAGAGAACCAGCGCACGCGCGCCCTAGGGAGCAGCAGAGCAGGGAAGAGCAGGAGCGCGGCCAGGTAAGCAAGACACAGGATTGCGAGTGCGCCACGTGCCGGGGGGTGGGGGGCACGGATGCACCCGTGGCTCAAATTGCGAGCCACAGGGGCACCCATGACAAGTACGTCATGTACAACATTATTTTGGTGTAATTGCTAATGTGCCCCACAGTATACACTAGATATGGCATTATTGATGGGTGTTTTCAGAGCTCCATTCTAAGGATTTTTTTTTTTTTTTTTCTGGTAGCGGCTTGTCTTTATCATGGCTACTGTGTTACCAGAATAATGCCCTTCCTCTTCAGTAATACAATTGTTTGGTCGGTTTCACATGAAACTAATAAGGACCCTATATTGCAGCTGCATATCTGGACACCACTACGGGTATAATGACCCAGACTTACAGCCTCACAGGCCGGACTGACCATAGGGCAAACCGGGCATTTGCCCGGCGGGCCGCTGGCGTCCGGGCCGCAGGGCCGGCTCGGATCGCCCGCCGAGGAGGACGGTGTTCCCCCGGCGGGCCCCGAGTCCCGGCGCCGGTCTGTGGCGCGCTACAGGGGCCGCAATGGTCGCATCAGCGACCGGACCCCTGTGGCAGGGGGCCGACAAGCCCCCCTCGCCACATGGCTGCACGGCCGGGTCACTGACCCAGCCAGGCAGCCATCACGGCCGCCGCCTGCACCGCGCTGTGCAAGCAGCAGCCGAGGCTGAGCATCTGGGATCTACTGATCCCGTCTGCTCAGCTCCCAGGAGGCCGCGGGGCAGGCGCGCGATGCGATGACGTCATCGCGCGCCTGCTCCGCGGCCCCGCTCTCTGCAGTGAGCGGCCACCGGCTCCAGAGTGAAGAGGAGGGGACAGCCGGTGTCCTGGTGAGTATTACTTTTTTATTTTTAACTTTTTACTGTCCCTGGCTGCCCATAATTGCCCTGCCCTGGCTATATACAGCCCTGCCCTGGCTACCTATATAAAGCCCTGCCCTGGCTACCTATATACAGCCCTGCCCTGCTACCTATAAAAGCCCTGCCCGCACCTATATACAGCCCTGCCCTGGCTACCTATAACACCCTCCCGGCTACATATAAGCCCTGCCCTGGCTACCTAAAAAGCCCGCCCGCTACCTAATACACCTGCCCTGGCTACCTATATAAAGGTCTGCCCTGCTATATACAGCCCTGCCCTGCTACTATATAAAGCCCTGCCCTGCTACTAATACAGCCCTGCCCTGGCTAATACAGCCCTCCTACCTATATAAATCTGCCTGCTACCATATACAGCCCTCCTGGCTACCTAATACAGCCCTGCCTGGCTACCTATATACAGCCCTGCCCTGGCTATAACAGCCCTGCCTGGCTACCTATAACACCTGCCCTGCTACCTATAAAAGCCTGCCCTGCTACCTATATACAGCCCTGCCCTGGCTACCTATATAAAGCCCTGCCCTGGCTACCTATATCCCTGCCCTGGCTACCTATATAAAAGCCCTGCCCTGTCTACCTATATAAAGCCCTGCCCTGGCTATATACAGCCCTGCCTGGCTACCTATATAAAGCCCTGCCTGGCTACCTATATAAAGCCCTGCCCTGGCTACCTATATACAGCCCTGCCCTGGCTACCTATATAAGCCCTGCCCTGGCTCTATGATGCCCTGCCCTGGCTGGCTATATGATACCCTGCCCTGGCTACCTATATAAAGCCCTGCCCTGGCTACCTATATACAGCCCTGCCCTGGCTATATACAGCCCTGCCCTGGCTACCTATATAAAGCCCTGCCCTGGCTACCTATATGCAGCCCTGCCCTGGATACCAATATGCAGCCCTGACCTGGCTACCTAAATACCGCCCTGCCCTGGCTACCAATATAAAGCCCTGCCCTGGCTACCTATATACAGCCCTGCCCTGGCTACCTAATACAGCCCGCCCTGGCTACCTATATAAAGCCCTGCCCTGGCTACCTATATACAGCCCTGCCCTGGCTACCTATATAAAGCCCTGCCCTGGCTACCTATATACAGCCCTGCCCTGGCACCTTAAACCTGGCTACCTATATAAAGCCCTGCCCTGTCTTCCTATATACAGCCCTGCCCTGGCTACCTATATAAAGCCCTGCCCTGGCTATATGATGCCCTGCCCTGGCTACCTATACCCTGCCTGGCTATATGATGCCCTGCCCTGGCTGCCTATACCCTGCCCTGGCTACCTATACCCTGCCCTGGCTGCCTATAATAGCACTGCCTACCTATACGCTGCCTTTAATAGCCCTGCCTACTTATACACTGTCCTGGCTGCCTATATACTGTCCCTGTCCTGTCCCTGTCTGCCTATGTGGCCCTGTCTGCCTGTATACTGGCCCTGCCTGCCTGCATACTGTCACTGCCTGCCACTTATCTGACATTTTTTAATTTCTAATTTTTAGGGTCTAACATACGCTGTTTGGGGAATTGATAGGAAAGTGCTAGAAGAGAGAGGAGTCTAAGATGTATTTGTGGTAAATTCTACAGGGATGAGTAGTGACCACTAGAAGACGACACTGCATGCTGTACTGGACGGAGAAAGAAATGGAAGAGAACAACTCATCAGGGAAGACATCATGGAGGTTTGGGCCAGAAGGAGAAGAAAAGGAGAAGAGAACAACTCCCATCAGAGATGACGTCTCCGGTGAGTCCCTGCTGCCAGGGGTCATTTACTTCTATGTTGAATCAGGGATTTCTCTGCACCACTGTTTCTTTTTTACGTGTGTGTAGGGGGCTCTCACACGGAGCGGTTTTAGTGCATTTTTTGAGGTGTTTTTTTTTTGTGCAGAAATGTTCAGCATTAACTGCTCTGCCTTTCTGCACAAAATGCACCAAAAACTCTCTGTGTGAAAGCAGCTTTACAGTGTAGTTTATTTTAGAAAGTGGCGAGGTGCGAGAACAAGGGACATTTTGTAAGCGGATATTGTATGTGGGCTGCTGGGGGCTTTGTGCCAGGGCTGACTTTTATTCCCAGTCCGGCCCTGCAGCCTCATATTGCATATCCTAGTTGATTGTTCCAGTCGGTAATTTGATGTTGGCCAGACCTTGGTCATTTGACATATATGCTCATAGGGCCTTATGTATGAAAACTGTCTAGCAGTAAGTCTGTCTTTGTCGCCCATAACAACCGGAGCTCCGCTTTTGTTTTTCCAGAGCACTATCTGAAATGATTGGTTGCTTTGGGCTTTTTGGGTCTTACTGCTATACAGTTTTCATACATAGCGCCCATAGTGTACAGAGAAACACATTCTCTGCAGGTCTATAGTGCAGACTGACAGGCACTCTAAGAACTGTATTCTTATCTTATTTCCAATACAGTCTTCTGGAATAAATGATAAAATATCTCCATGCAAAATTGGAGGTACAGTATTGGTATGGGTGCTGTATTAGATATCCATACCACAGCTGTGTGCTGGAGGCCCAATTTTTGCAATCTATTTCCTTCCATTCACCCCTTCTCTCTTACAACAAATCCATGTAAGTCCCCTCCCTGCCTGCAGAGGAGATTTTTAGTCTGCTGGCTGCATCTCTGTCACACCTCCTCCCACTGCACACCTCTTCCCTCCCTTCCCCCTTCTGTGTCTCCAGGGAATATTTGGTGCTCCTAATGAGTGGGAGATTAGAAAGATGGATAGAGAAATATAGGATAGAGAGAGTGAGAACTATGTTGTGTTGTAGCATCTTTTAACCCCAATACAGCCCTGGCTATATTTCTATGCCATTGTTACTTGCCTATTTCTTACCATGTACTCCTATAAAGAACACATTTTGTTTCATGTTCAAGAGCTTTGATTTCGGCTATGCTCACATCTACTTCAGAGGTTCCAGTTGGAGCCTCCGTTGCAGAAGCGGTGCCGGATCTGTTACATGAGACCAAAGGCACCCAATGGATTCCATAAACTATTATGGGGGTCTGCCATTTTGACAGAAACAAACTGTTCATGCTGCTCTATTTTTTTCGCTATTTGGATGGAATCCGCGACTGAGGCTCCGAACTGAATCTCCGCCACGGATTTGAACCTGGCCTTAAACTGCGTTTATGAGCACTATATTATGGAGGTAGAAAAGTATTCTTAGAGCTTCTGTTGTTACTGTAGAATATCTATTACATGACCCGATGGAGGCAAGTCAGCCTGTTCTACCTGATTTGTGGTCCTCAGAAATCCAGTTTGGGGGATGCCTATTTGTCTGTGGATGAGCAATACTGGAGGTATCTGAAAGTCATAACTGCTAGAAAATCCCCCCCCCATATACATCAGCAAATGTATATTAAAAGGGTGTTCTCAACCACTACTCCATTGAGATGGGGAATTTGTAACCTCTGCTTTAATGATCAGTAGAGGTCTCAGTAGCTGAACCCCCATTTATCAGACAATTAACACCTATCAAGTGGATAGATAACAAGCTGTGATTATGGGAAAACCCCTTAAATTGTATTAAAGGGATTGTTTACTTTGGCAGGGTGTAGGAAGAAAGAAACAAAAATTATACTTCTCTCCTGGTCCCCTGCCACTGCAGCTCTGAAGTCTGCTTCTTTTCTCTTCCAGGCTTTCGTCTCAAGATGCAAGAGAATCTTGTGCTCCTTCCACTCTCTATGGGGCACTAGTCGCTCCCGTTTGTCAGGATGAGTGAACAGGAGCGGATATGTTGGGAGCTCTGGAGCTGCAGTGGCCAGGGACTGGGAGGTACAGAAAGATAAAAAGGTATTTATACTACTTGATCTTTCTCATTTTAAAATGTTACAGCTACAAACTTAAATGTATCTTATTAATATTTTCTGTGATACATCAAAACACAGTATCAAATATTTGTGAAGTGTAAAAAAAATTAAATGCCCTTTTTCAAAGTTTTGCAACCTAAAAAACTGAAAAGAGTGGCGTACATATGTATTCAGCCCTCTGTACTCTGATACCCCTAAATAAAATCCAGTCTGACCAAATGCCTTTAGAAGTCACTTAAAGGGGTTGTCTGGGACTTGCAAAAGCTCGTCGGTCTGCTGGGGTAAGTTGTGCTAAAGTGTATTGCAGGGTTAGGTTTTAAAAAAATGGCTCAAGCTCTGAATATCTCATGGAATACTGTGCAATCCATCATCCGTATAGAAGAGGAGTATGGCACACTTGCTAACTGACCAACAGGGCCGTATTAGCACCCCGCTTATCTAGGCAAGTGCCAGGGCCCACAGTGCTTCAAGGATTGGAGAATCCTCTGGTTGGCCCGTGGCCTGAAACATCAGGGCCGCCGTGGCCCCATAGTGGAGAGGGCCAGCTGTGGCCCCGTAGTGCTGAACTGGGCAGCGGCCACACAGCCATATGCTATGTGGCTGAGGAGCTGCCGCCAGTGTCGGACAGAAGAGGAAGGCGCTCGGCCGAGGAAGGAGGTAAGGTAAATATTATTGTTATTTTTTTTAATGGTGGTTGCCTGAATAACTGATGGAAACAAAAGGAGAGAGAGGCATAACTGATGGGCCCATATATATACCTGCCTAAATGAGGGGGACATATATATACCTGCCTGAGGGAACCTATATATACCTGCCTGAGGGGATATATCTATATATCTGCCTGAGGGAACCTATATATACCTGCCTGAGAGGACATATATACCTGCCTGAGGGGGCCTATATATGCCTGTCTAACTGAGGGGACCTAAACATGCCTGTCTGAGGGGACCTATAGCTTCCTATCTGAAGGGACCAATACATCTACCTAACTAAGGGGACCTATAGAGCGTCCTATATGATGAGGGGAGCTATAGAGCTACCTGAGGGGACTTATATACCTATAAGTAAGGAGTTGCTGGAAAAGTGAAAATTCTAAGATATTTGTGTCCAAATCTGCAGGGTTGAGTGTTGGCCGGGAGGTCAGCATGGTGATGTGGACCGAATAGAGAAGAAAAAGGACCCATAAACACCTGGAGCTGGCCCTGCTGACTAAGAGACAGAAGCAGCCAAAAAGCCCAGGGTCAATCTGTAGGATTTGCAGAGATCCGCACTTCATGTTAGAGAATCTGTACAAAGGACAACTATTAGTCGTGTGCTCCACAAATTTGGTCTTCATGGACGAGTGAGAAGATGGAAGCCCTTTTTGAAAACAATCCATAAGAAGTCCTGTTTGCAGTTTGTAAAAAGCTATGTGGGATACACAGCAAACATGTGGAAGAAAGTGCTCTAGTCAGATAAGACCAAAATTAAACTTGGCCTCAATACCAAACAATATATGGTGGAAAGTCAACACTGCACATCCCCCTCAACACACAATCCCCACAGTGAAGCATGGTGGTTGCAGCTTCAAGCTGGGGGGGAGGCTTTGCTTCAGCAGGGACTGGGAAGCTGGTCAGAGTTGATGGGAAGATGGATGGAGCTAAATACAGGGCAATCCTGGAGGAAAATCTGTTAGAGGCTGCAAAAGACTTGAGACTGGGGTGGAGGTTCACCTTCCAGCAGGACAACGACCCTAAACATACAGCCCAAGCTACATTGGAATGGTTTAAATCAAAGCATATTCATGAGGTAAAATAACCCAGTTAAAGTCCAGACCTAAATCACATTGAGAATCTGTGGCAGGACTTGAAAATTGCTAGTCACAAATGTTCACCAACCAGTCTGACTGAGATATGAGCTATCCTGCAAAAAAAGAATGGGCAAAAATTCCAGCCTTTAGATGTACAAAGCTGGTAGAGACATCCCCCAACAGACTGCAGCTGTCATTGCAGCTAATGGTGGTCCTACAAAGTATTGACTCAGGGGGTATGAATACATATACACCTCACACTTCTCAGTTTTTTACTTTGTAAACGGCTGGAAAAGCCTGTCTCATTTTCTTTACACTTTACAAATACTTGATACTTTGTGTTGCTCTATCACATAACATATTAATAAGATACATTTAAGTTTGTGACTGTAACATTTAAAAATGAGGAACAGTTCAAGGGGTATACATAGTTGCAACCCACTACAAGAATAACTTTTCTTTTTTTAATTGTACTGTGTTTGTCCTATTTAACGCATGTGAAGTCTATGGGCCCCAACCACACCATCCCTTTGGGAGAAATTGTTATGGTATGCTGACAGATACAACAAACAGGGTTGGAAAACACTATGTGAATTAGGCCTTAGAGTAACATCTCACATTAATTGTTGCAGAACATTATGTTTTATTTGCGCAAGGTTTACAATATAATTTATTCGGGTATGTTCACACAGCTTATTTTGAGGCATAATTGCGGGTGTATTTCACCGCGTATTGCGCGGCAAAATGCGCTCCACAATTACAGTAATGCATAGCTCTCATAGAGAACTATGGATTACGCCTTGTCCCCCCGCGCATACACTACGATCGTATTGTGCATGCGGGGAAATAAGTGACATGTGAATTATTCACGGCGATTACGCGCCGCGAGTAATGCATGTCAATGGAGACGACGGGATGCCACCCCCCCCCACACTCCTCCCCATGCTTCGGGAATACGCACTCCCAAATCCCCTGCCGTACAGGACGCGCCGCAATTATGCTGTGTGAACATACCCTTCATGTTCAGAGCTTATTTTTTAAACTTTTATTTCTTTTTTTTGTAAATGCAAGATCTGTATTTCATATTAAGGCTGTATCTACACAGCAGTGTTAAAATGCCTTCCAAAATCCACGGTCCACAATTTGCTCTAAAAACCGTGGTCGGTTTTCAGGTTTGGCATCGCCCCTGTACATTGAATGTACGGGAATCCAACGGCAATCCAGTGGAAGATCTGACAGGTATGAAAATCCGCCGGAATCCGGCGGATTTCAAAACCAACTGGAAAAAGTCCATGCTGTGTAGAGTACAGCACGGATTTTTTTTATTGCGGTCTATGGGGCCAGATTACAGTTGGATGTTCTGCCAAAAATACGACCAAAAACTTGTGCTGTGTAGACAGCCTTAGGCTATGTCTACACAACAATGTTAAAAAGCTATCCAAAATCCAACGGCATTTTAACATCGGCGGACCACGGGTTTTGCCGATGGCTTGTGCTAAAAACCGCGGTCAGTTTTCCGATTTGCTGTTGGCTCCGTATATTGAATGTAAGTGAATCCGCCGGCAATCTGGCAGGTTTGAAAATCCATTGGAATCTGGCAGATTTCATAACCGACCAGAAAAAATCTGTGCAGTGTAGAGATGGCCTTAGGGGCCGTTTACACGGCAATGGACAAATACCGGTCAGTTTATCCGACCGGTATTTGTCCGGTTTGTGTGCTGTCCCCACTGTCGTGGGTGGGGGATGATTTTTCTCCTTGATGAGCGGAGAAAAGTACTCCCCCTTCCCATTCACATGCTCATATTCCATCCGAAAATCGGAAGAATGTGCATGTAGAATGTTTT
This sequence comes from Phyllomedusa bahiana, assembly GCA_025379985.1. Lineage (NCBI taxonomy): Eukaryota > Metazoa > Chordata > Amphibia > Anura > Hylidae > Phyllomedusa > Phyllomedusa bahiana. The sequence continues at coordinate 413,962 of JAODAL010000077.1, read as the reverse complement.
TCGGGCCGGTGGAAAACCCGTGCAGTGGGGACTGCTGCACAGGTTTTCCATAGAAGCTCATTGTGTTCACTTGCGGCCGTTTTTTCAGACGTTTGCATAACCGCAAACCATCCGAAACACCGGCTGCAAACCCGTGCCGTGGGGACATTCCCTTACTGTTTATTACTTTCATTAAGGTGCCATCCTTCCACGTGCTGCTTCTCATAAATAATTAGCACTGCCAGTCTCTTCCCGTCCACCTCTGTCTCATTTTCTCCCCATGAGGCAATATCTCCTGTGAAACTCTTTTATCAGGCCGCCATAGGACTGTGGCTGTTTTCTTCTTAGCACAGTAAAATCTCCTTAGCTCCATAGCTTGCCCACCTTAGTTTCAAATTCTCACTTATTTCTAGTGTGTCTTCACCTTCACCGCATGTTAGAGGTGCATATAATGGCCGCTAGTCCTAGCCCAATTACAGGTCTAATGACCTGTACTGACAGCACCATAGCTCTCTATGATGCTAAGCTCAAATCATTAAACCCACACTCTGCTGTACTACAGACGCAAAAATTTGCCCATAATACACGTGTCTTTGTTCTTCTGTTCCACTGATTTTCTCTGTCCAGCTGCTTCTGCCTAATTTCATATCTTCTACTTATCATGTTCCCTCTAGAGCTATATTGTATATAACGTATTTCTCAATCTTACTGTAAGACTCCTCTCCAGTGCTTACTAGCATTTTTAATAAAAGGTAGCACTACCATTTGTGGTGACTGAAAAGGATTTTTGGATCTAGCTACAGACTTATGTACCAGGGTAAGGAAGTGATTTTGTTTTTTTGCATTTTTTTCAGCCGATTTATTTATTCCATCCCTTGAGAGAAACCACCTCTCCCCCTCCCACCTCCTTAAGACATTAACTTGCACGTTTGGCCAAGCTGAACATGCACGATAATGAGAAGAATGGGTGCGATTGCTGTTGCCAATAAGTGATCTTTTATCTGTGGCCACCATTAGGCTGGTGTTGCATTTTTGCAAAAACACATTGTTGGGTGCAATTTATTTTTTATATATTTATGCATGCATTTTTTTTGCAAAAACTGCAGTGGCATGATGTCAGTAGGGAAATATGTAACACTACAGCTATTGTATTTGTGTGGAATTGTATTAGTCAGTGATTTTTTTCCTTCATACTGCATGCTGTAGGTGTGGTGTTTTTCAGGTAGTTTGCAGAGGTTTTCTCTGTATAGACCTTAATTGTGTTTTTTTTGTAAAGGGCACTAAATAAGAACATTTATACATGCATATATGCTTGTTGCATTTTTCTCCTGCTGTTTTTATCACGTGAGAACCAAATGATTTATGATGGGGAAAAACATACCAGAAAAAAACACATCAAAAACAAAGTGTGAAAAAAATGCTTGTAGTTTTTGACGCTTTTTTTGGCCAAAAAAATGGAATGCAAAATAGAGGACCTAAAACACATACGATATTGAGTCACTTCCCCTAAGGCTTTGATCACACGTCTCCTTTTTTTGCAGTGAAATGAGCAATTATTTCAAAAGAAGTGCGTATTTTTAAGAATGTTTTTACATGCATTTCTTTATTTGATGCTTAAATTTATACCTTTTTTTTAAGGACAATGGGTAGGCGGAGATAAGTGGCTGCACGGGGAGGGCTCAAATATGGATTAGGCTCAGGAGCTAAGCCTGTTCCATCCACAGTGCTTTTTAACTCACCACATGCTCCACCCTATCTACCCCTAGTAGCGGAAGGAGGCGGGGACGAAGAGTGGCAGTGGGATATGATTCCAGACTCCCCCCACCACTGCTCCAGTGCATTACTGGGAGGAGCTGCGAAGCCCTGCCCCCTCTTCTCACATGTCCCGGATCCCTGGGACTGCCCTGTATTTTTAACTGTGTGTGCGTCCTCATGAAGCAAAAACAGTTAACACATACTTGCCAACTTCCCTGTACTAAAAGAGCCAGCAAGCGTTGGCAGCCAAAGAGTGTCGGCTGCTTTTTATATCACTGGCACCAGGGACATCCCCCTATAGCAGGCACTCAGCTTTCCTGGACATCGAATAGGCTATTCAGCATCTGGAAAAGCTAGCGGACATCCAACACAGCAACCTGAGTTCCTATCATAGCCTGCTGTGGGTTATGGGGTGTTACCCAGCTTTCCTAGATGCTGCATAGGCTGTCCAGCGTTTGGAAAAGCTTGGAGATGCCCCCCCCCCTACAGTTTGGGATCTCCCCCAGCTTTTCCTGGGCGATGGAGAGCCTATTTAGCATCCAGGAATGCTGGTACACTGCATGCCATAATAGGATAGAAGAAGGTTATTGCACTATATATTGTATATTAGTGTAGTGTTTCAGTTTTTTTTCTTTTTTAACAGGTTTCCCTCTTGGACTACAAGGGATTTGTTGGACTTCGTCAGCCGGTGATGTATCCATCTCTTTAATAAAATGATCAATGAGGGATGGTGTCAGAGTGTTTAGTTAATAATTTATATGTCTGCAGAACTTGTGTACAATTGGTATCCACCACTATATGGTCACTGTATGCCGGTAATATTGGTTGTATTATAATGGTTTGCATTCAGTTTGTATTATTCAGTCACTATATGGTGGTGATATGTGGTCATGGTGTGCTGCTATTATTCGGCCACTGTGTGCTGGTGATATGTGGTCTTAGTAGGACATTGGCACTATTTGCTTGGGATTCTGGTTTTGTGTAGCAGTGTTATTTGGTAACTGTATGACTATTATTTAGTAGTTTTATACATAGCACATTGTAGTAAAGCTTTTTGTATATTCTAGATTTGGTTGATGGTGATGCATTGTGTCTCATTTTGGTGCATTATGTTACCGGGGGTGGAGGGGGCGAAATTTCTTAACATCGCCCTGATTGCAATTTAGCCTAGGAACGGCCCTGTTGGTCACCCAATGTTGACACTAATCCCCTCTCAATATTACCCCCCCCCCCACACACAAACACACCCACTTATTTAAGTTTTCCCTACCATAGGACGGCAGGTCACCAACAGATACCTGTTACAGGTATATAAACTAGATACCCCCCTCACGCAGGTAGACAGGTATATAGGTATTTGAGAAATGAGGATTCTAAAATATTTGTGTGGTAGAGTCTGCAGGAATGAGTCATGGCCAAGAGGAGACGTTATGATGGCCTTGTCCGGATAGAGAAGAATAAGGAAAATGAACGACTCAGAAAATACATCACCTATGTATCTGCAGAGCCTGTGTACACTGGTATCTATCACTATATGGTTGTAATATTCAGTCTGCACTATATGGTCACTGTATGGTGATAGTATAGAGTCTGTGTACACTGGTACTACCACTATATGGTCACTGTATGGTGGAAGTATTGGTTGTAGTGTAATGGTCTAGGTTCAGGCACAGTTTGGCAGCATCGCCCAGCTCTCCTGGATGCTGAATGGGCTTTCCAATGTCCAGGAAAGCTTGGTGATGTCAAAACCCTGAATTTGCTTTCTTCCAGAGCCGTTACACATTAGTTGGGTCTAGTGGGCGTGACCTTTTGTGAAAAGGTGTGGCATGATATAAAGTCTATGCTAATTTTGGTGCAGTGCGCATCCCTCATTTGCTCCCAAAATGTCTAGTCACTTTACAGGGACATCATTGTATTTGTTCTCTTTTTGGCTCGTTTAAATGCTGATAATAGTACTGCACTGCCAGTTTTTGTTCAGTGCACAAAGTAGCAAAAGATGCGCAAGAAAGTGCAGCTGTGTGCTTGATGAGCGCTTATTCCCTTTAAAGTCAATGAGACCTTCCTGTCACATTATTTATGCACATTTTGATCCATAATCACAAAAAAACAACATACATTTTGCACATCAAATCCCGTCTAAGGAGTTAGGCATGTACCTTCTGCCATGGAGAGCTATGATAAGCCAATCATTTCCCCTGCGGCGATTGTACAGTATATTTGAAAGGGGTTTTGTTTCCACGGGTGTGGATTGTTACAACCCTCATTTAGATGTATAGAACAATTGCAGAAATCCGGGCCATTTTATCCACTGGCCACACTAGGCAGTTTCCCCAGACCCCACAAGCATAGAGGCCCCGGGTGGTTAAATGCACATGTCCTGGATCCCAGGGTCAGAGCTGCTTATTTAACTGTTGTGTTCTAAGGAAGCGGAAACAGTTAAAAACCATGGCTGAGCAAGGAGCTGTAGGCTGCCTTCAAAATGTCAGTGGGGCATCTCGATGAAGGGACTGTGATGATATCACTATGTAATCCTGCCTGCACCAGCCAATATACAGCCAAAAACCAATTAATCCAACACAAAGTAGAATATAATGCTTTATTGATTCACAATAGATAAAAAGTTAATAATTTAATACATACAGATCTTCACCCAAATAAAAACGCTACAACCACCAATATGCATGGATATAGATGCATAGATATAAATGGAACATCAAATATTAATACAGCCCTGCATAAAACATATCAGTAATAATATAAAAATGGAATAATTGAAAATGCATTCAATAAATACAAAATGTACACATCAATAAATGAGTATAGTGTGTACTTAGCCTAAAATAACAGGATTATGGGATAGTCAGTGGGAGCATGCAGCCCCAACGCATGTGCCGGCGCCCGCCCGCGCCCCCCCCCCCCCTCATTATCCCCCCATGCTTTGGAGTTACACGCTGATCAGCGCGTGGTTACAAAACACCCGGCGTATCGCGGCACGTACTATATGCACCGCAATAAGCCATGTGAACATACCCTAAGACGTAGTGGGAGCGGCCTAACGCAGGCAACATGATGATGTCACAGCAGCAGGCCACCTGCGCTGGGTCTCATCCAGGGAATCCTGTTGCTTATTGGGGGTATGGGGAGAGTTGAATTTTATTTCATGTACTCTAGGTACGTGGTTGGATACGTTTTATGCAAAACGCAGTGTGCACATACCCTTAGGGCTTGTTCACATACAGTTTTCACTCCGTGTTACAAGCGCTCTTTAGATTCATCTCGGGGACTGACACGACGGACCCAGAGATGGATCTAAACAATTAGCAGTGAGATTATCACTGCGGGCTATGAGGAAGACGCAGCGATGTTCACATGAGAGATCGCCGCTGCGTGTTTCCCTCCTGCCTGTCGACTCCGTCTTTGAAAGAGTTGCATGTCAATTCTTTTCAAGACGGACCCGAGCTGCGCTATGGAAACACGCAGCGGCGATCTCTCAGGTGAACGCCGCTGCGTGTTCCTCATTGCTCGCAGTAATAATCTCACTGCTAATTGTTTAGATCCGTCTCTGGGTCCGTCCTGGCGGTCCTCGAGACGGACCTAAAAAGCATTTGTAACACAGAGTGAAAACTCCGTGTGAAAAAGCCCTTACAGCTACTTGTATATAAACATATTTTATGTAAATACATCCATATAGACACCAGCAACAACACCACTGTTGTTTTGTTAGGGTGCTTTCACACGATGCGGTTTTGATGTGGTTTTTTGGGGTGCGGTTTTTGTGCAACAATGTATAGCATTAATTGTTGTGCCTTCCTGCACAAAAAACCGCATCAAAACCGCTGGAGTAAGCTGGCCAGCTGGCCTTGTTTGTGGTTACAGGTATGGCTTCATATGGTGTCATGTTTGAGCATGGTTAGTGGCATAGCCTGATACAATGTTATGTGTTTGGGCAAACCCCACTGCACTGCTTTGCCCAGAGGTCCATGATGCTGTTAAGACCGCTCTGGCAGAAATTTGGCAACAAGAATGCATTGCAAAGAACAAGAGTCCTTCTTGAAAATGCCTAAGCCATGCATAGAGTGTCCCGTTGTCTCTATGCATACCACAATGTACTCGTTTTAGTGGTTTACAATAAAGGATTGTTTGTTATAAGGAAGAATCCGGATAATTTCAATTCATATTTGGATGAGATTACCTTAAATTGGTGCTGACAAGTGGATGTCCGGATCGAATTTGACACAAGATTACGGACCCTGGAACTGTGATGTATGGGGGTGAGCTTTTTTTTTCTTTTCATAATGCTATCTTGTAGGAACACACTGTTCATACATTTTATAATTAGCAGTGAAAGCTTTGTGTGTGTAAGTTCCTAGGGCTATGTTCACAGGAAAAACAATCTGTCATGGACCTGTGGCAGATATATAAGGTGATACCCTTAGGGTATGTTCACACGGTGTAATTGCGGCGCGTAGAGTACGCGTCGCAATATGCCGGGTGTTTTGGGTAATCGGCGCAAATAATTGAATATGAATAATTGACATGTCATGTATTTCGGCGCATATTGCGCTTAATACGCAGCGAGATGCGCACCGCAATTACGCCTCGTCCTTCCACCCGTACAATACGCGCGGGGGGACGAGGCGTGATTACCGTAATTGCGGCGCACATCTCGCCGCATATTAAGCGCAATATGCGCCGTAAAACGTGGCGAAATGCGCCCCCAAATAAGCCGTGTGAACATATCCTTAAGAGATGTTCACATGCCATTGCCTAGATGCGTTTGGATCCATGTTTCAGACCCAAAATGGACCCAAACACGCATCTAAGAATGTGCAGTGTGATTTTACATTGCTTTCAATGTAAAACACGCATCAACGTTTAGACGGTTGATCGCTGATGTGTGTTTTACATGCGTCTTTGTGATGCGTCTTTCGGATCCGTTCAAAGAATCGTCATGTCAATTCTTGATCCGAAAGACGCAGCAGACGTCCTATTTAAAATTATAAGGTGCGTTTCTGCTACAGCAAAAATGCATCCAAATGCAGCACAATTTGGGTGCATGTTGGATGCATTTTATGGAGCGCTTTTGAATACGTTTTTCGGATCCGAAAAACATATTCAAAACGCCATGTGAACATACCCTTAGATTTTTGCCGTTGATTTTACCTTTACATGTTGCTAATCTGCATTCTGTCTAAGGCTAGGTTCACACGGCTTAACTGCGGGACGGAATTACGCCCCGCAACTACGACGTGTGGACGGGGGCGGGAGCGGGGGAGTGAGCGGGGGGTCGGCACTTCGCCGGCCCATTGACTTGCATTACCAGCGGCGCGTATACGCCGCTGGTAATTCACATGTCACTTATCTCCCCGCCCGACGGATTCGCCGAGCAGGGAGAGGAGACGTAATCCATAGTTCTCTTTGAGAACTGTGGATTACCGTAATGAATGGGCCGTTTTCAGCCCGTAATTTGCGCACTTCGGCACGTAATTACGGACCGAAATACGGCCCATTTTAAGCCGTGTGAACATGGCCTAACAGGCGTGATCTCTGACGTGGAATCCCTAGAAACTACATCAATAGATGACGTCAATAATCTTTTCCCTGGCCATAATTTGACCTTCACAAATGGAAAATTCTCGTCATTGTTCATAGCATGAACAATGGCAATAGTTATAGGCTAAATGTAACACGGATTTTGACGTGGTATGTATGTGGATTTTGCACCAAAATCTGCTTTCCATTCCTCAGTGTGATTCCAGCTTTGGGGTGCTTTTATACTTTTTATGTCATTTTATGTGTGAACATACCATAAGGAACATGCACGCACAAAAATTCCATAGGAAAAAGTTGTGAAATCTGAAGCACAAATCGAAGGCATACCCTTGGATTTCAGTTGTGGATTTGCAGTTTTTATGTTGTAGATTCAGATTAATTTTTTTGCCTCAGGTTAACCTATTTCAATTGGTGCTAATCCAGGTCTAGGCTTCCAGATGCAAAAAAGTGACAGGTCTAATTTTTTTCCACAATGGGAAAACCATAATTCCCCCTTAGGCTATGTTGACACGGCTTATTCACTGCGTAATTGCGGGACGGATTTCGCCCGCACTTACGCCGTGTGCTCGGCAGCGGGGGTGGGGCGGGAGGGGGCGTTAGCCCGACGGCCCCATAGACATTCATTATCCACGGTGCTTATACCACCGTGAATAATTGACATGTCACTTTCTCCCCGCTTGCCGTATTGTGCGAGCAGGGAGAGGAAACGTAATCCATAGTTCTCTATGAGAACTGTGGATTACCGTAATGACTGGGACGGATTTCATCCCTAATTCGCGCAGTACGGCAGGAATTACGGGCTGAAATCCGTCCCAAAATAAGTCGTGTGAACATGGCCTTAGGGTATGTGAACACAGATTCTAGTGCATAATCCAAATTATGAAAACTGTGGAATCCACATCCCATTGTTTCTAATACACACATTGGGCCTTATGTATGAAAACTGTCTAGCAGTAAGACTGTCTTTGTTGCCCATAGCAACCAATCAGAGCTTAGCTTTTATTTTTCCAGAGCTCTAAATGAATGAAATCTGAGCTGTGATTAGTTGCTGGGGGCAACAAAGACAGTTTTACTGCTAAACAGTTTTCATACATAAGGCCCAATGTGTGTATTAGAAACAATGGGATGTGGATTCCACACAGTTTTCATGCGAATTATGCAGTAGAATCTGTGTTAACATACCCTAAGGGGGAGTTATGGTTTTTGAGCTATATTCGCACCCATGATAAAAAAACAAAAACAAGGATCGGGCTAGAAAAAAAGTGGAAATATCTCTAATGCTATGTTCACATAGCGTATTGTGCTGCGCATACTTGAGCGCACCACAGTACGCTGGGTGATTCAGAAGTATGTTATGGCCTGGCCCCCATTAACTTTCATTTACCCCAGCGTAAGCGACATGTCACTTCTTTCTCCCGGCGCATAAAACGCGTCAGACAAAACAACAAGTAATCATAGCTTTTAATGAGAGCTATGAATTACCATAGTTGCGGGGCATAATTTGGGTGTATTGCAGTGTAATAACGCAATGATTTACGCCCCACAAAGATGTGATCATACCCTAACACAATACAGTTCACGTAAATAGTGTTCTGGAATATATGTCTTTCAAAAGTTTTACTTTGAAAAGGTTGTACCATGAAAGACATTTATTCCCTAGCCACAGGATGAGTGATAAATGTCTGATTGCTGGTGGTCTCACTGGGACCCCCACTGATCACTAAAATGAGGACACTGACAACCCACCTTCCCTGCTGCGGTGCTGGCACAGTGAGTAAGGGTTTGAATGGAGCAGCGGTTGAACATGCACACTGCTGCTCTGTTCAAAGTTTATGGGAGTGGCGGAGATAGCAAAGTAAAGTTTTAGCTATTCCCATCAGTCCCATAGACTTTAAATGGATGTCTTTTTTGTTTGTTTTTTTGGAACAAATTTTATTGATTTTACAAAATCTTAAAATTACAAAGTAGAGTTTCAGTACAGCGATGAGAAAATTTGTCGATCAACAGACACATTGCTTCAGGTACATACATACTGTATATACACTTGTACAGGAGAGAGTTCTGAAAACAATTATATTATTCAATGTGCCAAGCACAGATTTGACCAATAGAGGAACATTCCCTAAAACGGTTTACCTCCACCAAGCCTCCTCCCGAAACACAGCAAACTGCTGTCACCCATGAGGCCCCCGGGCCAATAAGCGCTGGCCTAAGATCGAAGTGGATCCAGAGGAAGCCGGGGAACGTTCCCTCACATGTTTTCTGGGTTTTTTGCAACCTTATTGCATTGATTTTTCAAAAAATAAAAGTAGAGAAGAAATTTGCAGTATAGCAATGCAACCTTCATCATTCAACATAAACACTGCGCCAGTTGCAATCTCATCTGTACAATAAAGAGCTGTGAAAATAAATGCATCTGTCAATGTGTCCAAAACGCAAACTTGACCTTGACCACCACAGTAGCAAACCTTGAAACAGAATGCATCCCTCAAGCCTCCCCCCGGAACACAACGACCCGAGTTCATCAGAGAAGTGTACAAGCCAGTAAGCGCTGGTTCGGGTAAGTGTGCACCCAGATGAAGCCAGGGAATGCCACCCCCCCCCCTCCCCCATATTTGGTTTTAATTCCGTCTCAAGGTCTATTTGTTTTGTTGCTCATGTAATCACTGAACCATACTGCATAGACTCAGACACTAAACGATAGATATATTGGTCTAAGTATGAAATAAACTACAGAACTTTACGTGCATAGAAGACAGAGAGAGCCGGTGCCCCTGACCAGGACGCATGACCATCCATGTCACAATATCTTTGGTAGCAGAACGAATTATTATGTTTTGAGTGAAGGGGAATAACCTTGGGATAACTAGAAGCAAAAGACTACAAGGAGGAACCATCTAAATGTACATCGACCCTCCAGCCCAAGGAACCTAAAGTCATCATTGGCACTCAATCCTAAACTCAGTCATGCTAATTGGATGTTTGACCACTGCTCCATTCTAGTGGTTGCAAATTTTAAAGTAAATTTGGTAGGATTTTTCCATGAGCCACTTTTAACCTTCTTATAGGGCAAGGCAACCAATTTTTATTATAAAGTAATTGTCTAAGTGCCCCAAATAGTATAAAATAACCCCCCCAAAAATATTACCTTTGTACTCTACTACTGTTGATTCAGTGTTGACCCCCCTTTTGGTCAGTTCAGTCTTCGCTTATTTTCGGTAGGAAAGCAATCGCTGCAGCCAAACAGTGGCCTCAGCAGCCATGTACCATTCCATCACTGCATAAACGGCATTTCCTTCCTGAGTGGTGATGACAGTGGAATGGCATGTGACCAATAAGTCTCCGATCGGCTGCAGTGGTCACATACCTACTGAAATTAAACAAAAGACCAGACCGACCACCAAGGCTTTAAAAGGATATTCCCATCACAGCAAGTGCTGCTGGAAGAGGCAGTGACTGTAAAGTAAGCAATTTTCAAAATGCATGTTTAAAAAAAATATGTATGCTTTACCTAATATAGGTCTTTTTGAAAATTTAAGTTGCTCTCTTGCCTCCATGGTTACAGACCACCACTGTGTATTTTCAGTTGTGGCCCATAATGCAGTGTTATCAAAGACTGTCTGAGAATAAGATTCTGTGGCCTGGCCAGGGAGGGCGAAGGTAAGTAGACATGGGAGACAATGTGCATCTTTGTTGTCCCACCACAGGAACTTATACTCAGACAGTCTTTTATAACGCTGCATTACAACTGAAATTACACAGTGGTGGTCTGTAACCAAGGAGACAAGAAAGTAAGTTAAGGGTTAAAAAGGCCTGTACTAGGTAAAGCATACATATTTTTTAAAAACATGTATTTTGAAAATTTCTTATTTTACAGTCATGGCAGCATCATGTTGTGGGGTTGTTTTGCTGCAGGAGGGACTGGTGCACTTCACAAAATAGATGGCATCATGAAAAAGATGATTATGTGACAATATTGAAGCAACATCTCAAGACATCAGCCAGTCAGTTAAAGCTTGGGCAGAAATGGGTCTTCCAAATGGACAATGACCCGAAGCATACTGCCAAACTGGTTACAAAATGGTAACCAAGTCAAGGTTTTGGAGTGACCATCACAAAGCCCTGATCTCAATCCTATTGAAAATTTATTGGCAAAGCTGATAAGGCAGGTGCGAGCAAGGCGACCTACAAACATGGCTCAGTTACACCAGTTCTGTCAGGAGGAATGGGCCACAATTCCTACCAACTATTGTGAGAAGCTTCTGGAAGGATGTCCAAAATGTTGACCCAAGTCATACAGTTTAAGGGCAATGCTACCAAATACTAATGAAATGTATGGAAACTTTTGACTTTGCAGAAAGTAATAAAAAATGCCTTAAAAATCTCTCTCTCATTATTCTGGCATTTGGAAAATATAAATAACTCTGGTTCCTAAAATGGGTAAGGTTTATTCTGATTTCATGTCAGATAGTGAGAAAAACATGCAAATGTGTCTTCTTATGTAGAGTTTGTAAACTTCTGGCTTTAACTGTATGTCTGTTAGCCCCCCCCAGGTTATTTTGCCGGTGAGCTGCTCCACCCTAGAGTGTCAGTCCGCCCTCACGTACCAACTTAGCCGATGTTCACCTTTCAAATCAATGGCAAGTAGTGCTCTGCCGTTTTCCACATTTCTTTTTCACGATGGCGCCATTTGTCCAGTCACGATACACTTTCGCCACAGCAGCACGTGAAGAGTTCATAATTGCGCAGTTTCAGAAATACTGACAACCTTGGCCTAAAAGCCAATAGTCATCCCTTTTCGCAACTCTGAGAAATCTAATGTACCCATAATGGCAATGAGTGATATGTGAGCAGGAAGCCTAACACACACCGTATATACCCACCAAGCCAACTCACCACACGTGGCTTCCTTTATCAGCTATGTCGAAAGCAGAAAGTAGTCACAGTAATGGGACTTGACTGTGTATATATCTAGTTGATCTGAGGTCATTTAAATATATATACATACATATGCGGTTTCCTTAGCTTTCTATATCCACTGTTTGAGTCTTTCCTTTAACCTCCCACTCCTCTTTTTTTTTCCAATTCTGTGAGCAGATCTCTGGGCCTGGCCATGTTACCACCCACTTGTATATCTGTATCATCTGTATCCATATCAGGTTCTGAAATAAATCTGTATTAGTGATTCCCCAGCTTCTCTGACATCTCCATGATCATGTCTGCATACTAGCCACTGCTCTATCTGTGTGCATGTTCCTGACTCTGCAGCTTCCACCCTGTCTCCTGTGAATGTGATCCTATCTCTGTATCCTCTATTATATAATGATATATATATAAAATATATATATGTTCATGCAAACATCTTATTCTTATCACCAACTATACCTTTATCCATGTTATGGATTAGGTCATCCAATAGTATCTGTATGTAATGGAAGTATAGCAATTGTTGCTATGGTTTGACTGAATATAGCGATAATTGCTTTAAAGGGGTTGTCTCACTACAAGGATTGCTTTTTAGGTTATAGATCTTGCAAAAACAAGTCACTTTGCAATATATGTCCATTAACTGTATTCTACCTACTCTGAGATATCATCTCTTGTATGGGCTGCATCAGCTCCTCAGGTTGCTATAGCTACAGACCCGTTTTATCTCTCCTGATAGGATGCCAGCACTGGTTGCTATAGCTACAGACCTGGCTTCTACTGCAGCCTAGTAGAAGCCAGTAAACACGCTCCTGAATTCTTGAGGTCTTTTACATGTGTGAAATGCGCCTAGGAATCAATATAGAGCTTCAAAACCTCACCACAAGTGTGCCGCGTTTTTGACATGGATTTGTATGAGGTTTTGAAGCTATCCATTGATTCCTAAGGGCACTGTATGGGTGTTTGAAAATAAAACAACAATGAATACCATGTGGAAAAAACCTAATCAAAACCTCGTCTGAAAACTGCTGCAGTGAGGTGTTTTTCAGATGAGAATTTGAAGCCGATTTGGATGCTGAAAAATCAGTGTCCAAATGAACTGTGTGAACATACCGTAAAATCAAGCTTGTGGTGGTTCTCATCCCAGCCAGGTGTTCATTTAGGTAACTGGTCAGATTAAGGGAATGTTCACATGGCTGATTTAGATGCTGAATTTTCAGTGTCAAAATCAGCGTCAAAACCTCCTCTTAAAAGCACCTCAAAGCAGCACTTTTCAGACAAGGTGTTTGACAAGGATTTGATCAGGTTTTTTCTTGTGGTTTTCGACGAGTTTTTGCAGTGCTGTTTAAGAGGAGGTTTTGATCAGGTTTCAATGAAGTCTTCTAAGGGTATGTTCACACGGCTTAATTGTGGGGCATACAGTACGCCCTACAATTACGCTGGGGCCTTTGGGAGTCGTGCTGATCGGCGCATACTCCCGCGACATGGGGTGGGGGGTGAGGCGGTAGCCCACCGACCCCATAGACAAGCATTACTCTATGACATGTCAATTATCTCCCTGCGCCTACAATACAATCGTATTGTACGAGAAGGGAGAGGAGGCGTAATCCATAGCTCTCTATGAGAACTGTGGATTACCGTAATGATTGGGGCGCATTTCACCCATATTAGAGCACCGTACGCTGGCAATACGTGGCAAAATGCGCCCCAAAATAATCCGTGTGAACTTACCCTAAGGCTATGTCTACACAGCCTAGCAATACCGTCGAAATTTCAGCGGATTCAGTATTTTTAATCCAATGAAAATCCGACGGTACCCTGTGCTGCATAGACAGCAATGAAAAATCTGTGCTGTAGTCTATACAGCACGGATTTTTTACCGTCAGGTTTAAAATCTGGTGGAATATGCAACATGTTGTATATTCCACCGGATTCTGCCTGGATATGCAATCAGCCCCATACATTGAATTTACGGGGCCAACAGCAAATATGAAAACTGACCACGGCTTTTGCGCAAATCTGCACGAAAAACCGCGGTCCTGCAAGTGTCAGACTTGGACACTTGCTGTGTAGACTTAGCCTAAAGGGTATGTTCACACAGCATTTTTTAGATTAGTGTTTGCATCCGTGTTTCGGACCCGAAAGGAACTAAAACACACATCTAACAATGTGCAGTGTGATTTCCATTACTTTCAATGTGAAAGAGGCATCCGCGTTCAGACGTCTGAACGCCGATGTGTGTTTTACATGCATCTTTCTGATGCGTCTTTCGGATCCGTTCAAATAATTGACATGTCAATTCTTTATCCGTTTTACGCAGCAGACACCCTATTTAAAACTAAGGGGTGCGTATCTTCTGCACTGAAAACGCATCCAAATATGCGCCACACTTTGGGTGCGTGTTTGGATGCATTTTACGCAGCGTTTTTCGATCCGTTTTTCGGATTGTAAAACGCCATGTGAACATACCCTAAGGGATGTACTGTACATGCCCCAAAATGCCGGATGTTTTAGAAGTACACGCTATCCAGCATGTACTTCGAAGCACAGCCGGCCCTATTCACTTTCACTAGCATGTCACTTCGAGACGTAATTTATAGTTCTCTGTGAGAGCTATGAATTACCATAATTGCGGCATGCTGTATTAAAGCGCAAATACGTGGTGAAATTCATGCCACAATTACGCCGTGTGGCTCAGGCTACGACCACACGGCAGTGACAAAATACCTGTCAGATTCTAATTAAGGCTATGTTTACACAGCACAGGTTTTGGATCGGCTTTTCAGCGGATTCAGTATTTAAAATCCACCAAAAATCCGACTAACCTCTGCTGTGCAGCCCTTTAATGGAAAATCTGTGCTGTAGTCTTACTGAGGGATACCTAACCTCCCATCTGGTGGTATATTGAACTTGTATTTTCCGCGGCACCGCCATCGGTTACCCGCAAAAAAAAAACGGCGGTATGGTGCCATCCAGCAATATGAAAATGCTGTCCAATTTTGGACGGGTTTTTCACCTTGTTGTGTGGAATCTGACTGGTATTTTATCATCTTTTTCAATGGTTTTGTGGGACAGTTCTGTCTGCGGTTTGCAGATTTTGCCATCCTAATCATTGAACAGCACACTTTCTGCCTGAAAACTGGGCGTAAGATTGTGCATGTTCCAATTTATTTTTTTTTTGGGAGTGCCAGCAGTTTTAAAAATCCTCCAAGTAGAAAACTGAGCAGTGGAGATTAATGGGCGCATTTTCTACTAGGGTATGTTCACACGGCATGTTGGATCCGTTTTTAGATGCGTGCTTGGATCCGTGTATTGGACCCTAAATGGACCCAAACGCGCATCCAACAATGTGCAGTGTGTTTCACATTGCTTTCAATGTAAAACACGTATTGGCATTCAGACATCTGATCACTGATGCGTGTTTACAGGCGTCTTTCTGATGCGTCTTTCTGATCCGTTCAAAGAATTGAGATGTCAATTCCTGATCCATTTGAGGCAGCAGACGCCCTATTTAAAATTATAGTGTGCGTTTCTGCTGCATCAAAAACGCATCCAAACAAGCACCTGCATGTTGGATTCGTTTTACGCAGTGCTTTTGAATACATTTTTTGGATCCAAAAACGGATCCAACATGCCGTGTGTAGATACCCTTAAAATCAATGGGGATGGTTGACAGTCGTTTTTCAGACGGTTTTCAAATAAAAAAAACATCTGAAAAACTGACTGAAAACCCTTGTTGTGTGGAAATACCATTAGGTTTGAATTTTGTCGCCCAGACGTCAAGTTTATGAACCTGCTCTACTGCAGGTCATAGATTTAGCCCTTTCTAGCTCTATAACATCAACTCAGGTTCAGGTAAACCACTTTTAACTTGGTCTACCTGTTCCAGCAGTAATGCGCCCAGCTTTGCCCTCCTACAGTCCAAAATGTGTAGAATCATACGGTTGTGGTGCGACACAACTCCAGAACATCCCCACATCTCAGGCGCCTTACAAAGTGCCGCGGGTGCCGCATACTGTGCCTAATTTTGGAGTGCATCTGAGAACAAGGCTGCGACAGTTTTTGGGCTGAAAGAACACCAGAATACTGGCGCAGCCCTGTACATACATGTCGCCCTTAGTGCACACTGCATTTGACCATACATCAAAACGTGTACATTATAACTTATACGCTAAATGTATGCCAAAATGTGCACTGTGTTTGAGCAGATGTTTGACATCCGTTTTTATTTTTTAAATTGTTTTTAACTAGCTTTTCTATTGGCTGTCACCCGTTCTTCCTTGCAATTTGATTCGGTAATTTTTTATTTTTTTTTTATGCTGGTAACAAACGTACACATTTACAACATGGGCACATACAATAGGATACGTTTTCCATTGACATACACTGTAAAAAAAAAGTATCCGTTTTTGTTCAACTTGAAAAAGGGCAGTGCCCTGCGTCTTCCATCTGTTCAAATTTAAAGGAGTGGCAGTAAACCAGGTAGATTGTTGGCGAAATTCGCCAAGGGCCACCACCCCTCTTCCTTCGCTGCGGAATCAGGATGGAGTTCTGGTCTCAGAGAGTGGAAAGGTGACGGACATTCTCCGTTCCTTTTACCAGGCGCTGTATACTGACGAGCACTTGGACAGTAAGGCCTCACGTGAGTGGCTGACTAATATCAAGCTCCCTGATCTCACAGCTGAAGAAGTTTCACTTCTGGGGCCCCCAATCTCTGAGCTTGAAATAGCATCAGCCCGAAGTGCGCAATTGGGGCCCAAAAGGGCCCATTCTTTACGGTAATTCCAGTTTTCATAGGAACTATGGATTAGTTCCTCTCCCCGCCGGGATCCCCCGGGGCGGGGAGTTTAATTGACATGGAAATTTCCAGCGGGTAAAACGCGCCGCTGGAAATTTCAAGTAAGGGGCTGGCGAAGTGCCGGCCCCCCGCCGCGCCCCCGCTCCCCCCTGCCCCACCCCGTCCACACGGCTTAATTGCGGGGGTAATTTTGTCCCGAAATTAACCCGGGTTAAACAAGCCTAAGGCCCCCGTGAGTGTGACAATATCAGCTCCCTGATCTACGTGAAAATTTTCATTCTGGGGCCCCCAATCTCTGAGCTTGAAATAGCATCAGCCATTGGAAAGTTGAAAGCGAATAAAACCCCAGGCCCGGACGGGTTTACTGGGGAATTCTTTAAGGCTCTGAAAACCCAAGTCACCCCCACCCTTCTATCTCTGTTTAGTTCCTCCGTGTCTGGCTCACCTCGTCCGACCGCAATGCATAGAGCTTATATCAAAATCTGCCCAAAATCGGGAAATGACCCGACGTTGGCCGCGTCTTATTGCCCGGTTTCCCTAATCAACCTAGATCTTAAATTGCTCTCCAAAATCCTTGCAGACCGCTTAGCCCAGTGTTTCTCAACTCCAGTCCTCAAGACCCACCGACAGATCATGTTTTCAGGATCTCCCACTGAATGCACTGACAATAATTATATCACCTGTGGAGAATGCACTGACAGTAATTATTCCACCTGTGCAGAATGCACTGACAACAATCACCTGTGCAACACTGAGGAAATCCTGAAAACATGACCTGTTGGTGGGTCCTGAGGACCGGAGTTGAGAAACACTGGCTTAGCCCCATTCATACCCAAACTAATTGGCCCCCATCAAGTAGGCTTCGTCCAAGAGAGGTCGGCAATAACTAGTATCAGAAAAGTCTTACTTGTCTTAGATGAGGTCAAAAAATCCCCAATACACCACCCCTACTCGGCCTTAGTCACAATTGATACTGAGCAGACATTTGACTCGGTCAACTGGGGGTGGCTAGACCTAGTGTTGGACAAAATTGGACTTACGGGCCCATATCGCAGATTCTTACGTAATTTGTATAGCAATCCAGTTGCCCAAATAAGCCTCCCTGGTTTTTGGCCACTCACTTCTCCCTGCACCGCGGCACTCGACAGGGCTGCCCCCTATCTCCCGACCTTTTCAATTTGGCATTTAAACCCCTCACTAGGTTTCTTACCACCTCTCCCATGTTTGAGGGAATTTCTGTTAAAACATCCGAGCAGAAACTAGCTCTTTTTGCTGATGACGTCATTTTTTTCCTTAAACATCCGGAGAGGGATCTCCCGCACTTATTTTACCACCTAAGATTATTCAAGACTTTCTCGGGCTTTAAAATTAATGAATCAAAGACGGAGCTTCTGAGACTCGCCCCTAACTCGTGCCTAATCTCGCTAGAACATCTGGACACCCCAATAAACATCACCAATAAATCCATTAAATACCTCGGAATCTTCATAGGGAAGTCTCCGGAAACGATTTACTCCCTAGACTTCCCCCCTCTCATATTGAAAATTATTAGAGAACTGGACAGGTGGTCAAAATTATCGCTTTCCCTCCTAGCCCGATGCTATCTTGTCCGTATGATGAGTTTCCGGAAGCTTTTGTACCCCCTTCATCCCCTTATTGTTAAAACATTCGGCTGTCAAAATAATCCAGGCGAGGTTCTCGAGATTCATCTGGGCAGGAAAGAAACCGAGAATTGCCCTAACAAAGCTTATGCTCCCTAGAAAATTAGGGGGCATAAACCTCCCTGATGTGCAACTGTATAATATAGCGTGCAACCTCAGGCATTGTCTAGATTGGATAAAAAATACCTCTCACTATTCCAACACAGACCTTGAATCGGCGCTCGCCTCTCCTTGGGACCTCTCAGCCCTTCTGCACACCATATTTGCCAGTATCCCTCACACCATTAGATCATGCCTGCTAATGCGTGACACAATCGCTACCTGGAAGATCAGCCGTAAACTATTTAAACTCTTGGCCTATCTCAGCAAATATATGCCGTTATCTGGTCACCCGGAGTTTGCACAGAGCGAGAGGGATCCCCATCTCCGCTTTTTGAAGGAGAAAGGTATAGTCACGGTGGGTCACTTGTTCAATATCCAAAAATGTAACTACTATTCATTACCCGAACTTCAAAATTTATACTGCATCCCAACCTCTCATTTCCTTACATTTGCTCAAGTTAACAGTTTTATAAGGTCCAGAGTAGTTAATCTTACTAAGGAATTCCCCTTGAACGACTTTGACGAATTAGTGTGCCCTCAGACCTGCCAACACTCCCTTTCTCTGTTGTATGCAAAACTGAGGGAGTCACAACTCCCTGCAATAGCCTCTAAATTGCTGACTAAATGGGAGGAGAATTTCCCAGACCTGAACGCTCCGCAGGTAGCCATAGAAGGTTGGAACAAAATCAACAAGGCCATAATCAGTAAGAAATGGCGGGAAACTTATTTCCATTTCATGCATCGAGCAATTTATGGATTTAACATCCCGCCCCATCCTCTTGCTCCCAATCGTAAGTTATCTTGCCCTAAATGCCTACAACCAAAGACAGACCTGATCCATGAGATATGGTCATGCCCCCACTCACAGAGATTCCGGGGAGAACTGAGAGACACCTTAAAGCTAAGATGGGCCTTGGATGTCCCTTTGTCTTCTTCGTTTTGCCTTTTCCATGATTTAACTGGCCTTAATAAGTACCACACACTCATGCATATCCTTCTCCTTGCGGCAAAACGCTGCATTCTAAATAATTGGCTGGAGTCCTCAATGCCAGGAGTGGGAGAGGTTCTGCGACTGGTCAGAACTGGTCAGAATGCCAGAGAGGATGGAAGTGGAAACGGCTAAATTAACTTTGACGGAAAAGTTTTTCACCACTTGGAAACCCTTCATAGAAGCCTTCATGTCTTCAGAAGACATTAGATCTTTGGTTTTCCCTTTTAGGTTTTCCAAGTGGTACCTTGAGGGCGTTCTAGCGGGATCCTTGGGACGTTTACATCTCCCCGAGACGACACCGTGAATTTCCTGCAAATCTAATCCACGCTTATAGTCCTTGGTAGAAATGCTTGTGTTTCTTGGGGTGCGTCTCCAGGTTAAATTAAAAGGCACCTTGCACTGCTCTAACCAGGCTCAATGTCCCACTGGGGTGGTGAACCTCACTCCCCCCCCCCCCCCTCCTTTTTTTTTTTTCCCTCTCCCTTGCGTTGTCTCATGTTGGTTTTGTCTGGGTATTGTCTTTAGATTTTGTGTGATAGAATTTTCCTAATTGTTGATGTGTCTGATGTAGATGTTTATATTCCTCGTAGTTGTGTTTGTATACTTTTGGTGTTTTAAAATAGAAAATTGGTTTCTCGTTTGGACTGCAAAGAACCATTCGTCCTTTTTAGGGCGAACGGCCTTCTATTCTGGCTCTGGTCAGCTTGAAGCTCGCATTAATTGCCGTCGCTCTCGCCACAGACATCATATCGTATTTACTCTTCATCGAAAACAATGTATGCATTTTGTAACCAATTTATTGTGAAGTTCATGAGAAACCAAATAAACATATGTTTAAAAAATAAAATAAAATATGAAAGGAGTTTTCTCACTACGTTGATTCGTCTTACCTCAGTCCTTTTTTTCCTCAAGTTTCATTTTTGAATTCAGAGGTGTGTTTACTGGCTCTTACTGTCCTGCAGTGATGAGCTGCTGAGGACACTTGAAAAAAATACTTGAAGCAACCAATTATGTATAAAATCTTCAAACTTTTACTTCTTACAAAATATAAAACATATCATAGCCTAATAGGCTTACCGCACATTTTTCATCCTATGAAGGGTAGCAGAACAATGCTCATTCCAGCGTTCTGCTACCCTTCATAGGATGAAAAATGTGCGGTAAGCCTATTAGGCTATGATATGTTTTATATTTTGTAAGAAGTAAAAGTTTGAAGATTTTATACATAATTGGTTGCTACAAGTATTTTTTTCAAGTATTCATATAGCAGGAATTGGAGATTCCTGGTACAGCAACCTTGAACAAACGCGAATAATAAGGGATTACAAGTACCTCATATTATAGAAGAGCTGCTGAGGACACCAGGTCTGTAACTATAGCAACCAGCGCTGGCAGCCTATCAGGAGAGATCAAACAGGTCTGTAGCTATAGGGACCTGAGGAGGTGATGCAGCCCATATAAGATGGGATATCTAGGAATAGGTAGGACACTGTTAATGGACATACAGTGCCTTGCGAAAGTATTCGGCCTCTTGGAACTTTTCAACTTTTTAATTTTTTTGTGAAGAATCAACAAGTGGGACACAATTGTGAAGTGGAACGAAATGTATTGGATATTTTAAACTTTTGTAAAAAAAACAAACAAACTGAAAAGCGGGGTGTGCAAAATTATTCGGCCCCTTTACTTTCAGTGCAGCAAACTCCCTCCAGAAGTTCAGTGAGGGTCTCTGAATGATCCAATGTTGTCCTAAATGACTGATGATGATAAATATAATCCACCTGTGTGTAATCAAGTCTCTGTATAAATGCACCTGCTCTGTGTCTCAGGGTTCTGTTTAAAGCGCAGAGAGCATCATGAAGACCAAGGAACACACCAGGCAGGTCCGTGATACTGTTGTGGAGAAGTTTTAAGCCGGATTTGGATACAAAAAGATTTCCCAAACTTTAAACATCCCAATGATCACTGTGCAAGCGATCATATTGAAATGGAAGGAGTATCAGACCACTGCAATCTACCAAGACCCTCCATCCCTCTAAACTTTCATCTCAAACAAGGAGAAGACTGATCAGAGATGCAGCCAAGAGGCCCATGATCACTCTGGATGAACTGCAGAGATCTACAGCTGAGGTGGGAGAGTCTGTCCATAGGACATTTATCAGTCGTACACTGCACAAATCTGGCCTTTATGGAAGAGTGGCAAGAAGAAGCCATTTCTCAAAGATATCCATAAAAAGTCTTGTTTACAGTTTGCCACAAGCCACCTGGGAGACACCAAACATGTGGAAGAAGGGGCTTTGCTCAGATGAAACCAAAATCAAACTTTTTGGCCACAATGCAAAACGATATGTTTGGCGTAAAAGCAACACAGCTCATCACCCTGAACACACCATCCGCACTTTCACACATGGTGGTGGCAGCATCATGGTTTGGGCATTTCTTCAGCAGTGACAGGGAAGATGGTTAAAATTCATGGGAAGATGGATGGAGCCAAATACAGAACCATTCTGGAAGAAAACCTGTTGGAGTCAGCAAAAGACCTGAGACTGGGACGGAGATTTATCCAACAAGACAATGATCCTGGACATAGAGCAAAATCTACAATGGAAGGTTCACAAATTAACGTATCCAGGTGTTAGAATGGCCAAGTCACAGTCCAGACCTGAATCCAATCGAGAATCTGTGGAAAGAGCTGAAAACTGCTGTTCACAAACACTCTCCATCCAACCTCACTGAGCTCCAGCTGTTCACAAACGCTCTCCATCCAACCTCACTGAGCTCCAGCTGTTCACAAACGCTCTGCATCCAACCTCACTGAGCTCCAGCTGTTCAAACGCTCTCCATCCAACCTCACTGAGCTCCAGCTGTTCACAAACGCTCTCCATCCAACCTCACTGAGCTCCAGCTGTTCACAAACGCTCTCCATCCAACCTCACTGAGCTCCTGCTGTTCACAAACGCCTCCATCCAACCTCACTGAGCTCCAGCTGTTCACAAACGCTCTCCATCCAACCTCACTGAGCTCCAGCTGTTCACAAACGCTCTGCATCCAACCTCACTGAGCTCCAGCTGCTCACAAACGCTCTCCATCCAACCTCACTGAGCTCCAGCTGTGCGCCAAGGAAGAATGGGCAAGAATTTCAGTCTCTCGATGTGCAAAACTGATAAAGACATACCCCAAGCGACTTGCAGCTGTAATCGCAGCAAAAGGTGGCGCTACAAAGTATTAACTTAGGGGGCCGAATAATTTTGCACGGCCCACTATTCAGTTTTTAATTTTTTTACAAAAGTTTCAAATATCCAATAAATGTTGTTCCACTTCACAATTGTGTCCCACTTGTTGTTGATTGTTCACCAAAAAAATTTAATTTTATATGTTTGTGTTTGAAGCCTGAAATGTGGCAAAAGGTTGAAAAGTTCAAGGGGGCCAAATACTTTGGCAAGGCACTGTATATTTCAAAGTGACTTGCTTTTGCAAGATCTTTAATATAAAAAGCAATCCTTGTAGTGTGACAACTCCTTTAACGGATATTTGATGGATTATATAAAAATTGACAAAATGTCAATGTACGTTGCACATCCGTCCACCTATATGAGTAAATAAATGCGTCGACGCGTATGTTTTTCAGAATGTCACACTACCAGATAACGGATCCGTCATCCGTTCAAAATAACATATATAGGGGCTTTCTATCTAAAAAAATAAATAAAAAAAATGGTTAGAGTTGTGTAGTAAAACATAAAAACCATACTTGTGAGTCCCCTGGTCACAGTCCTGTTTGGTGGTTGGCACGTAACTGATGCAACCAGTCGGTGGCTTCAGCCATCACATGATGTTCCATGGACTCAGGAAGTTGACATCATGTGAGCGCCGGTGGAGTGGCACATGACCACTGAAGCCACTGATTGGCTGCCAACCGCCAAAACAGGAAGTCAACAGAAACCTGAGGACGCCACCCGCAGCTGCAGCGCTGGAACAGCAGTGAGTGCAAAGGTGAGTGTGTGTCATTTTTGCTTCATTACACAGCTCCAGCTAAATTGTATTTTTTCGGTGGAAACCCTATAAACTTATTAGATTGGGTCCTAAGAGAGTAAAAAATCAGTAGGTGTAAAGCCAGTGTTAGTGACCAGCTAATGCACATGATAACGTCACGGACAGTTAATTCCCTTTCTTTCCTCCACATTGTCTGTTCTAATTATGTCTCTGTCTTGTCTTCCCTGTGAAGTAACAATTCTGGATCATCTTCCCTTCTATCTCTATATTGTTCTCTTATTCCTTCTAGAAATCTATTACTGAATTAGTCAGCTGGGTGTTACCATTCCTGGTATCCAATTGGGCGTGTTCCTGCAGACACTGGGCCTTATGTATGAAAACAGTTAAGCAGTAAGACTGTCTTTGTTGCCCATAGCAACCAATCAGAGCTCAGCTTTTATTTTTCCAGAGCGCTATATGAAATGAAAGCTGAGCTCTGATTGGTTGCTTTGGGCAACAAAGACTGTCTTACTGCTAGACAGTTTTCATACATAAGGCCCACTGACTCTGTCAGCACTGATTGGACGATAGCAAACTGGCAAAGGACAACCCCCTCTACCCCCCCCCCCCCAAATGATGACACCCAGCTGATAGATTTAGTAATACTGTAATGGAAGGTATAACAGGGGAACAATTATAAGAGAAGAGGCACCAGAATTGTTTTCCCACGGGGAACGTAAGTATTGACTAAACTAGACATGTCAGGAGATGTCACAGATCCTTTTAACCCCTTCCTGACGGACGGTCATAATAATATGGCTCTAAATTTTTTTGCTCTTTGCCTTCTGAAAGCCATAACTTTTTTTTTTCCACCTACATAGACATATGAGGGCTTTTATTTTGCGGGACAAGTTATACTTTCTAGTGGTGGTACTCACTATACTATAGAGAATACTGGGGAACGGCAAAAAAAAATTCTAAGTGGGGCAAAATGTGAAAAAAACGTACTTGCGCTATGTTTGCGGGAGGTTTGTTTTTACGAAGTTTATTCTTCGGTAAAAATGAAGTGTTATCTGTATTCTCCAGGTTGATCCGCATCCAGCAATACCAAACATGTAGGGTTTCCGTTATGTGTTGGTACCGTAAAAAAGTTCCAAACATTTTCTATTCTGGAAATTTGCGCTGCAGCGCCATTTTGTGCGACCAATAACTTTTTTGTACTAACACCTACGGACATCAGTGAGGTGGCATTTTTTGCGGGCAGATGTTTACTTTTTAATGCTAGCACTTCGAAATGGATGCGACTTTTTTGATTACTTTTATTTCAATTTTTATGTGACGTGAAATGACCAAAAAACGCAATTTTGGCGTTTGGGATTTTTTTTCTTCTACGGTGTTCAGCGTACGGGATAAATAATATTATATTTTTATAGATCGGACTTTTTCGGACACGTCGATACCAAATATGTGTAACTTTATTATTTTATTGTTTTTATTTGTAAAATGGGGAAAAGGGGGTGATTTGAACTTTTAAATACTTTTTTTTTGTACTTTAAAACTTTATTTATTTTTTTTTTTACTTTAACATTTAGTCCCCCTATGGTGCTTGACCACTAGGGGGCGCGATCGATAATACAGTCTAATGCATTGCATAGGCAATGTATTAGGGTGTACAAAGATGGAGGTGTCCCCACTTCCTGTCTGCGGACGGAAGTGGGGCAAACAGGAACAGGGCAGCGATCAGAGCCTTCACAAGGCTCTGCGCTGCCATGTTAGCCTGTCGGGACTTCGCGATCTCATCGCTGATGTCCCGATCGGGCTGAAAAAAGGTGCGCGGCACCGCTTTTCAGTCATTCAGACGCCGCGGCCATCTTTGCCGCAGCGCCTGATGGGTTAAACAGCGCAGGCGGGCGACGCCGCCCGCCTGCGCTGAAACCGCCGGGTGTTAGCTGCAATTAGCCGCTAACACCGGCGGCTGTGAAGCGGGATCGCGCCGCGATCCCGTTTCAAAGCCGCTTACCGGCGCTTTGACGTACTCATACGTCAAACGTCGGTAAGGAGTTAAAGCATGTACTCTTCCCAAAATAATTAGGGTATGTTCACATTGCGGCGCATATAGTTCGTGCCGCAATACGCTGTGTGTTTTGGAACCACGTGCTGATCAGCGCGTAATTCCAAATTACGGGGGGGCGGCACCTGGCCGGCCCCATGGACAAGCATTGTCAGCGGCGCATGTCAATTCTACCCTCGCGCGTAGAATACAATCGTATTGTACATAAAGGGAGACCACGCATAATGAATTACCGTAATTGTGGCACGCATTTCACCACGTATAAAGCGCAATATGCGGTGAAATGCGCGCCGAACTACACGGCAAAATAAGCCGTGTGAACATGCCCTTGGGGTCCATCTACGCGGCAAGGAATTCAAGTTGGTTTTTGATGCAGATTCAGATTTTTTAAACCATCAAAAACCGACTGTAAAACCATCCCCATTAGGCTATTTCTACACAGCAATGTTACAATGCTGTCCAAAATCCGACACTGCGGTCTACACAGCGCTGGTTACAGTTGGATTTTCTAAATAATGAATCCGCTGAAAATCCGACGAGAATACAGTGATGGATTTTCTGGGGTCGGTTGCTGAAAAAAAATGGAACGTTCCATCTTCCGTCAGATTTCACTCTTAAATGTGTCCTCAAAAAATGAGTCATTGTTTAAGTCCCATTTTTATGTTAAATACATTTTTTAGGACTTCCGGCGCCGGCGCATGGAGACGTAGCGCGCCTCGGCTCCCGCTCCCCGCCAGCTAAACCAGCTAATAGCTGCTCTCAGCAGCGCCGACCGCCCGCAGCGACCGGCTGCTAACGGCCCGCACGTCAGCCGCAGCGCCCGTGAATGGAGCGCTACCTCCTGCGGAGCGCACAGAGACCGGGAACCGCCGGAGAGCAGCCGCAGGCAGAATCCAAGATGGCGGCCGCAACCTCAGTACACCAGCACAGCCAGCACAAACAGGTCAGAGATGTTGAGGGGGAGCGCGGCAGCAGCAGGGGAGCGGCAGAGACAGAGCTGGATCCCTCTTCCATTCCCACCTGCTCTTATCAGAGCAGTCCTAACCTCTATATGGAGGCCCCAGCACCATATCCTATAGACTACAAGTTATTAGCCATGGAAGTGGCAAAGCACATCGCCCCTGACCTCCAGGCCACACTAGAGGCCACAGTCCAGGCTTCTCTCGCCAAACTTCAGCACGTGGTGCAGGATCATACTGCCAGATTAGACGAACTGGAGACCAGAGTAAATGACCTTGAGGCCGATAACAGTACCCTTAACGCCAAACTAAAGCTCTGCGCCCAAGCCCAATTGGTCCAGCAGGAGCGTATCGAGGATCTTGAGAACCGCTCCAGAAGGAGCAACCTTCGTTTGGTGGGGCTCCCTGAGTCGTTCAAACAAAGAGACCTCCAGGATTTGTGCCAGAAGGAATTACCAGCGGCTCTGGGGCTAAGCCATCTGTGCCGTATTGAAAGGGTGCACCGAATAGGCCCAGAACACAGTGCTTCGCAATCTCCTAGGACGCAAACCAGGCAGCGTACTCGTACAGTCATTATGAAGTTTCTGGACTTCAACGACAAGTCTGAGGTCTACAGGCCTATCGCAGGTTAAATGTCCCTCTTCTCATAAAAGGCCACAAGGTGCTGTTATTTGAGGACTTTTCGGCCGATGTCTCTCAGCGACGTAGAGCATTCAGTAGGATATGCACGGCGCTCGTCAAACAGAAAATCCGATTTCAAATTTTATACCCAGCCACCCTCAAGGTCCTAGACCCGGACGGACCTCCGCGCTTCTTCGCCTCTGCGGATGAGGCAGAAAGGTCTCTCTCCAGCTTTCTGGACACTGGGGACTCCAGGGGTTCCCTTGAGGCACCTCCAAGAGACAGCACTCTCGGGAATACCTTCAAGAAGAGACAGAGAGACGCTCCCTGGACCCAATCACCGTCTCCTCCACCTCTCTCACCCAAGGAGCGACGACTGCCGAAGATGGATGCAAGACAGGTCCATACTCCGACCTGAGGATAACGGACGCATTGCCGGTCATACTGGGACCTTGTTTGGTTCCTGACACCATCTTGGATGGTATCCTTTTAAATGGGCCCGGGATGGGGCTGACGGTTTTATCCCGTTGGCGCTTTACTGGGTCATATTGTGGGGGGCCTGGGTTTCAAGTTACCACAATGCGGGCGGGGGGGGGGGGGGTTTTTCATTTTTGGGATTGGCCTTTTTTTTCCCTACGTTCCCTTGTCCTGGAAAAAAGGGGATCACGTTAACGCGACGAAGAGAGAAAAATGGGATCTCCTTCACGTTCTTATTTAACTATGCTGCGAACCCACATTTTTTGGTTAATGTTTTTTCAACTAGTTCCCCCATTTGTGGGGTGCGTTCCCCTCTCACACCTCATCACTTCCAACTCTGATTTGGCCTTCATAAGTAACAGTTAGGGTCGCTTGTGGCCCACATGCTTTTTGTCCACCCACGGCCTTATCTCTTAAAAATTCTTTTATGCGGATCATCTCTTGGAACGAAAGGGGGCCCTCCGCTCCCCTAATAAGGGGATGAAGGTGACCCAAAATCAAAAAGTACCCCCAATGTATTTCTTCTACAGGAACCCATCTAGGGGCAGGGGACCTCAATGTCTTGAAAGGCTGGGGGGGGCGGTTTTTGGGTTCCCCACGGTTGGGGGAAAAGGGGGGGTTGCCACCCTTGAAACACAAAAGCTTTACATTTGAGTTAGCCCTCGCACCCCACGATACGGGAAGGGGGACTCTCACACCTGGTATCAAATGGGAGGAGGGCCTTAGTAATTCAATGTATATGGACCCAATGGGAACATCGAACCTTCTTCCGGGGTCTTGGGGGGAAAAATTTGTACGACCCGGCCCAACAGCAATCATAGGGGGCGAATAATGAAGTCATGGATTCCCTCATTGATAGAAGGAGGGCCCTAGCCAGACAGAGGGGGCCCTCCTCCCGGAACGGGAAGGGATCTTACCAGGTTATGGGCACCACAAACCTCCATGTTGCTGGAAGAAAAGGGAAACCAGACGAGAGGATTTTACCTTCTTCTCCTCTGTCCATCGCGTGGGCCATTTGGATCACTTGTTTGTCTCAGACAGTTTTTTCCAAAAAGAGTTGAACACGCGCAGATAATGGAGATGGTCATCTCTGACCACCCCGGTCTCTTTGGGCTTGGAGACACGTTCCCCCAAAGGGGACGGATTTTTTTTGGAAGTTCCCAGCATTCTGGCCAAGACAGAAACTTTTCTGATTTGGTCAGAGACTGGGGGACCGGGGTATCCAACGACAATGGAAAAACCCCCAAAATGAACCGGGTTGTACTGGGAGCAGCAAAGGGATATAAAGGCAGGATCTAGCCTATCTTCCTCTTTTAGGAAAAAGCCTCAAGAACCTTACTTAAAGCCTCTGCAAACTGTCAGGGAGACTTATAAACTTTTTTTCAGGATGGGTCAGACCCACACAGGCTAACTGGGAGAAGGCCAAACGGGGGTTCAATTTTTGGGCTGACCGCAGGGAAGAACTGTATAGAACCCCCATGCACTCTACTCTCTTAAATGGGAATAAATCGGGGAAATATTTGGGAAGGATTCTGAAAAGGGTTCCCACAAGCCTACACACTTCCCGGCCATTCGAACATCAGACGGGTCGTGACGCCTGACCCGAACGTGTAATGACACCTTCGGAAATTTTCTACGCCTCGCTCTACTCTACAGAGGGCCAGCCTCCTGCATCTGATAGCCAGGGATTCCTGTCCAAAGTAAAACTTCCCAATTTGTCAAGTCCGCAGCGAGATGCTTTAAACGAGGATAAATTTTTGAAGTGGAAGTTAAAGGCCATCCGCCAGCTCAAGTCAGGGAAGGCGCCGGGCCCTGATGGGATTGCATTAAGGAAACTAATGCTGCCAACTAGGGAGGGAGGTCTAAACCTCCCAGATGTCAGGGGCTACAACCTCGCATGCCTGGCCAGCATCTGCTAATGGGGGTGGGGGCGGTCACTTCTCCAATTGGGACATAAAAGGGAGCGAATGCTACCCTGGCACCCCAAGCGCTGCTCCACACAAAGTACCCAAGCTGCCTGCCTCAGTTTAAATCCCTTCTGCGCTGATTCGCGACACATTAATGGTCTGGAAGGAAATCCGAAAGAAAATGGGGCCCTCCTTTGCATTCTAAAGCATGCCCATTGTGGGATCATCCAGAGTTCCCGTTAGGCCAATCCAACCCCATGTTTCGGCTGTGGAGAGACAGGGATCTGCAGACGGCGGGCCAGCTAATGCATGACACGGCACAGAGATGGCTTAAACCCACGGAGATGCTAGAAAAATTCTCCCTGCCGGGCACCGCATTTGCTCGTGGCATACCAACTCTTTTACTTTTGTAACAGTAGATTTGAAGATATCTCGCGGGAGACCGCTCCTAACGACTTTAAACGTCTTTCTCACCTCCCATAGGAAGACCTTTTTCCCTTTCTGGCTTGTATACTACAGTGGGGGGGTGGTGCCTGAGACGGACAAACTCGCAGGCCTTCCAGTACGGGCGGCGGCGTTTTGGGAGATGCACAGATCTCAGAAAAAAATTCTCGAGGGGCTGGGAGCCAAACGCCGCCATATCATATGTAGACGTGGCGAAAAAACCTTCCTCAAAATAATTCATAATGCTATCAAACGCATTCAACCTCCCTGTCTCCCCGGGATTCCCGGACAGGCTACAGCATTGCCCCAAGTGGGGGTTTGCACAAAACAGACCTCTGGCATGGCCTGTGGGAGTGCGATAGTTCACAGGACAAATTGGGGAAAAAGGTCATTGAATATATTAAGGTTCACTTTAGAGTCCAGCTACAAAACACTACGACCTTCTGATATTCCATTCTCCCAGACCTCCAGAAATGGAGAAGGGATTACTCCGAAGGGGGAGGGCGATATCCCGAAATACCCGGGAATAATTCACATAGCTCTGCTCGCTGCAAAGCGCTGCTTACTCCAGCACTGGATTAAAACCCACCCTGCCGCCTTCCACTGGATCATGAAGCAGCTGGAGGAACTTACCTCTTTGGGCCGACAGGCCTCGAGACAGAAAACAGAAGGAAGTGCGTACACCTGGGTTTTTCAGGCGATGGAGAACTTTATTGAATCCCACTACTCAACGGGAGATAGGATTGCTAATGCAAACCTTTCAATACACAGGTGGTACTGCAAGGGGGGTTTGTTGGCGGCACACTGGGGGGCTCCGATTCATGACACGCAGCCGCCATAACAGCCCTACTCCGATCCATTGGAGTTTGGCCATGAAATATACTCATATCTAGAGGTTTCCCCATTAGGTGAGGGGCGACGCACGCACAAACAAACGCACGCACAACAATTCTTGAAATTTTTGTATGTTATCGCACAAGTTTTGTTTAAGTCTTTTGTACATGTTTGGACTCTGTACATGATACCTTCATAGTTCGGGCACTGGCTCGAAAAGGTTTGCTTATGTCCTGATAACACTATATGTCAGAGATGTTATGTTATATAAAATGTGAAAAAAGCAATAAAATGTGTTTAAAAAAAAATACATTTTTTAGGAATTTTTGGTTGTTTTCTTAAAATTTTTCAGATCACTTTCAATATTTTTTAATAATTCTAAAGTCTTGCAGTTTTCACTTTGGCCACTAGGCCTTGTTTGCACTGCTTTAACAGCAGTCAGAAAAGATGCTTTACAGTACTTCATGCACATAGGACCTTAAAGACTGACTTCAGTCCCATTGACTTGTATAGGAGAGTTTTTAAAAGTCACGGGTCTGTGACCTGGGAAGGAATCAGTGTGCAGGGAGGTGAAAGGGTGAACTGTGACTATCTCCTCTTGTGACTGGTGGATGAGCAGACAAGTGAGAATCTTTCTGTACAGAACAGGAAGTGTCAGACTATTATTAGGCCTAGTTGCCAAAGTGAAAACTACAGGACTTAAGAATTATTAATAAATATACAGAGTGATATAGAAAATTTAAAAAAATATAAACAAAAAATGTGTTGAACATAAAAATGTGAGTTGAACAATAAGTCATTTTTGATGACACATTCCCTTTAAACTGGTGAAAAATGTACTATTGCAGTCAAAGGGATGGCAGTAAAAATTACCAGATAGTTTTGTGCGCGTTGTTACGCACAGATTTTGGTGCGGATCTGTGTAAAAAAAAAAAACAACAACAAAAAAAAAAAAAACTCATTAGTGTTCTATGTTCAAAAAATGATTGAAAAACTGGATCCTAAAACCGCACCAAAATCCGTGCCAAAAATTAAAACCAAGTGTGACAGCTCACATGCGTCCGGACGCCATCTTGGACCATCCCGAGGTTACTTAGCTCTGGAATCGCCGCTTTTGGTAAGCGGTCTGGCACACCAATATATGTCACGCTGACACCAGGCTTCTCTTTCAGGCCAACTTTCTTTCTTCTACAGGCCAGGTCAGTACAGATATATCAAAACACAAACAAAATCCTCGGCCGTTCGGCCACTAGCTATACATGAACTGAGTCCCTCTCTACCGTGTGGTCAAGGCCTATCGCCAATGCACCACACACATACACATTACCAGTACTCACTGGTTCTGGCTTCTCTGAAGCCTCCGGGGGGCCAGAGCCTCTCTCCAGCTCTGCTGCTCCAACGCCATGTAGCAGGCCACACCCCCCAATCATCTGTAGTAGGAGGCCTCCTATAGCCCTACAGGGACTGGCCCAAAACCTGGCCTGGAACGTGGAGACGGCCTCCCACCCAACGCTACGACCGTCCCAGGAAAGGAAACCCATACCTGGCTGCAAGGCAGCCATTCTAGCTACCTGTGTCAGTAACTTATTGTTACTGACACCAGCAAGTCTCCTTCCCCCACCGAACCCAGACATTCGGTGGCACGTTTGCAGCATGTTTGTACCCTGCTGAATTCCACCTAGTGGCAGAGACCTGCAACTGCACACGGTCACTGCCACACAAGTTAAAAATCTTCGGGTTCTTGTGTTGTTCAAATACTCATTGGACAATGCGGTTCTAGACTTTGTAATTTTAAAATACGTTGAAAATCCGATGATATTTTAACATCGCTGTGCTACGGTTTTTGGCGCGGGTTTGCTGCCGCTGGCCTAATACATTGACTGAACTGGAATCCAATGGAAGATATAACATGTTCTATCCTCCGGCAGTTTAGAAATCTGACAGTAGAAAATCCATGCTGTATAGACTACAGCACGGATTTTCTAATGTGGTCTCAGTTGGATTTTCAGTGGATTCTAAATGCTGAATCCCCCGAAAATCCGACCAGAAACTAGTGCTGTGCAGACATGGGGATCCAGGATGCGATGACTATTTTGTCTTGTGGACGCAGCTTTATGTCTCCTCTGTTCACTCCCTTTTCATTAACCCTCTCTTTGCTGATACATCAGGCGGCACCATTGCACTGAGTATCTGAAGCTCATCTTTGACCCCTCACTCTTCCTGTGTATAGCTCGCTGCCCATCATGCCCAATGCTTGCATATGACTATTTCAGGTTCTATTCCCAGTTTTATATGAACTGACACTCAGGTGTCCTGGTGATCAGCTTGTATTCCTAGACAGCCAATAATATTCAGTACATATGAATGCGTTCATGAATATAGCATGGCTGTAATTTCCCTACTGTCCTCTTTGTGTGTGCGCCTTTCTTTCCTCCCATGAGATGCTGCTCTGAACGAAGCTTATCCACCCCAATATCGGTGTGAAAATATGCTGCTCCTCAGTAACCATGCTCCGCCACCCCCAGACAGAGATACCTCCCACCGTCCAGCCTGGGATTACATGCACAGATTTTAGTCTCAGTTATACAGATGTTGGCTGGACATGTGCATGCAAAAAGATTTCTACTGCTCCTATTCCTGGTAACATAAATCCGTGCTTTTCCCCTTAATTTGGTCCCAATCACCCTTTCCTTTGTACAATCATAGTGATGATGGTGATTGGATCAGAAACATTAAGGGTATATTCTAAAAGCGTGTTTAATCTGAAAAACACATCCAAAATCGCAGGAATGCACCCTATAGTTTTAAATAGAGTGTTTGCTGCGTCTTTCGGATCAAGAATTGACATGACAACTCTTTGAATGGATCCAAAAGACGGATCCGAAAAATGCATCAGAAAGACGCATGTTAACGCGCATCAGTGATCACTCGTCTGAACGCTGTTGCGTGTTTTACAGTCAAAGTAATAAGAAACAAACTGCATATTGATAGTTGCATGTTTGGGTCCGTTTAAGGTCCGAAACACGGACCCAAACACTCATCTAAAAACGTATGCAAACACAGACTCAACACACCGTGTGAATATAGCCTAAGGCAATATTCACACGGCTTATTGCCGACGTAATTGCGGGGACAGATTTCGCCCCGGAATTACGCCGGCTGCCGTGCGGCGTGGGCGGGGGGGCCGGCAGCTCGCCGGCCCCATAGACATTCATTATTCACGGCGCGTACACGCCGTAAATAATGTGCATGTCACTTTCTCCCCGCTCGGCGGATTCGCCGAGTGGGGAGAGGAGACGTAATCCATAGTTCTCTATGAGAACTGTGGATTACCGTAATGACTGGGACTGATTTCAGCCGTATTATTGGAGTCCCAAAATAAACCGTGTGAATGAGCCTTAGGCCATGTTCACACGGCTTAAAATGGGCCGTATTTTGGTCCGTAATTACGTGCTGGAGTGCGCCTATTACGGGCTAAAAACGGCCCAGTCATTACGGTAATCCACAGTTCTCATAGAGAACTATGGATTACGTCTCCTCTCCCTGCTCGGCGAATCCGCCGCGGGGGGAGATAAGTGACATGTGAATTACCAGCGGCGTATACGCGCCGCTGGTAATGCAAGTCAATGGGCCGGCGAAGTGCCGGCCCCCCGCTCACTCCCCCGCTCCCGCCCTGTCCCCGGCCACACGGCGTAATTGCGGGGTGTAATTACGTCCCGCAGTTAAGCCGTGTGAACATAGCCTAAAGGGTGCTTTCACACACAGCTGCGTTTTTGGTGCATTTTTTGATGCGTCTTTGGATGAGTTTTTTTTGTGCAGAAATGTACAGCATTAATTGCCATGCCTTTCTGCACAAAAATCGCATCCGAAAAAGGCATCAAAAACGTATTTGCTGTACATTTCTGCACAAAAAATGCATTAAAAAAATGCACTGTGTGAAAGCACACTAATGTGTGAGTTGAATACTGATTCTGATATTCTGGGTATCATAGCCAGTGATCTCAATGATCTGACGCTTGGTTAGGCTGTAATAAAATTGCTACCCGTCAATCCTATTTTTTTTGTTTTAATTTGTAGTCTATTTTAATCACGCTTGCTAAGGGTGCTTTCACACTGTGCGTTTTTTTCATGCATTTTTTGTGTAGAAAGGCACAGCAATTAATTCTGAACATTGCTGCACAAAAACGCATCAAAATCGCACCGTTTGAAAGCACTCTAAGGGTGCTTTCACACTTTGCGTTTTTGATGCGTTTTGTTCAATCCTTTTTTTGTGCAAGAAGGCACAGCAATTAATGCTGTACATTGCTGCACAAAAATCGCGTTAATTTACTGCGATTTTTGTGCAACAATGTACAGCATTAATTACTGTGCCTTCCTGCACAAAAACGCATCGTGTGAAAGCACCCTAAGGGCTAGTTCACATGGCTGATTGCCGGCTTAATTGTGGGGACGGATTTCGCCCCGCAATTACGCCGGCTGCCGTGCGGCGGGGGCGGGGGGCCGGCAGCCCGCCGGCCCCATAGACATGCATTATTCACGGTGCGTAAACGGCGGAAATAATTGTCATGTCACTTATCCCCCCAGCGGCGTATTCGCTGAGCGGGGAGAAGAAACGTAATCCATAGTTCTCTATGAGAACTATGGATTACCGTAATGCCTGAGACTGATTTAAGCCGTATTGGAGCGCAAATACGGCGCTCAATACGGCTGAAATCAATCCCAAAATAAACCGTGTGAATGAGCCCTAAGGGTGCTTTCACACACAGCTGCGTTTTTGGTGCATTTTTTGATGCGTCTTTGGATGAGTTTTTTTTGTGCAGAAATATACAGCATTAATTGCCATGCCTTTCTGCACAAAAACCGCAGCATCCGAAAAAAGGCATCAAAAACGCATCTGCTGTACATTTTTGCACAAAAAAACGCATAAAAAATGCACTATGTAAAAGCACCCTAATGAGTGAGTTGAATACTGATTCTGATATTCTGGGTATCATGGTCCATTAAAACATTGCAGTGATCTGACTCTAGAGATTTATACTGGCCAAACAGGGGCCAAAAAGGTAGGGTTATCTCACTACATCGATTCAGTTTACCTTTTTGAATTGAGAGGTATGTTTACTGGCTATTAGGAGCCTGCAGTGACGAGTTGCGAGGACACCAGGTCTGTAGCTATAGCGACCTGAGGAGCTGATGCAGCCCATACAAGAGGGGATATCTAGGAATAGGTAAGACACTGTTAATGGACACATATTGCAAAGATGCAAGATCTTTAACATAAACAGCAATCCTTGTAGTGAGAAAACCCCTTTAATCCATAGTTGCCAACTTTTGAAAGTGGAAAAGTGGGAGAACCTAAGGGGGGGGCGCGTAGCGTGCCGTGGAAAAAAAATTGCATGGCCACGCCCATCTTGTTTGTGTACCACACCCCTTAGAGAAAGCCACACCCACTCTACCTAAATGCATAACAGCTCTGGAAGAAAGCCAGGTGCCCTTATAGCCAGGTAGTAGCCCCCTAATAGCCAGGTAGATGCCCCTATAGCCAGGTGACGCCCCTTATAGTCAGGTAGTGCCCCTTAATAGTCAGGAAGTGACCCCTAATAGCCAGGCAGTGACCCCTAAGAGCCGGTTAGTAGCCCCCCGATAGCCAGGTAGTAGCCCCCCTATAGTAGCCAGGTAGTGCCCTCTATAGCCAGGTAGTGCCCCCTCTTGTAGCCAGGTAGTGCCCCCTTTGTAGCCAGGTAGTGCCCCCATATAGCCAGGTATTGCCCCCTTGTAGCCAGGCATTGTCCCCAGTAGCCCAGCATTGCCCCCAGTAGCCAGCATTGCCCCCAGTAGCCAGGTATTGTCCCAGTAGCCAGGTAGTGCCCCAGTAGCCAGGCATTGCCACCCGAAGCCCCGCATTGCCCCCAGTCGCCAGCCTTGCCCCCAGTAGCCAGGTATTGCCCCAGTAGCCAGGTAGATGCCCCCAGTAGCCAGGTAGTGCCCCCAGTAGCCAGGTAGTGCCCCATGTAGCTAATAAAAAAAAATAATAAAAACTACTCACCTCACCAGACTCTCAGCAGCCCGTCCAGCGCCCGACGATCTCCTCAGCGTCGCAGGGGGAGTGAGTGCAGCCGCGCGTCACACCCCCTGCGACGCTGATCTGTATGTATATACAGGGGGAGAAGGGGAACGATCCCTCCTGCCTTCTACCTGTACGGCAGCTGCACGGAGCGTGCAGCTGCTGACTGACTGTGTGGCTGCGGCCACACAAGTCAGTTAGGCTATGTTCACACGGCTTAATTGCGGGACGTAATTACGCCCCGCAATTACGCCGTGTGGACGGGGGGCGGGGCGGGGGCGGGGGAGTAAGCTGGGGGCCGGCACTTCGCCGGCCCATAGACTATCCACTGCTAGCGGCGCGTATACGCCGCTAGAAAGTGACATGTGAATTATCTCCCCGCCCGGCGGCTCCCCGGGTGGGGAGAGGAGACGTAATCCATAGTTCTCTATGAGAACTGTGAATTACTGTAATGAATGGGCCGTTTTCGGCCCGTAATTGGCGCACTTCGGCGCGTAATTACGGACCGAAATACGGCCCATTTTAAGCCGTGTGAACATGCCTTTAGACTCGCCGGGCGGGTGAGCGGCCGCTTCACCCGCCCGTAGGAGCGACCCGGCGGCGCCAGAGTAGCGCACCAGCGCTACTCTGTCGCAGCGGTTATTTCAAGAACCCCCGCTGCCTGCAGGCGGCGAGAGGTTCGCCAACTTTGCCGGGGTGGCGAGGGGGGCCCCCCGCCAAAAGCGGGAGAGTTGGCATGTATGCTTTAATCCTCAATCCAATATATATATATGTTTAGCATACACGTCGGGAGCTTTCGTGCCCCATACACGTGGTGTGTACCCAGCCTTGTTTTTCCAGCCTGCCTCTAGAACCGTATTCTACCTAATAACGTCACAGTCCGCAGAGTGTTTCATGGATCACTATGTATGATTTATGTTCACATTGATTATGGTGGCATTGTTTCTGAAGAGCCTCGATGTACAACCCCCCTCTCCCGCCTTTCTTCCATCTGTGTGTTCATATCGCCACCCTGTCCCAATGATTCTTTTATATGCATCTCCACCATCATTTACCTTTCACATAACATCAAGGTTTTTGTATTGTCCAGCATGACACAGGTATATCCTATAGGACAATGTCCAAAAAGTGCCTTCACCCTGCTCAAAGCAGGGTCAACTTCCTCTGTATGCAATCTGACACCTCTAGAGATCATGGAGCTGGGCAGACCCTCCCTCTGTGTGCAGCACATCTCCCCTGTGTGAGCCATGCACATTTTGCATGCGGTGCTGCAGACACTGTATGAATCCCCAGGAGCTCTGCACGCCCTGTTACCGCCTTACACACTGTATTTCTCAATAGTGATAAATGCCCCTCTGCTGGCATCCAGTGACTGAACCTGGAGGAGAAGGAGTTAATATAACAGTAGGAGGTCTGGCCTGGAGCTGAGCAGGAACCACAGTTACCTGCAAGGGTTAACCCCCCCCCCAGGAGTAGGAGTAAGGCTGGAGACACCCCACGCTGCTGGCTGCCTTTCAGGTCGGCGCCAGGCTGTATTCCATCTTTGAATGCCTTGGACGGATGCCAAGTAGTGGCATCCGTCACCTATAGGGGCCCATTGTAGAAAAAAGATGTTTTTTACTGAATACCGTTGTATAGAATAGTGTGGACTCCTGCGTTGTTCTATCGGTTTTATTTATTCTTGTGGTATGCAGCTATATACCAGCCAAACAGACAAATTGTTTGCCCGTCAGGCCATGTATGCCTTTCGGTATGTTCAATGGCGTATTTGCGGGGGCGTACTTTGGCAAATACAGTAAAATCATGGCACTCGTTGAGACACTTGTCTTTCCCAGGGCGTACTATCGGAAATACTAAACTAATAGAAGGCAGGACCATTGCCTTGCGAGTACTTCGAACAGAAAATGTATTGTGGCGCGAACCTGTGCAACCGCAATACACCGTGTGAACATAGCCTTTGTATGTGTTTAGCATATACTAGCATGTCCAGAGCTCTCCAGGCATAAACATTAAAGGGGTTGTCTCACTACAAGGATTGCTTTTTATGTTAAAGATCTTGCAAAAACAAGTCACTTTGTAATTTATGTCCATTAACAGTATCCTACCTATTCCTAGATATCCCCTCTTGTATGGGCTGCATCAGCTCCTCAGGTCGCTATAGCTACAGACCTGTTAGATCTCTCCTGATAGGTTGCCAGCACTGGTTGCTATAGCTACAGACCTAGCTTCTACTGCAGCCTAGCAGAAGCCAGTAAACACGCCCCTGAATTCAAAATGAAACCAAGAAAACAGGACTGAAGTGAGATGAATCCATGTAGTGAGACAACCCCTTTAAGGGTAAGTCCACATGGTAAGGCTATGTTCACACGGCTTAATTGCGGGACGTAATTACGCCCCGCAATTACGCCGTGGGAGTGGGGGAGTGAGCGGGGGGCCGCACTTCGCCAGCCCATTGACTTGAATTGCCAGCGGCGCGTATATGCCGCTAGTAATTCACATGTCAATTATCTCCCCGCCCGGCGGATTCGCCGGGCGGGGAGAGGAGACGTAATCCATAGTTCTCTATGAGAACTGTGAATTACCGGAAGGAATGGGCCGTTTTCGGCCCGTAATTGGCGCACTTCGGTGCGTAATTACGGACCGAAATACGCGCCATTTTAAGCCGTGTGAACATGGCCTAAGGGTGCGTTCACACGGCACAGACAAAATACCGGATTTTCCAACCTGTATTTTGTCTTTTTTTTGCATGTAAGGGGGTGTGTCTTGTCCACGGTTTGTGGATTCAAGCCCTCACCCTTCGCACCCACATGTTCATGTTCTGTTTGAAAACCGGGCGGAAGAATGAACATGTTATAAGTTTTTAGTTACACGGGCATCCTCAAAAACCGTCCGGTGGAAAAGCCGTGTAGTGTGGACTACTGCATAGATTTTCTATTTAAGCCTATGCAGATGGTTGACAGTCAGTTTACAGACTTTCAAAGAAAACCATCTGTAAATCCAACCGAAAAACAGGGCCGTGGAGACAAGCCCTAAGGGTGCTTTCACACGGTGCATTTTCAGTGCTTTTTTTTAATGCATTTTTTCAATGCATTTGCTGCACAAAAATCGTGTCAAAAATCTCGGTTATTGCTGCGATTTTACCACAAATTTACCGCGATTTTTGCCACGACTTATATGCAGCAATGTACAGCATTAATTGCTGTGCCTTCCTGCACAAAAAAAACGCACCGTGTGAAAGCACCCTAAGGATTTTCAGCCAGTTTTGTAGACGGTTTTTGGATCTGAAAACCGATTGTCAACCATCCCCACAGACTTCAATAGAAAATCCGAGGTGAAGTCACAGCTCAGATTTTCCAACGGTCGGATTTCAAATCCGAAAACCATCAAAAAAAACATGGAACCTGCACATTCTTCTGCACGGTTTTCAGGCGGAAAATGTATTATTCAATGATTAGGAGGGACGCCTGAATCTGCAAACCGCGGCCAGAAACCGTCTCCCTAATGTCCAAAAACCAATAACATACCGGTGGGATGTTTTAATCAGAATCCGATCGGTATTTCGTCACTGCCGTGTGGCCATACCCGGGTTTGCAGTGAAATGCGATAAGGTGTGCGGCACACTAGCTATATGTGAACGCAGCCCAATGCAGAGGAAATAAAATGTGATCTATTGTAGTGTAAAGAGGACAGAAAAATGCATGTGCGTGATCACAAGAGGAAAGGACATTTCATTGTAAGGACACAACTGGTCAAGAGGAAGCAGGGTGACGGGAGGGGCACAAATTCTGGTACTGTTATGTATGGCTTATTAATAGGGTCACAAATGTGCTGGGAAATGGAGGCTGAGCCGGAGGCGCCATCAGGGCTATATAGACAGTACTTCTGGCAGGGGCCCTGATCAAATGTAAAGGGGTGCTCTGTGACTAAGAAAAGCTTGTTTTAGTCCGTCAGGGGCCCAAAAAAAATTAAAAAAAAATGCATTTGTAACCCTTGTTACTCACTTTGGGCTCCCGGTGATCATGACCCGAGGCGTCACCGTTCAACTTTCACGTGACCTTACAGCCGTTCAACATCGGGTCACATGCTAGATATACACATGACCACTACGGATTGTGAGTGGCCGAAGGGTCACCCAAAGGTACTTTTTTAGCATGTCCCGATGGACTAAAGAGCTATTTTTTAGTCACGGAACACCCCTGAAGGTAAAAAGGGGGCCACTGATTTGGTGCAAAAGGAATGGTAATGGGGGGGGGACTTCACTTTATGGACCCTTAAAAATACTTTTTTTAGCCCTAGGGGATGTTTTACATGGGGGAAATTTCGCATGCATTACACAAATTTGGCTCGTACTGAGATGCCCGCCGAAATGACGGTAATCCCTAGTTCCATAGAAACTATGGGTTACCCTCCCCTTCCTTGCATTGTACGCGCAGGGAGATAAGTGACAGGTCAATTACGTGTGGCGAATACACGCCGCGAGTAATGCATGTCAATGGGGCCGGCGCGCTGTCGACAACCCCCCATCGTGTGTTCACACGGGCAAATTTCGGCGTGCATCTCGCGGCATATTTGCGCTCAAATACGAGCGAGACGCATGCCGAAATTATGGTAATCCACAGTTCACATAGTGAACTAAGGATTACGCCTCCTCTAACCGCTCGTACAATATGATTGTATTGTACGAGCAGGGAGATGAGTGACGTGTCAATTACTTACGGCGAATACACGCCGCGAGTAATGCATGTCAATGGGGCCGCATCCCCCCCCCTGCGAGAGTACGCGACTCCCAAATCACCCACCGTAATTGCGGCCGCAATTACGCCGTGTGAACATAGCCTTAGAGGCTCATATATAAGGGCATGTCTATGTCCAGATCTTCTCCTCCGTATATAGTACTGGATCCCATTAGAATGGAAGCCTGCTAGAAAGGACCCTTGCGTGGTTAAAGGGGTTGTAGCCAGAACCTTTTTAATAAAGCCTCTGCTTTCTGGAGCCAAAAAGAAAATAATAATGGCTGATGATTGCAATGGGTGACATATCATACTCTGCTTCTCTGCAGTGGCTCTGCAGGCAAAATGAGCCTGGCAATAATAGATCACTGTTGGGATCCTGCAGCCTTAGGGGATGTGCACACAGCGTTTTTTAGACCCAAAAACATATCCAAATACGCATCAAAGGGTATGTTCACACGGTGTGTTGAGTCTGTGTGAACATACGCTTTTAGCTGCGTGTTTGGATCCGTCTGTCGAACCCCAAACACACATCTAATAAATAGCAATGTGATTTACATTGCTTTTAATATGAAACACACATCAGCGTTCACACAAGTGATCACCGATGTGTCTCATTGCATCTTTCGGATCCGTTCCAAGTATTGTCATGTCAATTCCTAGTCTGAAAGATGCAGCAGGAGCCCTATAATAAACTATACGGTGCGATCCTGCTGCATCCAACATGTATCCAAACACACAGCTGCGTGTTGCATATGCGTTGGATCCGTTTAGGATCCGATTAACGCTGCATTTTTGGATGCGATTTTCGGATCCAACACGGATCCAAAATCGGATCCAAAAACGCTTGTAAATGGCCCCTAACAATGCTCTGTGTGATTTACATTGATTTCAATGTAAAGCATATATTGCCGTTCAGACGATCTGTATTTTATCCAAGAACTGTCATGTCAATTCTTGATCCGTTTTATGCACCAGACGCCCTATTTAGAACTGTAAAGTATGTTTTTGCTGTACAGAGAACGTATCCAAACACACAGCACACTTTGGATACATGTTTGGATACATTTTACGCATTTCAATACGTTTTTCGCAGATTGGAGTCGTACTGCGAGCCGTATTTGCGATGCAGTACGGCTCCAATCCGTCCCAGTAACTACGGTAATCCACAGTTGTCATAGAGAACTATGGATTCCGTCTCTCCTTCCCGCTCGGCGAATCCACCGCAGGGGGAGAAAGTGACATGCACATTATTTACGGCGCGTACGCGCCATAGATAATGACTGTCTATGGGGCTGGCAAGCTGCCGCCGCCCCGCCCCGCTGCACGGCTGCTGGCGTAATTGTGGGGCGAAATCCATCCCTGCAATAACGCCGGCAATAAGCCGTGTGAACCAGGCCTAAAGAGGTTGTCCAGACTGCACATGCCATTTATTGGGTTTACATATAGGAACTGCAGTCTAAGGCCCCATTCACATAATGTTTTTGCTCCCCATTTATAGTGTCCATCAGTATACAGTAAAAATGTCTCCTGATGGATACTGCGACAGGTCCATAGACTTCTATATGGCATTTATTGGGTTAACATAAAGGAATCCTGCAGTCTTAAAGGGATAGTCCAGACTTACAGGTCATTTATTTGGTTTACATAGAAGGACTTCAGCCTTAAAGGGATTGTCCACATTGTACATGCCATTTATTGAGTTTACACAGAGGGGTCCTGCAGTCTTAGGCTATGTTCAAACGGCTTAACTGCGGGACGTAATTACGCCCTGCAATTACGCCGTGTGGACGGGGGCGGGGCGGGACGGGAGCGGGAACGGGTGCGGGGGGCCGGCACCTCGCTGACCCATAGACTTTCATTACCAGCAGCGCGTATACGCCGCTGGTAATTCACATGTCAATTATCTCCCCGCCCGGCGGATTTGCCGAGCAGGGAGAGGAGACGTAATCCATAGTTCTCTATGAGAACTGTGGATTACCGTAATGAATGGGCCGTTTTCAGCCTGTAATTTGCGCACTTCGGCGTGTAATTACAGACCGAAATACGGCCCATTTTAAGCCGTGTGAACATGGCCTTAAAGTGGTTGTCCACACTGCATCCTATTAATTGGATTTATATATAAAGACTGTAGTCTTAAAGGGGTTGTCCAGACTTTACTTGCTATTTATTTATTTATTTATTTATTTATTTAATCCTGTAGATTGTAAACC
Source organism: Phyllomedusa bahiana (assembly GCA_025379985.1). NCBI lineage: Eukaryota > Metazoa > Chordata > Amphibia > Anura > Hylidae > Phyllomedusa > Phyllomedusa bahiana. The sequence continues at coordinate 369,911 of JAODAL010000077.1, read as the reverse complement.
CTCACGGGCAGGGCCCTCTCTCCCTCTGTACTAGTTGTTAGTCACTTATTGTCACTTTGTAATTGTTTGACCAATGTTATTTATGTACCCGCCTCAAATGTACAGCGCCCTGGAATCAAGGGCACTCCAAAATAAATGATAATAAATAAATAAAAAATTAATTTATTGGCTTTACATATAGAGACTGCAGTCTTAAAGCGATTGTCCACACTGTTCATGCTGTACATGGGCTTTACATATAAGGGTGTGGCAGTCTTAAAGGGATTGTCCACACTGTACATACTGTTTATTTAGTTTACATATAGGTGTCCTGTAGTCTTAAAGGGGTTGTCCACATTGTACTTGCTATTTATTGGCTTATAGGGGTCCTGTAGCCTTAAGGGGATTTTCCACACTGTACATGCCATGTATATGGTTTACACCTAGGGGTTCTGCAGTCTTAAAGGGATTGTCCACACTGTGCATGCCGTTTATTTGGTTTACATATAGAGGTCCTGCAATCTTAAAGGGATTGTCCACACTGTACATACCGTTTATGGGGTTTACATATAAAGGTCCTGCAACCTTAAAGGGATTGTCCCACTGTACATGCCATTTATTTGCTTTTCATATAGGAGTCCTGCAGTCTTAAAGGGATTGTCCACACTGTGCATGCCGTTTATTTGCTTTACATATAGGAGTCCTGCAGTCTTAAAGGGATTGTCTACAATGTACATGTGGTTTACATATAGAGGTCCTGCAGTCTTAAAGGGATTGTCCACACTGCACACGCCGTTTATGGGGTTTACATATAGGTGTCTTGCAGTCTAAAAAGGATTGTCCACACTGTACACGCCGTTTATGGGGTTTACATATAGGTGTCTTGCAGTCTTAAAGGGATTGTCCACACTGTACTTGCTATTTATTGAGTATAGAGTAGAGCATACATTGCCTGAAGAAGCAGTTGTGAGAACTGTGAAACGTGTTGTTTTAAACTTCAATAAACCAACATTTTAGGCCCCGTTCACACGGCTTATTCTGCCGCGGATTGGCGCCGTACTCCGCGCCGGATTTTTCGCTTCAGTACGGCGCCAATCCGCGGCGAATTACGGTAATCCACGCTCTCATAGAGAACAGTGGATTTCCCTCGCTTCCCCCCCCGGTGAATCCCCCGCGGGGGGGGAGAAAAGTGACATGCACATTATTTCGGTGGAGCGCCCTAAAAAAATGCATTGTCTATGGGGCCGGCGGGCAGCGCCTCCGCCGCGCTCCCCCCCCGCCCCGTCCCCCCCTTATTCACGGCGGATTGTGCGCTCAATACGGGGCACAAATCCGTCGGGGAAAAAAGCCGTGTGAAAAACGGGCCCCCAAAAGTAAGTTTTGGAAGCAAATATTTAAATGTTTTTTGTTAAAATTGAGATAAAGCCCATGGGGAACCCCTCCCAAGGGTATTGTGAGAACAGACCTTTTTTTTAAAAATGCTATTATTGACATTTCATATGGATCCTGCGTTTAAAGGGGGTTTTCCACATGTAAATGGGGATTATGGGGTTTAAAATTTTGGGGTCCTGGACTTTAAAGGGGTTGTCCACATGTACTTGCTATTTATTGACATTACATTTTATCTGTAGCCTTTAAAAGGGGTTGCCAACTGTGATGGGTTTATTTTGGGTTTCATTTGAGGGTCCTGCAGTTTTTAAAAGGGTTGTCCCCCACGTACATTTGTTTTAAAGGGGTTTTCAAATGGGGTCCTGCAGCTTTTAAGGGGTTGTCCACACTGTCAGTATTATGGACTTCGATAGAGGTCCGCAGCCCTTAAAAATTGTCCACACTGTACTTGCTATTTATTGGTATTACATAAAGAGGTCCTGCAGCCTTAAAGGGATTGTCCACACTATTTGCTATTTATTGGTATTACATAAAGAGGTCCTGCAGTCTTAAAGGGATTGTCCACACTGTACATGCCATTTAAAGGGTTTACATATAGGCGTCCTGCAGTCAAAGTCTTAAAGGAATTGTCCACACTGAACATGCTATTTATTGCCATTAAATAAAGGGGTCCTGCAGCCTTAAAGGGATTGTCCACACTGTACTTGCTATTTATTGACATTACATATAGGTATCCTGCTGTCTTAAAGGGATTGTCCACACTGTACGTCATTTATGGGGTTTACATATAGGGGTCCACACTGTACTTGCTATTTATTGACATTACATATAGGTATCCTGTAGCCTTAAAGGGATTGTCCACACTGTGCATGCCGTTTATTTGGTTTACATATAGAGGTCCTGCAGTCTTAAAGGGATTGTCCACACTGTACACGTCGTTTATGGGACTTACGTATAGAGGTCCTGCAGCCTTAAAGGGATTGTCCACACTGTACTTGCTATTTATTGGTATTACATAAAGAGGTCCTGCAGCCTTAAAGGGATTGTCCACACTATTCATGCTATTTATTGGCATTACATATAGAGGTCCTGCGGATTTAAAGGGATTGTCCACACTGTACATGCTATTTATTGGCATTACATATAGGGGTCCTGCAGTCTTAAAGGGATTGTTCACCCTGTACAGTCATTGGCTTTTATAGGGACTGATAATCACGCAGGTAACTGGATTTCTCTGCAATGGGGACTATTTTTTAACGGCTGCGACCCAGAGAGTCATCTGCGCGTCGGTGGCCGCCTCTGACCGTGGTCGCGCGATCGCAGACAATGGCGCACCTCATGGAAGGAGGAAACAATGTAGCAGCGGGGGTAGGAGGTGAAGGCAGGGGCGGAGGAGGGGCGGCCTGGCGCGGGTGGAGGGGACAGGGCACCCGTGAGCCGGGAGGGTGAGGAAGGGGTTAGAGGAGGGAGGTCACATTGGGTGATGCCGGCAGCTGTGCGCTCACATGGCGAGAGACAGCGGCGGAGGGATGCCTCCGCGGGAGTGAGCCGGTGGGCCGGATCTTGATGCGAGCAGGCTGCTGCTGTGTGGCTGCCTCTCATTGTGGCTGTTCGGCTCAGGGACCCGCTGGACTCCCCCCTGCCCTGATACTTTGTGTCTGCTCCCATCAGCCCATGTCCTGTGCTTGCTTCCAAGGGACACATTGCCTCTGCAAACTTTTCTCTGTGCAGCCCCAAGGCACAGCTCCAGGTATAGACCCTCCTGCTCATCTCTGCAGCAGCCCCCTACTCCTGCCGAGTCCTGCAACTCTCAGGTCCCTTTATCCCTCACCTAAAACCCTGTCCCTCCTTTGTTAGCGCTGTAATGGCTGATCCCTCCCCGGGGTCAGTGCTGGATGTGCTCTATTGGGGACTCCAGGGTGTTTGACTGATTTTGTTTTTTTTGACCACTTAAAAAAAGAAACTTTGTAATAAGTGTGCATCTGGGGTCCCCTCCTCACTTCTCCAATAAAATCCTGCTAATCAATGGCTTGTCCGTCCGGGCAGCCGTGCAATCTCTGCTGGAACTTTGTTCACTCTGTCTCTTTTTTTGTCTCTTTGGAGGTTCCTCAAGGTGATACCGTGCTCTGCCCGGGACCGAAGGGTTAAAGGAACCAGCGATGCCCTCCGTGATGGAGAAGTCTCCAGGCTCCGCTGCCATCCTCTCCCGAAACCGAGCCAAATCCGACAGCTTGGGAAGCAATTCCGAGGAGGACAGCAGCGAGGATGAAGCGCCGAGGGGTGAGGGTTCAGGAATCTCTAAAATGATGGGGGGCGCCCTCATTGTCTGGGAGGGAAGGGGTTAAGGGCTTCCTTGCAGCTCCCTGGAACTAAAAGGATTAGGGTCTGCTCTGCGTGACTTTGGCTTGGTAGGAGTTAAAAGAGATTGGGTCAATGGCTGATCCCCCAGCCAGGAAGGGTTAAGCCCCCAATGGGTTAATGGCCGCTCTCCAGCTTCCTGGCAGGGGTCTGGGGGCTCCAGTGCAGCTGCTTTATGGCTGCACAGAAGGAAGGGGTTAACCCTGTTGCTTTGCTGGGGTAACCATCGGTGTCTCCTTACGGCTGCCAGCAGAAAATGGGTTAATGTCTGCTTCCAGCTCCCTCGAGGAAATGGGTTAAGCGGTTTCCTACTGGTCCAGACTGCCTTCCCAAAGGGAGAAGATTTGTCTTGTAGCCCTCCCTGGAAGAAAATGGGTTAAGGGCTGCTGTGTGGAAATAAGGGATTGTGTGCTGTCACGCTGTTCCCTGGCAGGAAATGTGTTGGGGGCTTCCTAACGGCCACCTAGCAGGAGAGATGGGTAGCTGCCTCCTGGTAGGATGAGGGCTGAATGCTACCGCGCAGGTCTCCAATAAGATGAGGGCAGCTCTGGCAGGACAATGCTAGGACGCTACCTTTGGTCGGGCAAGGGTTGAGAGCTGCTGTTGCAGGATTAGATTCGGATGAGGCTTTTATGGGGTTTAGTAGCTGCGGTGCATCACTGTAATTAATGAGGGGGAAGGATGCAGGTTTTGGGATGATTCGTATTATATTGTCTGCAGCCACTGCTTATTTACCTCCTACTTTACCACCATTTACAAATAAAACTTGCAATCAGATAGGATAAATTCCCACTCTGAAAATTTTGGTTGCGGGAATTTTTGCAGCTGAACATGGGGTGATTATGGGAGCATACCACATTGGAATGAATGGGACGGTTGCAGAAATCCCTACAACAGATCTCTGTGTGGTTAGACCTTCTTCCTGGGCTGCTTTCTTAGCAGAGAGTTGACCAACATGCCTTATGGTGCTTTCACACAGTGCGTTTTTGATGCGTTTTTTTGTGCAGCAATGTACAGCATTTATTGCTGTGCCTTCTTGCACAAAAAACGCATTAAAAAACGCACTGTGTGAAAGCACCCTTATATTGTATCGGGGGGGCTCTTTGTCAGTGGTAAATCAGGCCCTCGCTAGAGCTTTGCAGCTGCTCTTGTTATATCTTGACCATTGTATTTCTAAAGCATGGTTCACACGGCAAATTTCGCCGCGGGTTTCAGCGTGGTTGCCGCGGCCAAAACCTCGTCCAAACCTTGCCTCAAACTCGCGTCTCCCAACGCGGTTTTGCGGCGCGGTCGAGGTTATCGGCACGGGTGGTGTGCGCTTTCCCCCATACAAATTAATAGCTAGGGCAAAAACCGCGGCGAGAATCGCGGTCCAAGCGCAGCAACACAGCGAGGCCTCCGCGCTGAAGACTCGCTGTCAGACTTGACAGGAAACTTCTTAAACACGCGCGACATGGCTGTGGCCAAAATTGCGGCATGTGACTATCAACACGGTTTCCCATAGGAAACCATGTAATGAACTGGGGGCGTTTGGGGCGCGATTTGGACGAGGTTTTGACTACGGAAACCGCGCCGAAACCCGTGGCCAAATCCGCCGTGTGAACATGCCCTAACTCAGTTTTGTAACCCTTCCTTCTTTTTTGATACCTCTCCAGGTCCGTCCACACGGAAAGGGTTTTCAGTCGTTTTTTGTAGACTGTTTTTCGGATTTTAAAACCGACTGTCAACCTCAATAGAAAATCCAAGATGTAGCCTACACAGCTCAGATTTTACTGATGGTAAATCCGACCGTCTAAAAAACCTAAACCCAGTTTTCGGGCAGAAAATGAACTGTTCATTGTAAAGGGGGATGGCTAAATCCGCAAACCGCGGCCTGAAAACCGCCTCCTCTTTACGTTCGAATAACGACAAAATACCAGTTTTACCGCGAATTATAGAACATGTTCTAATATTTTGGGTTGGATTTCAGATTTGAAAACTGACCTCAGAAGTTCCGAGCTGTGTAGGGGATGATTATATAGTCGGATTTTTGCAGATTCTAAATCTCAAAACCACGTTAACATTCGACTGTAAATCAGTGCCGTGGAGACATAAGGCGACATGTCCTAACACGCTAACACCAGTTTTTTGGTCTATTTTGCGCCAAATCCACTTTTGATGCCATATTCTTGTTGTAAATGAACTGTCGTACACCTAACTAGGTGCATTATACGCCGGGCACGACACATTGTAATGCGCTTAAATGTGCGCTGTGCACCCCTGGCGTGCAATGCACCTATTGAGGCACATTACATATGTTATGCGCCTCTGTCAGGCAATGCGCCTCGATAGGTGCATCATATATTCCCCCAATGCTATGCTATGTGCCGCGAGTTGCGCAATGCACCTTTTTTGAAGCGGTTCACCTTTTTAGCCGCATTCTATGCAGGGTATACCCGATGCCAGTTTTGGAAATGATCGGATTTTCTGGCGCACTTTACACTAATTTAATGCGCCTAAAACTAGCGTGGAAACGCCACTTTTCTGACATGTCGCCCATAGTCTTGGGGTACGTTCACACAACGGATTTGGACACGGAATCCGCACAAGACTGCATCCAAATTGGATTGTAATCCACATGCCATTGAGAGGAAATCCACGTGTCAGTGTGGACAACACGGATTTTGCTGACAGATTCAAAATCCTCATTGTGGGAAGGAAATGCAGAATTGGTTCAGATTCCAACAGCCCAGGCCCAAATCTGCCTCATTAGGGGAAGGTTTGCTAAAATGCAGTGCTATATGTTTACAGTCTGTAGTTAAAGGTGTGGATTTTAGACACTGATTCTGTGATATTTCCATATCGGCTGTATAGTGCTGCCATGTGAACATAGATGGCCCAGTGAATCTTCTATGTTGATTCTTGCTAGCCTTCACCCCCATGCCCGCCTGACTGTATTCTTCATTCATTTCTGCTGATACCCTATAGTAGTGTCAGTCTAGACCAGAGTTTTCCAACCACAGTTCCCTAGAAAACCGCACGTCAAGACCTGTCAATTTTACAATTGGGACAGGAGGCTGATTTCAGCCTGATCAAAGATGGTTGCACAGCATTAACACATCTAGGCAGAATTACAGAATGCTTTACCTCTCCTGCACCATGGTTTTTAAGCAAGAACTGCTTAGGAATTCTTCAGGAGTGGAGGTAAATTTCTGGGGTTCTCATGTGGAATTAAAGGGGTCGTCTCACTACAAGGATTGATTTTTATGTTAAAGGTCTTGTAAAAACAAGTCACTTTGCAATATGTGTCCATTAGCAGTGTCCTACCTATTCCTAGATATCCCCTCTTGTATGGGCTGCATCAGCTCCTCATTTCGCTATAGCTACAGACCTGTTTGATCTCTCCTGATAGGCTGCCTAACTGGTTGCTATAGCTACAGACCTGTTTGATCTCTCCTGATAGGCTGTCAGCACTGGTCGCTATAGCTACAGACCTGGCTTCTACTGCAGCCTAGTGGACGCCAGTAAACACGCCCCTGAATTCAAAGTGAAACCAAGAAAACAGGACTGAGGTGAGACGCATCAATGTAGTGAGACAATCCCTTTAAGGTTGGGACCCACTGGTACCTGTCTCTGCACATCTCCAGCTTCTGACTCTTTATTTGCAGCGTTCTCTTCCCATTACTTATTTTCTTCTGATGTTATGTGATCTCTTGAGGCATAGGTTTAAAGGGGTTGTCTCACTACATTGATTCATCTCATCAGTCCTATTTTCTTGGTTTCACTTTGAATTCAAGGGCATGTTTACTGGCTTCTACTAGGCTGCAGTAGAAGCCAGGTCTGTAGCTATAGCAACCTGAGGAGCTGATGCAGCCCATACAAGAGGGGATATCTCAGAATAGGTAGGACACTGTTAATGGACATATATTGCAAAGTGACTTGTTTTTGCAAGATCTTTAACATAAAAAGCAATCCTTGTAGTGAGACGACCCCTTTAAGCACCATACAAGTACAAAGAGCCTAAAAGCCAGTACATATAGATGATGGTAAAGAAAGCGGCTCTGATACCCGGATGTAGGACAGGCACGGTTAGGCCTAGAGAAGATTTTCTGTATCATCTCTTTGTCTTTTAGGATTAGATTGCTTAGGTTTCCATTTCCTTCTGACCTATTCTCTGAAGGAGCTAATGTCTGACGAGCTAGGATATACATAGTTGGGTCACATTATTATGACCGCAAGAGTAACCGACATGTGCAACACGGACAGCAGCAAGACAAGCTGGGAGTGACTCAATGAGGCCCAGATAGGGAGTCACAGGTATCTGGAGCCATGCTGACTGCATCCCACAGCTGCTGGAGGGTGTTAGGGGGGTGGATCCATAGATCAAACATGACTGCCAAGGTGGTCCCACCGATGCCCAGTTGAGTTTGTCTGGGGAGTTAGGATATGTCCACATGGCAGGGGTTTTCAGTTGGTTTAAAAAATCGTCTGAAAACCGAAGCAGCGGACAGAACCGTCCCCAAAGCCTTCGAAAAGATGATAAAATACCGTCCAGATTCATGACTGCAGCCTTAGGGGGCTAGGGTGGTACCTAGAAGTCTTGGTCGTGCTCCTCCGACCAATGTCTAACATTTATTGCAGTGTGACATGTCGCATTGTCTTGCTGGGAGATCCCATCCGCATCATGAAAGACAGTTGGCATGTATGGGCGTACATCTGCAAGGATGTACTTTGTTCACAAATTGGTTAAGAGTGCCTTCCACATGAATGATTGGTTCCAGAGAATGCCACAAAAACATTCCCCGGACCATTACGCCGCCGCCACCAGCTTTTGTTCTTCCAGCAATGGTTGCAGGGTGTTTGTTTTCTATTTCTCGCCTTACAGGCCAACGTCCCTTGTTTGATGAAGCAGAAAATATGATTCCTTGGAGAAGGCAACCCTTTGCCAATCAGTAGAGGTCTAGTTACGATACTACTGTGATTATTGAAGTCTTTTCTGCCGATGTAACTTTGTTAGTAGATGTGCAGTGACATCCGTCTCCTCCGGGCCCCTCACGCTGCAGAATTCGCTGACCTGATGTTTTAGATCCATCTGATCCCCCCCCCCCCCCCGGTTCATTTTGGTGGTGAGCTGTTCCACCATAGCCTTTCGGTCTACCCTCACACACCTTCATAACTGACAGTCCCCTCTTAGATCAATGGCACTTGGTGCTCTGAGGTTTCCACATTGCTTATTTACGATGGTGCCGTTTGTCCACTCACAATAAACTTTCACCACAGCAGTGAGCGAACAGTTCACAAATTTCAGTTTCAGGAATGCCGCCACCCTTGGCCCGAAAGTCAATAATCATCCCTTTCTTCAACTCTGATAAATCGTCCCTGACAGTAACACGTGACTTCCTGGCGACCTCAACAGCAGGCAGTGGTCATAATAATGTGACTCGACTTTTTATGTATGCATCCCGATTTTAAGTGTTTTCCCTCCTCCCCCTTTTGGTAATGAATATTCCTTTGTGTTCAGAGACTTCAGCCCTAAGAAGATAACATTTTCCCAGTAAGGGATTTGAAAATGAATCCTGTAAACCAGAATCTTCCTTTAATTTCAAATTTACTCATTTTTAACTTCCATCAATAAGCTGGAGTCGAGAGATGATACAAAGGGTGTTCCTATCTCTGTGGGACTTGGACTGCAAATTCATTTTAATAGACTGTAATGCTTAAAAGGGTTGTCTCGCTACAAGGATTGCTTGATATGTTAAAGAGCTTGCAAAAACAAGTCACTTTGCAATATATGTCCATTAACAGTGTCCTACCTATTCCTAGATATCCCCTCTTGTATGGGCTGCATCAGCTCCTCAGGTCGCTATAGCTACAGACCTGTTTGATCTATCCTGATAGGCTGCCAGCACTGGTTGCTATAGCTACATAACTGGCTTTTACTGCAGCCTAGTAGAAGCCACTAAACACGCCCCTGCATTCAAAGTGAAACCAAGAAAACATGACTAAGGCAAGATGAATCAATGTAGTGAGACAACCCCTTTAATTTCCCCTGTTGTGGTGCTGCAGTGTTGGGGTCACAAAGTGTCCTGTCATATGTTCATAGATATTTTCCATCTGATAAAGTGTTAATTTTTTTAAAATTATTGCCAAATTGCCCGGTTATCTTTGTCTGGCATACTACTTATGTCATATGACCGCTCCACCAATGTCCTCTTTTTCACTTTTACATCAAAATAATTTCCAAATTCCTTGCAATGTAGCCAGCTGAAAGACTAGAGGCGCAGCGACTCGTAAGGTAAAAGCAGTCCTTATGAATGCGATCAAGCTGGTTCTGTAGTACTAAGTGTCGGTATTGATACCCTGCTTCCTCGAAAATAAGACAGTGTCTTATATAAATTTTTGCTCCTAAAGATGTTCTACGTCTTATTTTCAGGGGATGTCTCTTATTTTTTCACGAATAAATTACAAACCAGCTGCAGTGACTTCTCTCAAAGAATGGCATGCTGGGACTTGTAGAACTAGAAGTCCCAGCCTGCCCCATCAGCCATCCTCTGAGATGTGTGTGTTAGTATCATTGCTCTGTTCTCCCCCCATCCCTCTCTTACTTGTACACTTTGGCCCTGATTTATGAAAACTGTCTTACCATCAGACTGTCCTTGTTGCCCATAACAACCAATCAGAGCTCAACTTTCATTTCTTTTACTGCTCTGGAAAAATGAAATCTGCTCTCTCATTGATAGCTATGGGCAACAAGGACTGTCTTATGCTTAGACAGTTTTTATAAATGAGACCATTTCTGTCTCCTCTCCTGGGATGTTCGGGACCTGTGGTGATATCAGTCACATGACCTCCCTGCACAGGTCCTTCACCCCTCTGCTAAGAAAATATATCCCTGGGCTGTTTCTGGGGGTGGGCTGGGCTTGGGAACACTCCCCCCACACCTCCCTCACCTTTCTCTCTGTCCGCCCTTAGGCACAGCCCTGTGTATGGGGAGTTGCAGCAATGACTTCCGCTATGTCTTATTTTCAGGGGACGCCTTATATTAGGAAGTTTGAAAAAATCGCACTATGTCTTATTTTCGGGGGTGTCTTATTTTTGTCTTATTTTCTGGGAAACACGGTAGGAGATGATGCAAATGTTGTAACGCACATAAGCTTGGCAACTCGCCAAAATTTGTGTCCCAAGAATGTGGACAGGATTGCTATTTCCAGGTGGAGAAGCAGATACTTTGTTGGAGCAGACTCGCTGTTGTGTCAGGGTATGTTCACACGGCGTAATTGCAGGATGCATTTAGGCGTGTATTTGCGCTTCAGCACGCCCGGAATGCACCCCGCAATTATGGTAATTCATGGCTCTCATAGAGACATATGAATGACATCCGTCTCCCCCAGCATACAATACGCACGTTTTGGACGCCAGGAGAGAGAAGTGACATGTCACTTTTCGGCTCTTACTTGCCATGGATAATAATGGTGAATGGGTCGCCCTCCCCCTCCCCATGCGTGTACTTCTAAAACACGTCTCCATGAGGTATTTGCAGGGTGTACTGCGGTACGTAATTGTACGCCCATTAAATATGGTAAAATCATAGCACTCAATGCACGCCGGGAGAAAGAAGTGATGTCGTTTCTTTCTGGCACTTAGGCACCGGGGAAAGTGAAAGTCAATGATAGCGCTATAGGAAGTACTCGCTGGCTAGCGCGAACATTCAAACAGCGGGCGTATAGCGGTATGCACAGGTACGCGCTGCTGTACGTCGCGTGAATTTACCCTTAAAGTATGTTCACACAACATATTTGCGGGACATAATTTGGCACGTAATTGTACTACAATGTGCCCAAAATATGCCCCGCAAATATGATAAAATCAGAGCACTTACTGAGTGCTGTGATAACCCGGCTCATTCCTTGGCACATACTGTGCACCCATAAAAAGCCGGGGAAAATTGCCCGACTGTATCGCTGTTGAAAGTATGTGCTGTCCAGCACGTACTTTCAATAGCAGGTGTTTTGCAGCGTGCACAGATATTGTATGTGAACATACCCTTACATAAAAGCGTCTCCTGGTGCACCAAAAGGTGTTGCTTTTATTTGAGGCCCAATAAAGAACAGCTTCTTGAAGAGTAGCATCACCAACAGTTTGATTCAGACTTCATGGTAACCTGTGCTATCTAAGTGTCCGCTTTTCCATTGTTTGAAGTCACCTGTGATCGGTGATATTTTGCACAAAATGTTTGTGCTGGTTGGTTGTATTGAATCTCTTCCCATAAAGAAAGGAGCTCCTATTTTTCAGAGCTCCAAATCTTATGCTTCCCCCTCGCAGTCATTGTTAGGCCCTGTTCAACCAGATTTTCCTGCATAGAAAAAACTGCCGCATATCCGTGGCAGAAAAACCTGCAGATTTCTGCTGTGGGTTTTATTTTTTGTGCGGTGGATTTCATTGCATATTCTACGTTGTGTGTTCCAATGTAGTTTCCATGTGGAGATTTGTGCGGAATAAATATATATATATATGCCTTTGCATACAGAATTTATTGTGGGAAAGGAGGAAAAGCAGAGGGTTTGCTTTTCCTGCAGCGCCACCATAGGTGAGATTAGGCATTACACATTGCCTAATCAGTGGGTGATCTGTATGATACAGGAAAAGTTCTCCATAGGGGCCAAGTGATGAGGATCCTGAACAGAAGACGCCCCTCTTTTAACTCAAGAGTTTCATAATGGGGTATATGAGACTGGATTTTCCAAATTTCACCACCCGCTTAAAGCTCAACAGATCTCATCTAAGCCTTACATTTTACACGCACATTAGACTCGCGAAGGCAAAACCCTTTAGTTCTAGTGGTACTGGAGGGCCATCTAACTCGGGGATGCACAACATGAGACCTAAGGGCCACATGCAGCTCCCAGTGCCCCTCTGTGCTGCCCCACAAACCTGCTTTGTCTCCGTCCTAATACTTTAGAAAGTAAGTTTCTTCTTTTGAGATTCAACTGGTGACACTGTACCCACAAGATGTATCATAAAAACTTCTGATCGTTTTAAGACTTTAAAGTGGAAGAGCAGGGGACCCCCATTTTGGTCTCTGGCAGTCCATAAAGTGGTGGCAACAACTCAAAGCTATTTTGGCTATTTACATTTTAATTGCCATACAGGTCTCAGTCTTTTCTATTACAAAAGGATCTGGATAAGTTGGAGGCCTGAGCAGAATAGTGGCAGATGAGGTGTGATACAGATAAATGCAAGGTTATGCACATGGGAAGGAAAAATCCATTCCATGACTACATGTTAAATGGAAAAACACTGGGTAAAAGGACTTGGGGAAGGACTTGGGAATCCTGGTGGACAGTAAATTTGATTGTAGCAGCCAGTGTCAGGCAGCAGCTGCCAAGGCAAATAGGATCATGAGGTGTATTAAAAGGGGCATAGATGCACATTATGAGAGCATTATTCTCCCATTATACAAGTCACTGGTTAGACCACACATGGAATATTGTGTACAGTTTTGGGCACCAGTGCACAGGAAAGACATTGTAGAGCTTGGACAGTTTCAAAGGTGGGCAACAAAAATATTAAAAGTACTGGGTGGACTATAATAGCCAGAAAGATTAGCAAGATTAGGGTTATTTAGTTTAGAGAAAAGACGGCTTCAAGGGGACATAATAAATACGTATACATATATTAAAGGTCAATATAGAGATCTCTCCCAAGATTTATTTATACCCAGGATTGTATCTAGAACAAGGGGGCATCCTCTACGTCTTGAGGAAAAAAAGATTTCTACATAAACATAGAAAGGGATTCTTTACTGTAAGAGCAGTGAGACTGTGGAACACTCTGCAAGAGGAACGTGTCATGGTGAATTCACAGAATTCAAAAGGGTCTGGATACATTTTTAGAGCGTAATAGAATAACAAGTTATAGTGACTAGGATTCTGGAGAAGGGTCGTTGATCCAGTGATTTTTCCGATTGCCAGGTTGGAGTCGGTAGGAATTTTTTTCCCTAAAATGAGGACAATTGGCTTCTACCTTATGGGGTTTCTTGCCTTCCTCTGGATCAACACTATAGCAAAATGGACTGAACTAAATGGACATCTTGTCTTTATTCGGCCTTACAAACTGTAACTATAAAGGGGAATACTCTGACTTAAAGGGGTTTTGCCACGAAGTAAAATTGACGTGAGAAGCTTGTAAATGAAATAACAAACATTTTCACCAATCATTGTTATTAAAAATTCTGCACCATTTTTGTTTTAGCTGCTCCTTTAGTGATCCATTGTTTACAGCTAGTCTCCAGGGGATACGACCAGGGCTGAGAGCTTCTCACTCCTGGTCAGACATGCTCAGACATCACCTCTCCTCTCAGGCAGCTACTGAGTGTTCAAACCCCAGGTGCTGTCACTCTACTCCTGTCCTCTGTACTCCTTAGTAATTAGTCAAACAGTGCAAATAAATAAAAAAGAACCTCAATGAGGTCTGTGCTTTGATAAAGAGAAAAAAAATACAACACAGGTTTGGTTCCTGCAGGGATTTGAACCTAGGACCCTTGTGTCTGGAGGTAAAAACTTTACCTCTCAGCTACTCACAATTCCTTACATAAACAGACCTTTCTTTGACTACAGAGAGGAAAGGCCTGGTGATGTCATCCTGCTGGGTCACATGATATGCAATTCAAACAAATCACACACGCCCCCTTCTGAGCACACAGAGCTGAAGAGCTGGATACAGGAGGTATGAAATGAGATCGTGGCAAAACCCCTTTAATGTGACCCCTTAGAGAGGCACAATTTAACAATGTGGCCCTTGAACCATAATGTACCCCTGATCTAATGTGCATTATGTGTTTCGCTGATGATCTTTTATTATAATTTATTTTAGTTACAGGGCGCTGTACATTCAAGGGGGGGTTACATACACAACATATGTGAAACAAATACGAAGGTGATGATAAATAACTAACAACTGGTAGAGCGAGAGAACCCTGCCCGTGAGAGCTTACAGTCTACAATGAAGGTGGGAAGAGACAGAAGGTGAGGGGCACACATGTTTGTGGTGGTGTAATGGTAGTGGGGTTATTGTTGGTTATAGGCAATCCTGAAGAGATGGGTTTTCAGGTTGCTCTTGAGGCTTGTGAGTGGAGTAGAGTCTGATGTGTTGTGGTAATGAGTTCCAGAATATGGGGGAATCACAGCAGAAGTCTTGGAGACCATTGTGTGAGGAGCTAAGAGGAGAGCAGAGAAGAAGGTCCTGTGAGGAGCGGAGGTTGTGTGACGGGAGATATCTGGAGATTAGAGCAGAGATGTATGGAGGGGAGAGGTTATGGAGAGCCTTGTAGGCCAGGGTTACTAACTTGAAATTAATTCGCTGAGCAGTGGGTAGCCAGTGCAGGGATTGGCAGAGGGGAGAGGCAGAGGAGTAGCGGCCGGGGAGAGAGGTGAATCAGACGGGCGGCAGACTTAAGGATGGATTGGAGGGGAGCGAGGGTGCTAGCTGGGAGGCCACAGAGAAGGATGTTGCAATAGTCTAGGCGGGAGATGAGAAGGGCATGGACCAGCATTTTTGTAGTGTCGAAGTTAAATACGTTTTCATCTGGAGGCGGAAGGCAGAGGTGACGGCTTGGATGTGTGGTTTGAAGGATTGGGAGCAGTCAAAGATTATCCCAAGGCAGCGGACTTGCGGGACCAGTGACAGTGTAGATCCGTTGATAGAGAGATAATGGAGTGGGATGGTGGAAAGATGATGAATTCAGTTTTCTCCACATTTAGTGTTAGTAGACGGGAGGAGAAGGAGGATATGGACAATACAGTCTGGGATCCGGGAGAGAAGAGAGTTAATATCTGGGGCAGAGATGTAGAGTAGGGTGTCGTCAGCATACAGGTGGTACTAAAAGCAGTGTGTTGCTATGAGCTGACCCAGGCCAAGAGTGTAGATAGAGAAGAGTAGTGAGCCCAGCACAGACCCCTGGGGGACACTAAAAGAGAGCAGGCGAGAGGAGGAGGTGGTGCAGGAGTGAGAGACTCTGAGGGCCACATGTATGAACCTGTTTAGGTCTAAAACTCACTTTTTTGCCCGTAGGTTATTAAGGGCAAAAGAGTGAGTTTTAGACCTAAACAGTTTCATACATGTGGCCCTAAATGTCCGATCAGTGAGGTATGAAGAGAGCCAGGAAAGGGCCAAGTCCATGATGCAAAGGGATGAAAGGATTTGTAGGAAAAGGGAATGGTCGACAGTGTCAAAGGCAGAGGACTGGTCTATGAGGAGAAGATGTGAGGCTTTAGCTTTTACTAGGTCGTTGGTGACTTTGGTTAGGGCAGTTTCGGTAGAGTGGTGGGATGGGAAGCCCGATTTCAGCGGGTCAAGAAGAGTTGGAGGAGGGGTGAGAGGACAATTGAAGATAGATGTGCTGTTCAATGAGTTTGGAGGCAAATGGAAGCAGCGAGATGGGGCTATATATGGACAGAGAGGAGGGGTCCAGAGATGGTCTCTTTAGGATGGACGTGATGGTAGCATGTTAGAAGGAGGAAGGATTAATGCCAGACGTTAACAATAGGTTAAAAAGATGGGTGAGGGCTGGGATGACGACAGCTCTAAGATCTTGGATGAGGTGGGATGGCAGTGGGTCAAGGTTACAGGTAGATTTATGGGAAATTCGGAATCGGACTTGTTACATTTTTTTGTTCTGGAAGAAGATGAGCAACCACCAGAGTTGTCTGGCAGCTGTCTTCACAGAACACAGGCATGTTCTCCCATACTGAGCATCCATGTGTATGTTGAGGACAGAAGTAGAGGAGTTCAGCTGCCTGCTACTGAGTGTGTATGGCCATCTAGTCAACTTGGGAAAACGACCACCAGCATTTTGAGAACTCTCTAAGCTGGAGACCAGCGGGATGGAGCTAGGTACTTGTATGCGTGTCTTATTAAACATATTTTTAATACTCCTCATGGCTCAAGTGTAGGTAGCCCCAGGCTGAAGTGGGGACATTTCATGCAGATGCTGATTCCCCACCACATAACGGGGACTACCGGGGGAATGTGTTGTTTCTGGGCACCAGGTATTGCAGTGCTGCACTTTTAATGTATGTATCCTTTTGACGATTTTTTGTTTTCTCTTCCCTTTGTTTTGAACTGCATTTCATTGCTTTTGTTTCTTTGCACACTAGGAGGGGGAGAGGAGAGGCCGCCTTCATTTCATTCTGCTCCTGAAATTCCAGTGGAGGTTCCCCTCCAGATAGCTCATCATCATCTCTTTTCTCTGAGCTGATAGGCAACAGTATTCTTTATTTTCTGTTCCTAGTAGTCTTCCTTTTTTGTGCTTTTACGGTGTTATTCTGTACCTTTTCTAGTCCTGAACTGGCACTTTCTAAGCTTTTATTCAATCCCTATGGAGATCTCTAAGCATCATTCAGTGTTGTGGTTTGCGGGTTTTATTTTATGAAGTAATTTTATTTTTACCTCTTTATGTATTGGCTACTTTTTTGATTATTATTTCGTTTTTATTCACTTTAATGGTCTCTTCTTTATTCTTTAGATGTTACTTTTTTTAACTTCTTGTATCTGAGGGCTTTTTAATTCTGCAAAAAAATAATGCAGCTATTCTAATTCGCACAGGACCATCTCTGAAACGTTGTCCCCTAAACAGGATATTTTTTGTCACGTGTCACATATTTCCTGCTAACAACGCTCATCACCTATCCACACAGGGCTGTGAAGTCGGCAAGCCAAAGCCCCGACTCCTCAATTTCCCAAACCTCCGACTCCCGACTCCTGACTCCCTCATACACGGCTCATGTTTAAGTGATAACTTTACTGTAGTAAAATGATAACATCTGGCTTTTTATCACCTTATGATACAATAATCAAGTTATTTAGGTAGAACAGACACTGACGAGCAATAGGGTAACAATGTTTTGATCTTTTGAATATAATCCAGAGCCCAGAAGGATTCAGGCAGTGCTGAAAGCCAAAGGTGTATTTACCAAATACTAAAAAAAATAATACAAATTAACATTTTGATTTTTTAGGAGCAAAATAGTAACAATGCAGTTACAGGAAAGAATCTGCAGAACTAAGCAGATGCTAAATACTTGCAAGTCAAATTTATGTATAAGATAGGTAAGATGACTATATAAAATTACAGTAGCCTCATGTACAAAGCTGTAGTGGATGGAGAGATATGGAGCCTGAAAGTCACAAGTTCAAACCATTGTTACCATTTTTTCTTGTCAGTGTAAAATATATTTATTGGATATGACTATAGAACACAAAAAAATTGTAAATATGCAAAACACTGCCGGAACTTTTGTGGAGTCTCTGAATTTGTTCTGAGAAATAGCATTGCCTCCATCAGATCCTGCATACATGACCTCACATCTGATCTCATTATTTCCAGGCTAGAGAATGGCCTCTCTACACTAACTTGGATTGGGGGCAAAGCGGTGACCATAGGGGCAACATCTCTAACAATGTCAGGGTATAAAGGAATTGCCTCAGTCACAGTCAGTTTTGATGAATGGTTAAACTCTTCTACTTCTTTGAAAACAGGTGAAAAATTTTGCTGAAATCTGTTTGCCATGGGAGCAGAATCTTTTCCCCTGGGGCAGCGCTTTGCCTGCTCCATGTCATCAATTACACTCCTCATGTGATGAGGCTGAAGATATGGGAGCAGTAGCACTGGCCGGACCCAGTTCCTCTTGCTCTTTGCACTGCATCGAAGTAACTGGACCAACTAATACATATTTTGGGAGTCGGAGTCGGTCCATTTTATGACGACTCCGACTCCTGCATAATAGGCACATAATATCCACAGAACCCCTGTTTTTTCTCACTGCTCGACCATAGTGAGGAGGCATTTGAGTGGAACGGTAGTCAACAATATGCCCTGTCGCTCTATTCAGTGTCTATGGGTCTGCTGGCATCGGCCAGGTACAGCGTTCAGTTGTTTCCTCCCGCCCCATAGAATTTCTAGTGATTGTAGGGATCCCACTGGTCGGGCCTTCAGCAATCTTAGGCTTGGCTGTGGAGAGGGAGACAAGCTGTTGCCCATCACCTCTGACAGCAGATTTCTTCCGGCAATAGAACAGCGGGAAGTTGAGTTCTTCCCTACATCTGCTCTGGGGAGGGTGGAGGTGGGGTAGGCAGGAGTCCTCGTATACTTATTAGATTGTTAGCAGGATCCACTGACGTCAATCTAATGTGCAATTTAGAACACATTTCCTTTTGAGATTTTTGTCTCTCTCTTCCTTTCTGGAAGGAACCCTGGACCTAACTTAATGGTGATGTGAATTATCTGATACTCTGCATTAATGAGTTAAGGAGAGATGCTCATCAAAGAAACCAATATGCTTTCACGTACTGATGTGTGTGATTCCGATTGCCAGGACCCCCACTGATTCTGAGATTGAAGGGGCTGCGGCACTGGTTTAGCACTGCGTCCCCTTTTTTATTTTTTCCTGCACAGCTGTGCCCATTCACATGCATGGCGCTGTGCCGTAGTTTTCTGCACAGCCAGTGGCACAGTGGCTGGAACCTCCATTTTGCAGGATAAACAAAACTAAAGATCCTGAAGCAATACACTGATTTTATAATTGCCATTAGCGAGCGTTCTGTCAGTTGCATCGGCACTATTTTAAAAATCACGATGCTTTTCCATCACTTTTTGTAATGGGAATACCCCTTTAACCTCCTAGTGCAGTATACAGTGAATTTAATCTAGCACTTGATAATCCAGAACCATTGGCCATCCGTCACTTGTTTCTATCACAAAACTGCATTATAGTTTGGAATTTCTCAGCACAAATAACCAGTTGGAAAATAGCTGTTTGGATAAAGCCATTGTAAATCTGAGATCGCACTGTTGGATTGCTGCCATGGATTTCATTTTGTCTGCTGTGGATTTTGCTGTGACCACTGAATATGGTTTCGTTATGGAAATCACATTTTCTTGTATAGAAATGTATGATCTGCTTTGGAGAATTCCAATACAATGCTTGCTACAAGGGAGTAGTTTATGTGGCATGTAACATACATTGATTACGCACTGAAATCTGCATAAAAATCCATTGTGCACGTGTGGTCTTAAGCAGGGCTGTGGAGTCGGAGCCTATTTTGCAGGAGTCGGCGTTATCATAAAATGGACTGACTCCCAAAATCTATAATAAGTTGGTCCAGTTAGGTTGATGCAGAGCAAAGAGCAAGAGGAATTGGGTCCTGCCGGTGCTACTGCTCCCATATCTTCAGCCTCATCACATGAGGAGTGTAATTGATGACATGGAGCAAGCAAAGCGCTGCCCCAGGGGAAAAGATTCCGCTCCCATAGCAAACAGATTTCAGCAAAATTTTTCACCTGCTTTCAAAGAAGTAGAAGAGTTCAACCATTCATCTAAACTGACTGTGGCTGAGGCAATTCCTTTATACCCTGACATTGTTAGAGATGTTGCCCCTGTGGTCACCGCTTTGCCCCCAACCCAAGTTAGTGTAGAGAGGCCATTCTCTAGCCTGGAAATAATGAGATAAGACGTGAGGTCATGTATGCAGGATCTGATGGAGGCAATATTATTTCTCAGAACAAATTCAGAGACTCCACAAATGTTCCCGCAGTGTTTTGCATATTTACATTTTTTTGTGTTCTAAAGTCCT
Organism: Phyllomedusa bahiana; assembly: GCA_025379985.1. Classification (NCBI taxonomy): domain Eukaryota; kingdom Metazoa; phylum Chordata; class Amphibia; order Anura; family Hylidae; genus Phyllomedusa; species Phyllomedusa bahiana. The sequence goes on along the minus strand of JAODAL010000077.1, from coordinate 349,577 downwards.
ATCCAATAAATATATTTTACACTGACAAGCAAAAGGGTAACAATGTTTTGAACTTGTGACTTTCAGGCTCCGTATCTCACCCTCCACTACAGTTTTGTACATGAGGCTACTGTAATTTTATATACAGTCATCTTGCCTATCTTACACATACATTTGACTTACAAGTATTTAGCATCTACTTAGTTCTGCAGATTCTTTCCTGTAACTGCATTGTTATGGTTTTGCGCCTAAAAATCAAAATGTACATTTTTATTATTTTGTTAATATTTGGGAAATCCACCTTTTGGTTTTCAGCTCTGCCTGAATCCTTCTGGGCTCTGGATCAGATTCACGCATATCTTGACCAAAATCTGATCCCAGGTCTCTTCTACACATTCCCAATGTTGGTGCAGACTGGACTTGGATACAAATACAGCTTTTTCTTCAACTCTACCCACAAGTGTTCAAAAGATCAAAACAATGTTACCCTTTAGCTTGTCAGTGTCTGTTTTACCTAAATAGCTTGATTATTGTATCATTAGGTGATAAACAGCCTGATGTTACCATTTTACTACAGTAAAGTTATCACTTAAACATGTGCTGTGTATGAGGGAGTCGGAGTCAGAGGTTTGGGAAATTGAGGAGTCGGGGCTTTGGCTTGCCGACTCCACAGCTCTGGTCTTAAGTGACTTGTTTTGGTTCCTGAAGACATTTTAGTCTTGGGGTATGTTCACACGGCGTATTGCGATGCGCACAGGTACATGTCACAATACGCCGTTGTTGAAAGTACGTGTTGGCCTGTGTGTACTTTGAACAGCGTAGTGGTTCTGACTCCTATTCAGTTTAGTATTCCGCGCACAGTATGCACCTGGAAATATGCTTGTTGTATATTGCACTCAATGAGTGATATAATTTTACCGTATTTGTGGGGCGTACTTTGGCACAACGACACGAAGAAGTACACCCTGCAGTTACACTGTGTGCGCATACCCTAACAGCTCAGTGTTGGTTACATTTCAGTGACTTTTATTTTTTTTTGGATAATCCAGTACTTATGTTGTCCCAGATTCAGGACTTCTCCAGTATTATGAATTGCAGTTTTAAGCTGCATCTTTGATATCTGTGGATTTCTATTGCCCACACCTACAGTTGGTTTCTGTCTTCTTACTTCATGAGTACTTTTTATGTTGCTTTTACATGACTATAGTACAACAAGCCGCTATTTTATTACTGTACCCCACATAATGTCTTGAATTGGTTGGACTACTTTTTTCTGACTATTTTTAAATATTTTCTCTTGTTTTCCCTTAGACAGCATGATCCGAGTGGGTTCCGATTACCAGGCTCAGATACCAGAGGATAAACCAGGTAAAAACTTCAATAAAGGTGTTTTTTTTTTTTTTTCAAGAACCTCACCTCTGTCATAGGATGTGCCTGCTATTGTATCTCCGCTCTTTTGAAGTGAATGGAGCTGCAATAATAGAAAAATCCCATGATAGAGGTGGTGATATTTTTTTAGATAAATCAGCCGTGTTTTTTTTTTTTTTTTTTATTCTGGTCAACGCCTTTATATTTTGGGAAACCAAATGATTCAGTCCTATGTATAGACCTTAGTTATGTGTTAAAATTCTAGTTGCCAGCCGCTGCCATTAGGTGGTGCTAACTGTATACCTGTTTTACTAAGGAGTACAATGTATAAACCACAGGCAGTATTTTTTTTTGTTTCATGCCTCATTTATAAATACTGATTTGAAGATCAGAAAAATGGAGTTACAGCTGATGAAATAGCAAGAAATTAAGCTTCAAAGAACAATGGACCGATTATAATGAAAAAATATGGTGTGGCCATTAAGCTTTTAAAATAACACGTCTGATTTATATACCTTTTTGACGTTGGACTTTTAAGATAACTGGAAAATTTTCTGTCTGATACACTGTTCTAAATAGTTGTGTATATAGCTGGTATACATGGCTTACACCATATTTATTATGCATTTTAATACGATGTTCTGACTTCAGTGTCTCCTAGTTATGGGGTGTTACTCAACATACTGACATCACAGATGCCTCATAATAAGATTGCAAGCCTTCCTCTGACCACTGCTTTTTTTATTTATTTATTTATTTTTTTTACCTTCCTTCCACTCACCCGGCTTGCGCTGGGAACCTCCATCTTTAGGCCGACACCACAGCTCTCACTCGCACCGCTCCTGTCTAGTGCTGTCGGCCCTGGCAAGGCAGGTCTGTTCTTACTGTTCCTGGTACATCCTCTCCAGCCACCTCTTATGTAAAATACAGTACTGTATAGGCAACCATACAATTAGAACATGTTTTATGTGCTGTTGTGGCATGCTGGGACTTGTAGTTCCATGTTCCACAGTAGCTCTTAGCTGTGGAACTAAAAGTGCCAGCATGCCACTTTTGCTAGAATTACATTTAATTAATGTACCTGTTCCTACTTCCATAAATATTCAACTTAAAGGAGGTGTCGCACTTTAGACAATGATGGCATATCACTCGGAAACACCATTGTTGTCTGATAGGCTCGGGCCTCATCTCTGGGACCCCCACCTATCTCCTAAACCTCTGTTCTGAATGGAGAGGTAGTTGGGACTCTCCCATAGACATAAATGGTAGTTTCGAGTTTAGCCGAGTGGCAATGCTCGACTGTAATCGGAACTCCCATTCATGTCTATGAGAGAGTCCCGATCTGCTCTCCATTCAGAATGGAGAGGTTTCAGGACTTGTTTAGGAGATCCAAGCGATATGCCATTATTATCTAAAGTGGGACGATCTCTTGAAGAGCAAATCTACAATTTCAATCCCATTTTTTATGTGTAGCCTTTTACATTACAAATCATGTATGGATAACTATCATCTGGTGACCGACTATCTAAGGTACAGTGAAGGAAATAATTTATTTGATCCCTTGCTGGTTGTATAAGTTTGCCCACTGACAAAGACATGAACAGTCTATAATTTTAAGGATAGGTTAATTTTAACATTGAGAGAATATCCAAAATAAAATCCAGAAAATCACATTGTATAACTTATATAAATTTATTTGCGTTCTGCTGAGAGAAATAAGTATTTGATCCCCTACAAACCATTAAGGGTGCTTTCACACAGTGCGTTTTTTTACGCGTTTTTGCAGCATTTTTTACTGCAACTTTTGACGCGTTTTTTGTGCAGGAAGGAACAGCAATTAATGTTGTACAGTCATGGCCAAAAGTTTTGAGAATGACACAAATATTATATTTTAAACATGATCTGTTGCCCTCTGGTTTTTATGTGTGTTTGTCAGATGTTTTTATCAACATACAGAATACAAGTGCAATCATATTATGATTAACAAAAGCTTTTATTGACAGTTAGAATGAGTTAATGCAGCAAGTCAATATTTGCAGTGTTGACCCTTCTTCTTCAGGACCTCTGCTACTCTCCCTGGCATGCTCTCAATCAACTTCTGGACCAAATCCTGACTGATAGCAGTCCATTCTTGCACAATCAATGCTTGCATTTTGTCACAATTTTTTGGGTTTTTTTGTTTGTCCACCCGTCTTTAGATATTGACCACAAGTTTTCAATAGGATTAAGATCGGGAGTTTCCAGGCCATGGACCCAAAATCTCTGTTTTTGTTCCTGAGCCGTTTAGTTACACCTTTGCTTTATGGCAAGGTCCTCCATCATGCTGGAAAAGGCATTTTTTGATCCCCCAAACTGCTCTTGGACGGTTGGGAGAAGTTGCTCTTGGAGGACATTCTGTACCATTCTTTATTCATGGATGTGTTTTTTAGGCAAGACTGTTAGAGAGCCGATTCCCCCTTTGGGTGAGAAGCAACCCCACACATGAATGGTTTCTGGATGCTTTACAGTTGGCATGAGAAAGACTGGTGGTATCGCTCACCCTTTTCTTCTCCGAACAAGCTGTTTTCCAGATGTTCCAAACATTCGGAAAGGGGATTCATCTGAGAAAATGACTTTACCCCAGTCCTCAGAGTCCACTCCCTGTACCTTTGGCAGAATATCAGTCTGTCCCGATGTTTTTTTCTGGGGAGGAAGTGGCTTCTTTGCTGCCCTCCTTTACACCAGGCCTTGCTCCAGAGTCCCTCCGCCTCACAGTGCGTGCAGATGCACTCCACCTGCCTGCTGCCATTCCTGGAGCAAAACTCTGCACTGCTGGTAGCCCGATTCCGAAGCTGAAACACTTTTAAGAGACGGTCCTGGGCTTGCTGGTCTTTCTGGACGCCCTGTAGCCTTTTTGGCAACAATGGAACCTCTCTCCTTGAATTCCTTGATGATGCGATAGATTGTTGACTGAGGTGCAATCTTTCTAGCTGCGATACTCTTCCCTGTTAGGCCAGTTTTGTGCAGTGAATGATGACTGCACGTGTTTTCTTTAGAGATAACCATGGGTTTAAAAGAAGAAAAAAATGATGCCAAGCACCAAACCTCCTTTTAAAGTGTCCAGTGGTGTGATTCTTACTTAATCATGACAGATTGATCTCCCGCCCTGTTCCCCTCACAACCCACACCTGTGTTAATGGAGCAAACACTGAAACCATGTTAGGTGGTCCTTTTAAGGCAGGCCTGCAATGAAATTGAAATGTGTTTTGGGGGAAAAAATTCATTTTCTAAAGGGAACTATTGACTTTGAATTAATTGCTGTTAAGCTGATCACTCTTTATAACATTCTGGAGTATATGCAAATTGCCATTATAAAACCCGATGCAGTAGACTTTGTAAAAATTAACATTTGTATCATTCTCAAAACTTTTGGCCATGACTGTACAAAAAAAAAAAAAAAAAAAAGCAGCCGCAAAAATCGCAGTAAAAAACGTGTCAAAAACGCACCGTGTGAAAGCATCCTAAGAGTTCTGGCTTCTACAGACCAGCTAGAAGCTCCAAATCAACGTGTTACCTGCATTAAAGATAGCTGTCTTAAATAGTCACCTTTATAAAAGACTCCTGTCCACAGACTCAATTAATCAGTCAGACTCTAACCTCTACAACATGGGCAAGATCAAAGAGCTTTCTAAGGATGTCAGGGACAAGATCATAGACCTTCACAAAGCTGGAATGGGCTACAAAACCATAAGTAAGATGCTGGGGGAGAAGGAGACAACTGTTGGTGCAATAGTGAGAAAATGGAAGAAATACAAAATGACTGCCAATCGACATTGATCTGGGTCACTATGCAAAACATCACCTTGTGGGGTATCCTTTATCATGAGGAAGGTGAGAGATCAGCCTAAAACTACACGGGGGGGGGAACTTGTTAATGATCTCAAGGCAGCTGCTACCACAGGCACCAAGAAAACCATTGGTAACACATTATGCCGTAATGGTTTAAAATCCTGCAGTGCCCGCAAGGTCCCCCTGCTCAAGAAGGCGCATGTGCAGGCCCGTCTGAAGTTTGCCATTGAACACCTGGATGATTCTGTGAGTGATTGGGAGAAGGTGCTGTTGCCAGATGAGACAAAATTTGTCTGGAGGAGGAGAAATGCTGCCTATGACCCAAAGAACACCATCCCCACTATCAAGCGTGGAGGTGGAAACATTATGTTTTGGGGGTGTTTCTCTACTAAGGGCACAGGACTACTTTACCGTATCAATGGGGGAATGGATGGAGCCATGTACCGTAAAATCCTGAGTGAAAACTTCCTTCCCTCCACCAGGACATTAAAAATGGGTTGTAGCTGGGTCTTCCAGCAAGACAATGACCCAAAACATACAGCCAAGGCAACAAAGGAATGGCTCAAAAAGAAGCACATAAAGGTCATGGAGTGGCCTAGCCAGTCTCCAGACCTTAATCCCATAGAAGACTTATGGAGGGAATTGAAGCTCCGAGTTGCCAAGTGACAGCCTCAAAATCTTAATGATTTTGCAAAGAGGAGTGGACCAAAAATCCTCCTGACACGTGTACAAACTTCATCAACTACAAAAAAATGTTTGACTGCTGTGCTTGCCAAGAAGGGTTTTGCCACCAAGTATTAAGTCTTGTTTGCGAGATGGATCAAATACTTATTTCTCTCAGCAAAATGCAAATAAATTTATATAATTTATACAATGTGATATTCTGGATTTTATTTTGGATATTCTATCTCTCAATGTGAAAATTAACCTACCCTTTAAATTATAGACTGTTCATGTGTTTGTCAGTGGGCAAACTTACACAATAAGCAAGGGATCAAATAATTATTTTCTTCACTGTATATGGCATTACATTATCCTCTATGGCCAGTTTGTAGCAAGCTATGGGTGAGTTCCAGAGAATGGGGAGATGGCCACACTTCCGCTGCTTTTCTCACCCATTTTTATAGGATTCCAAAACACAGCTGACAGCTCTCGCTTGGCATAATCCGGAACACCCATAGAAATGAACGTGAAGAGCTGCGCAGCCACGGCCATCTCTCCATTCTCTGTGGGTGACTAGTAGCCCTCTACGAACCGTCTGCAGGGTCGGCACTAATAAGATGGGTAAACCACTTCTATCTTGTAGACTGAGTTACATACAAGGTAATGCCTCATTTCAACACCATAAAACTACTTTGACATCGGAGGCCTGATAAGCTACAGAGATTGTCAATTAGTAGAATGATGGGCGTGCCACTGTCTTGCTGCTTCCATTTGCTGATTGGTCCTTTTTTTTTTGTCCTCCGATGCTATTATATTAGTAAAAGTAAAAATTGTGTTCGTGGCACAGATATTTTCCACAGCTTCAGAAAACCTTCATGTGATGTCGAGGTTAAAGTTTATATAGATACACTAAGGTTATTTAATAAAATATAAGGTTATAAACATGTTTAAGTCTATTTCTCAGCTGCTGGGATATACCAGAATTTTCCAGAGCGGGAAATTCAGCCCCAAGCATAAGGAAGATGACATAAAAGGTATGTTTTACTGGTGTTTTGATGCTGTTTTTGAAGGGTTTTGCTCCCAAAACCCCACCAAAAAAGCCTTACAATACCCCTAGTTATTTTAAAACCCTTTAAAGGACCCAGCCTGTTTTGACCTTCCTGACACACCCCTATTTTTGAAATCTGAGTGTCAATTTGGGAAAAAAATTTTTTGGGCATTTTTTTCCTTTTATGTGATTCGAGATTTTTTCTGGACACTTGTGCTTTAATTTTGTAAGAAATTTTTATCCCCATAAAATTCCTTGTTTGTTTGTGAAAATATCAAAATTTCATGAAAATTTGGAAAATTAGCGTTTTTGAAGTTGAAAAATTTCGGTGCAAGGAACGAAATTTTTTCCCCAAAAAATTTTTTTATAACTAAACTACCTATGCCCAAACTATGGGTTGGCATAATTTTTTAAATGTTTTTTTTTTTTTTTTTTTTTTACGAATTAGGGGGTTTAGAAATTTTTATAGTAATTTTCACTTTTAAAGAAAATTTGCATATCATTTTTTAGGCCACCCCATTTCTGAAGGCTTTGAGGGGCCTGCTGTTAGATACCCCCATATTGACGCCACTGAAAACAAACCCCCTTAAGTTTTTTTAAAACATTTTTGGAAGTTTGATACCCTCAGATATTTCAAAAAAATTAAAGCAAAGTGGGGGTGAAATTTTTCAAAAATTTCATTTTTTTTTTTTGCAGTTTTCATTATTTACCCATTTTTCACTGGAATAGGAAAATGTGCTAGGAAAATTTAAATTTATATCAATTCCCCGGGGTTGCCGTTTTTAGAATATCCCCATTGTGGCCCTTGTGCATTTTTTTGGTCCCCCATAAGCCCCAGAAAGGGGGAGCACCTACTATCTCGGGGGGTCCTTTTTTCAAAAACGATTTTATTTAGGCGCCATTTCAGGTTTGGGGGACACCCAAAGGTCAAAAAACTTAATAAAACCCCTAAATGACCGATTTTGGAAAACTACACCCCTTAAATGAATATATCCGGGGGGTGCATTGATATTAGACCCCAAGGTGTTCCCCAAATTTTTTTTTTTGCAAAAGGCTGTGAAAAAAAAAAACTTTTTTTTTTCAATAATCTGCAATTTTAGTTTAAAAATGTTTCTTGACGGAAATCCGGGGGAAAAAACAGAACCCAAAAATTTTGTTAACCCAATTTTTCCAGTTCGGAATACCTAATGTGGGTGAAAACTGCTGTTTGGGGAATGGAGGGGTATAAGGGAGGGAGCGTATTTGGTTTTTGGGAAACGCAGATTTTGGAGGGCCATGTCGCATTTGAAAAGCCCCCAAAGTAGAGAACAGGCAAACCTTCCCCGAATCGCCCTTTTTGGGGTTTAAAAACCCCCCTCGGGTCTCATCTGGGGTGTTGTGCTTTTGGGGATGCCAGGTGTTCCTTAGTTTTTTTTTTTTTTTTTTTTTAGCATTGGGCAATGAAAGGGGGGGAAAAAAAAACGCTTTTTCGGTTTTTTTGTTTTTTGATTTTCAATTTTACGCATTCGCCGGCAGTTAAATTTTATGGGTTAACTTTATATGGGGGTGGTCAATTACAATGTATGTTTTTTTTTGTTTTTTTTGTTTTTTACTTTTCCCAGAAAAAAATACGTCTTAAAAAATTGCGTTTTTAGTTGCCCCATTGACGCCAAACTTTTTTTTTTTCTGTGGGCGAGTGTGTATGGGTTTTGTTTTTTGCGGGAGGGTTGATTTTTTTTGGCCCTTTTTGGGGTGCAATGATCTATATTCATTTTTTAATTAGTTTTTCGGGAATTTTTTGGCAAAATACAGCAATCTTGGTAGTGTTTTTTATTTTTATAGCGGTCACTGTACGGTAATATGACATGGTAGCTTTCTCACAGGTAAATCGATTAACCGATACCAATTTGTATTTTTTTTTATTTTTTACTGTTTTAACAATAAAAAACTTTTATTCAACCAAAAAATACGTTTTTGCATCGCCGTTTTGGAGCCAAAATTTTTTAATTTTTTTTGGGGTTGGAGCGGTGGGGATTGTTTTTTGGAATGGTTTTATGTTTTTATTGTTCATTTTTGGGGGGGCAAGGTTTTTTGGGTTTTTTTAAATCCATTTTTTTGGGGGCCCGGGTGAAAAAAAACTGCAAACCCAGTAGTGTTTTTTTTTTTTTTTTTCAGTGCTTCCGGCCCCGTTATCCGTGTAGTTTTCTTTTCTCTTTGGGTCGCTCGTTTGGCGATTTTTTTTAGTTTTTTTTTTTATGTAAGCACTTTAAAAAAAAAAAGAAAAGTGTTTTTTTGTGTGTTAAACAAATTTATTTTTGAGAGCTATAAATTTTTTTATTTTTCCGTAAAGGGCTGTATAAGGATTTTTTTTTCGGGATGAAGGAGTTTTTATTGGTACAAACTTTGGCGTTTCAGGATTTTTTATCGCTTTTTATTCCTTTTAGTGCTGCGGGATGAACAAAAATCTTAAATTCTGTGATGGTTTTTTTTTTTTTTTTTTTTTTTCCGTTAACGTACGGGTTAATTTAAAAATGACAGATTTTTAAAGGCAGGTCGTTACGACGCGGCGATACCAAATATGGGTACTTTATTTTTTTTTGGTCTGTTTTGGGGGCGTTGGCGTTTGTAAAAAAAAAAGGGGGGGGGGGGGGGGAAAAAGGGGGGTGTAGTATTTTTTTTTTTTTTTGTGTTTGTGTTTTATTGTTTTTTCCCTTTTTTTTTACTTTTTTTTTTTTCCCTTTTTCACATTTTTGTTTTACTTTTCCCCATAGGGGTTTGAAAGAGAGTCTTTAGTCTCTCATTCAAAAGGGAATCTAATAGTTGTTGTATGACTGGTTCCCTTACAATGTCGTCCGTGCAGGGCCATGCCCAAGGGCACGGCCGGGCATCGTGACGCACAGACAACCGGAAGGCATTCTCTGCCTCGTGCTGTTTCAGAAGGCGGACTGCACGGGCGCCCCTCGTGCCTGCGCCGCCGCGATGCAGGGGGGAACTTCCTCCGCATCTTTTAATTATGGACCTGCGGCGATAATTAAGGGGTTAACAGGCCCTCCCCCGGGGCGATCCGGGGTCGGGCCCAGGGTGCGGGAGTCATGTAATTCGCTGCACCCCGCGTGATCGCGCGAACTCTGCTTTGAGTTCGCGCGATCCTCAGGACGTATCCTTTTGTCCAGGTGCGTGAAAACCCCCAAAAGACCTGGACGATGGTTTCGTCTAAGGTCGTTAAGGGGGTTAAAAGATTCCTATGTGAAACTAGTTTGGTTCAATATGACGGTTTTTTACCGCGCGTTTTAAAAGCTTCTTGGGAAGTGTTTTGGGCGCTGAAAAGAACAAGTTAATTCTTGAAGTGTTTTCAGCACTGAAAATCCCTGTAGGAATCAATGGAAAGCTCCAGAATCTCGTCTCGTTTTTAGACATGTTTAGTGACGCGGTTTTTGCCCTGGCTATTAATTTATATGGGTGAAAAAACCAACCCAAAAACCGCCCCAGAAATGCATCAAAACCTTTCTGAAGAATCGCTTCGGCCCCAGCGTTTGATCTGCTTTTGGGCCCCTGAAAAATCGCACCCCAAAAAGCGTGTGAACATTTAAACCCCGCAAAAAGGGTTTTAAAATTTGTAGAAAAGAGTGGATAAGACTTTTTGCTTCCTTTCTAAAATTTTAGTTAACTTTCAGGCATCTTCTGCAAAGTGTTGGTATAAAGGTTTCATACATGGTTTTTTTTCTCATCCTGCTGACTTGGTCAGTGAGAGTTTAATTCGCTTTTCAACACTTTAGGTTAGCTCAAGCTAGCTATGAGCCGAACGTGTCACAGAATGAGGAGGGAGGCGCTGGTGGCTGTCCTCTCTTTTATTTCCTATGGGAGTTCAGAATATAGCCAAGCGAGGCCTTTAACTGTTGTGACCCCTATCAATCTCTTAATTGAATCGGGGCCTTGTTTCAGCCCATTGTACAGGGATTGTTCTTAAGAGGCACTATGCTTCTCCAGAACAGTCGCTGTGATACTGTGGCCCAGCAGTCTGACCGCTTGTGATGCAAGAGTGGATAGGCCTTCAATATTAAAGGAGGTGATAGTTCATTGTAAGTCCTCCCATCCCATCATTTGAGGCTTAGATTTTTTTAATTCACCTCGATTTTTGGACAATCTAAGACCATGTGTTTCCTAGCCCAGAAGCAGCGAGCTACATCAGGAGGAAGATTCCCTTTTAGAGAGTTGATAGTGATTTGACTTGAAAGAGGAACTGGCTCGTTTGGTATGGTTTAAGGCTTTTAGAAATGAATAAATTGGTGCAGCTATAGGATAGGCCAATGCTTTATGTTTACTGAGGGGCTGACGTGTGGGACCCACACTAATCTTGAGAAAGAAGGGTCCACAGTGCTGATTCAATTCTATCTTGTACATCAGTGCTTGACCACAATGGGAGACCCTATATAGGTTGGTGGGAAGGACTGCTTCGAAGTGTCTACTGTGCTAAATTTGTGCTGCAGCCCATTCTTTTGCAGGATCATGGGGGTCCCAGAGGTTGGAGACCAATCATAGTGTAATGACATATCCTCTTGATACCATTAACTTCTTGAGCTAAGAAGACCCTTTTTAAAGGGGTGTTCCCATCTCACACTTTGATGACATATCCCCTCTATATGGCATTGAACTGTGTTCCTACCTCTGGGACCCACACCCATCTCTGGAATGGGCCCTTGAAAGTCTCCAGTACAGTAAGTTGCTCACGCTTGCTTACTCTTTTTTAAGAGTTCTGAGACCACCCACGCAGAGCGTTTAGCTATACTCAGAACTTCCATAGTGCTTTTATGACTGGCAACGTACATAATCTTTAGACCGTTTTGCACCAAACACTAAATTTTCATATTTTCTCGACAGAATATGCAGCACAGACTAACGTGGAGATGAAGGGGATGCTGGTGTGGTCACCTACTCATTTTGTATCAGATGCTAAATGTAAGTCTGCCTTTTGTTGCTCTTGTTCTTTAGTGTCCTCTATACTGTAACATGTCTAACTTGACTAAGACATCGAGAGTCTATCTTAGAGTTTCCATAATTTTTGATGACAAGGAAAGTGCAACACGAAGAGACTAACTACCAAATGTTTTATTGCAGAAAGTATTACTTGACTGTTGTAAAATGTACAGCAGGTGAAATATGTATTGGACACATCACCAATTTTCTAACTAAATCTATTTCTAAAAGTGCTATTGACATGAAATTCTCGCCAGAGGTCTGTAACAACCCATCCAATCCATTCAGGCAAAGAAATCAAACCATAGATGTTCATAAATTAAATTATGCGCAATAGTGAGAAATGACATAGGGAAAAAGTATTGGACACATGAAGAAAGAGCAGTGCAAAAAGCCATGACACCAGCTGAAATCTGTTAGAAAGCAATCCTGCCACTTACTGAAAAATATCAGCTGGTTCAATTAATGGCCTATAAAACGGTATAGCATTACCAAGGTGCCACACAAGAAACATATCATGATGGTTAAAACCAGTGAGCTGTCTCAAGACCTTCTGTGAAGGGCAATTATCCAGAAGTGGAAAAAACATCATTTCATCGTAAACGACCACAACCAGGTGCTCCCCGCTAGATTTTAGACAGAGGAGTAAAAAAACAATTATCAGAAGAGTTGTCCCAAGAGTCAAGGACCACCTGTGGAGAGCTACAATCTGGAATCAGCAGGTTCAATTGTTTCATAGAAAACAATAAGTAAAGCACTTAACCTTCATGGCCTGAATGCACACTCACCACGCAGGACTCCATTGCTGAACAAAAAACATGTTCATGCGCGTTTAAAGTTTGCTTATCAACATTTAGACAAACCTGTGAGTATATAGTCTGGTGAGATGAGACCAAAATTTTTGGATACCATAATACACACCATGTTTGGAGGCCAAAAGGCACTGCATATCACCCCAAAAACGTCATACCAAACGTGAGGTTTGGAGGTGGGAGCATCATGGTGTGGGGTTGTTTTTCAGCATATGGCACTGGCAAACTTGAAGAAAGGATAAATGGACAAATGTACCAAGACATTCTTGATAAAAATCTGCTGCCATCTACCAGGAAGATGAAGATGAAACAAGGATGGAAATTTCAGCAAGACAATGATCCCAAACACACAGGAAACTCTCAGTTCGGCTATTAAGTGAGAGGAAAATGACCTAATCATTGATAACTGAACTCCAATAGAAATCATATGGAAGGAAGTAAAACTCAGAGTTCATAGAAGGAGCCAAGGGAACCTTCAAGATTTGAAGCGAGTGTGTGGAAGAATTGGGCAAAATCCCATTTTTGCAATGTATACAACTAGTTCCTCCACACAGGAGGTGTCTTGTCATCACCAACAAGGGCTTTTGAACCAAGTATTAAATATATTTCAGTAAGTGTGTTCAATACTTCTTCACTGTGTAATTTCTCATTATTACACATAACATATTTTATGGACATCTATGGTTTAATTTATTTGCCTGTGTGGATCAGATGGGTTGTTACGGACATCTGGTGAGAATTTCATGTCAATGGCACCTTTAGAAGTATATTTAATTACATAATTGATGACCTGTTCAATACTTATTTTATGTGCTTATTTCATAAATGGTCTAACGCAAAATCTTAATTTTGTCTGTTAACAGTCAGATTGTGCCCCTGAGTGTAAATGTGCTGGATATATTTGTATGTACATACAAATATATATGTACAAATTGTCATTTTTGCATTTAGATTATTGCATTTTCCAGCATGCCTCCAAAATGTTCGTCTTTATGTTAGTGAATGCTTCAACAGAAAATGACCTATTCTTTAATGTTTTTATGTTAAACACATTTTTTAAAAATTTTTGGTTGTTTTTAAATTTCACTATTAATCTTTTTAAGTCCTGGGGTTTTTACTTTGGCCTCTAAGCTTCATAATAGTCTAACAGCTACCTCCTCAATAAAGATGTTTACGGGTCCGACAGGCCTCGGTTTTCAGTCAGATTTTCAGGCTGTTTTTGGATTTGAAAACAGTCTGTAAACCAACTGTCAACCATCTCATAAAATTAATTAAAAATCCGAGCCTATAGAAAATTTTAAAAAAACTAAAAAAAATTATTAGCTCGGATTTTCTGACTCTAGATCTGACCATCTAAAAAACGTGGAACATGTTCATTCTTTCGCCCAGTTTTCGGGCAAAACATTAACTGTTCAATACAAAGGGGGGGGCCCGGGGGGGGCTGGACGGCTGACATCCGCAAAATTGCTGACAGAACAAACCGCCCCCTTTTCGTAAAAATAATAATAAACAACAAAAAGACAAACTAATGGTTGTAAATCCTAACGAGTATTTTATCTGTGCCGTGTGGGGACCGAACACTAAAAGCTTCTGCAAGAATTCACTTTTTTCTCAGTTCTTCAACTAGTTTCCAGATATCCATAGTAGATGTTTTGCTTTTTGTTGAAATTTCAGGATGAACATAACATTTCTTGAAAATTAAGAGCATCTCTTCACTTTAGAATACACATGTCCAACTGTTCAGTGTTTCAGTACTTTTTGCACAAGTTGCAGATCTCGAACAAGTAGCTTAATGGCAAAATTCACAACGGTGTTCGCAATCCCCTGAATCGCCCCCAATAATTTTGGGGATGAATTTGAATTGGGATTTAAACCAGTCATCCTCATTCTATCTCAGGATGTTACACAAAATTTGACGACATGAGACCCAAGAAAAACAATCTGTCAAAATTGTTCTCACAAGTACCGTTGTCAAGACAGTCTTCAGGCAGGATCCTCTCTGATGAAAGTGGTCACAGAGTGTCATCAGCAGGTTGCAACAGAGTCAGACCATTCGTCACCATTTATATCAGTTTGGTCTATGTGCTAGACGACCTGTCCTCAGTGCTGTTCATTGATGAAAGTCAATTGCACTACTGAGCTGTTCATGATGGCTGCCAATCTATGCCTGGAATCGTCATGGAGTCTGCTATGCATCTGCCAGTCAGGTACCCTTACCGTTGTATAGCACAAAGACCCACACTGATGTATCATGGTTATGAATGGCTGCATGTGACACATGGTTGTCTCTCAATACCTTAAACGGCACTGGAGTTGGCGGCATTCATACATTCCGGGTTCTCCAGGCATTGCTTACAATGAAGCGGTCATCAGTGTGTGATGTTGCCAAAGAAAGTCCACTTCTTGCACTCTTCTGTGAATTATCTTCCAGTCTCGCTGTAGCATACCTGCCGATGTCACATCATATAGCTACAGGTGGCCACTTTGCTTCTCATTGGCAAGGTACTGTTGTTCAATTCACAACTGTGTTGTCATTGGTCTCTCGATGCTCATTTTTGTGTGCTGTGGAGGAGGGACTGTTTAAATCAATTTTAAATTGATCCCATAAAAATATAACTGGTGTGATTCAGGGAACAATCACTTGTGAATTTTGGCATTAAGGCTCCTTGTTAGAGATTCAAAGCCAAGTTGGGCAAAAAGTTCTGAAACATTGAATAGATGGACATTTGTGTTCTAAAGTTCAGATGGTCCTATTTAGTGCATAAAAAAATTTATGTTCATCCTGAAATTTAAATCCAAACATCCCTAACTTTGAGTAGTGTGTTCGCTGTCAGTGAGGCTGAAACCTGCACATAGCTAGTTCTGTTCTCAGTCAAGAGATGGATACAACTGTATCTAGTGTATGCACAGCTATGTGAGCAAAATTGCTAGTTTGTTTGAATGTATCAGACTGCATCTCAGGCTGTTGAGCTCATTTCTACCTAGAGTTGTAACATAGATACACTTTCTGTTTTAAAGCAGGGATTTTAAGGGATTGTTTGTTCCCCTTTATTAAGTTTAACTATAGTACAAAGGCTGGGAGAAAAAACAAAACAAAAAAGGGTGCCTCTAAAGGCTTGGTTCATATCCTGTTACTGGCTTCAGTTTAATGCACATGCCATTACGTATACGTTAAACAGTTGCCAAGCAGTTGCATCCGTCACCCATAGGGTCCCATTGTGAAAATTGTATATTTAGTGTAGACATTTTTTCAAAATGCCATTGTATAGAGTAGCGTAGGGTCCTGTACTAATAAGTGTGTGTGTGCATGTATGTACAGTACAGACCAAAAGTTTGGGGACACCTTCTCATTCCAAGAGATTTTCTGTATTTTCATGACTTATAATGGTAGATTCCACACTGATGCATCAATAAACTAGAATTACACCATGTGTAAATTACTAAAATGTTACATTTAAAGTAGGTGAAAAAAACTGAAAATCTGTATTAGATTCTAGGTTCTTCACAGTAGCCACTTCTTTGCTTTGATTAACTGCTTGGCACATCTTGGAAATGTCTCTTGATGAGCTTCAAGAGGTAGTCACCCTGAAATGGTTTTCACTTACTTGTATTGTCCTGTCAAGTTATTAAGTGGGATTCCTTGCCTTATAAATGGGGCTTGGGACCATTCAGTTGTGTTGTTCAGAAGGTCTAGGTTGATTCACAGCTGATAGTCCTACTGTAATGGACTGTTACAATTTCTTTTATGGCAAGATAACAAAAAGCAAGCTAAAGTAAAGAAAATCGAATGGCCATCCAATCACTTTAAGAATATGAAGGTCAGTCAGTCCGAAAATTGGGGAAAAACTTTGAAAGTGTCCCACAAGTGCAGTGGCCAAAACCATAAGCGCTCGCGAAACTGGTGAACATGAGGAACGCCCCAGGAAAGGAAGACCAAGAGTTACCTCTGCTGAGGAGGATAAGTTCATCCGAGTCACCAGCCCGAAATCGCAGGTTAAAGCAGCTCAGATTACGAGACAAGGTCAATGCCAACACAGAGTTCTTAGCTGCAGTACACATCTCTACTAACAAATGTTATACGAGGTAGACCTGTGTGCAGCAGCCTTCATGGTAAAATAGTTGCTCGAAACCACTGCTCAAAGGACAGGCAACAAGCAGAAGAGACTTGTTTGGGCTAAAGAAACACATGGAATGGACAATTAGACCAGTGTCATGAAAGTAGTCATGAAAATACAGAAAACTCTTGGAATGAGAAGTTGTGTCCAAACTTTTGGTCTGTACTGTATGTATAATGTTTCTCAACTCCTCAAGGCCCATGTTTTTGGGATCTCCCACAGAATACACTGACAATTATATCACCTGTGCAATACTGAGGAAACCCTGAAAACTTGACCTGTTGGTCGGTCTTGAGGACTGGAGTTGAGAATCACTGGTGTGGCGTATATGTTGAGTTTTCCTGGTGTACATACTAAAAGTGCACCATAAAAGTGCTGTGCCCTAGCCTTTGGCAATGTTCACATAGCTAATTGCAGGGCATACATTACGACGGGTGTTCGGAAGCTCGCGGCACGGGGGGGCCGGCAGCCCATCGGCCCCATAGACTGTCACTACTCGCAACGCGTAAGCGTCGTGACAAAATGACATGTCAATTATCTCCCCGCTCGTACAATACAATCGTATTGTAAGCCCGGGGAGAGGAGGTGTAATTCATAGTTTTCTATGAGAACTATGGATTACCGTAATAATTGGAGCGCATTTCGCTCGTATTAGTGCAGTACGCTCTCAATACCTGGCGAAATGCGTCCCAAAATAAGCTGTGTGAACATACCCTTACTGTGTGAACATAGCCTAAGAAACGTTTGGTCCATCTCTGCGCCTCCCAGTCCTTTTTGCCAGTCTTCTGGCTCACCGAAGGGAACATTATTGCTGCAGCCTCTGATAGACGCTGCTACTCACTACACTACACAACATCACTGTTTGACAGTCAAGGCTCCAAGTGGTGATGTCGGGTAGTTCAACGTGACTGCTGCAGCCATGCAGGGACTACAGCAGTGATGTTTGGTCTGAGCCAGGACAGGTGGTCAGCGAAGAGGTCCAGAAAGTGCAGCGCTGGATTGAATGCAAGAGGTGAGTATAATAAGGTTGTGTGTGGGTTTTTTTCTCCCGGCCATTGCACCAGGGTTAGACTTAAGAGGAGATTCAGAAAACCCCTTTTAATATTGAAGGCCTGTTCTTAGGGGCCAGTTCCCTGCACTTCCATTGATCAGCTTATTGAAGTGGGGGCAGTGCTCAGGTAAGTGCTGCAGCCTCTTTACCAGCTGATCAGCGCTGGGAGTAAGACCCAAACCAACCTGGCTGTCGACATTAAAGTCAAACCCTTCTAATGGGTTGCAGCTTTTGAGGTACTTTTTTCTGCCAAATACCTACATGCCAAAGCTTGGAGTTTATCCAGCAGGAAGTATTATTTCATACGTCCTTCCATGTGTTATTTCTTCCGCTACGTAAGACAAATAACCTTGCTTAAAAAACTGCATTGAAGGTTTTCAAATAAAAACGAAAAAAAGAATACATGTTTTAAAACCACCATTAGGCTATGTTCACACAGCGTAACGGTTTTTTGTAGCGAGAGGGGGGAGAGATGAATTTATTTGAATTTGTTTTTACACTTATGTTTTCTTTTTTTTATGTCTTTTGGTGTGTTTAGTGAACATTTTTGCTGTGTAATTTTGAGATATCTTTTCATGCATTTTTCAGTACGGGGATTTTCATTGTGTTCGTGACAAAATACGAAAAAAATAACAGACATTCAAGGGGTTGTACTTCACTACAAAGGATGCTTTTTATGTTAAAGATCTCCTGCCAAAGAACATGTCACTTTCGCATTTTGTGTCTGTCAAGATGCTTAAATATGGTCGTGGAATTATATCTTTGTTCCACTTCCTTATCCAATTAAATCCCTCCTCCGTATTATATTATTATTATTGCTGCCGGCATGCCAAAGCCTTTGAGAATCGCAGACCCGACACCTTCCGTTTAAGGATATGGCAATTGAAGTTTTTTCCCAGTTAAATTACCATTTCCAAATAGAAAACTTTTTAATCACATGACTTTTCTATCACACATTATTGGTTTTTTGGTGGATCCTAAGAGACAAGTTTTAATTTGCTTGTACATATGATGCATTAGATGATATGATACATTTCTGAAGCTCTCCTCTATTTTATCTGGGGGGAGGTGGTTGTCCTTGCTTTCTTGCTTCTTAACAGGCAATGCACTCTGGTCTCTCGAGGACAAGTCTGTGTGACGTGATATCCTGATAGTTTGTAAGGATGTATAGCAGTATAAGCAGTTTAACAAACCTAATATGATGTGCTTATAACAATATATGAGGAAACAGACTTTTGATGTTTTTTTCCTTTAATTTTACCTTCTTGTACATGCTCCCACCCTAATATAGATTAATAATCTGTTTCTTCGTTCCCACCCTTAGGGCGTGGGAATGCGTGATTGATGCTCTTCCCTAAACTGTACATGATTGGGTATAGGGCACTCTCCTTAGGCAGCAGGTGGGAATACTGGGTGTGAACCCACTGAAACCATCTGTTCCTGGCCTTGGGCTCACAAGGGGCGTAAAACATAGCATACACCGGCTCATAGCTTAGCCTTTGTGGTTATGGTTGGTCTTTACCATATCGTCTGCACAGAGGGCCCTCCTCTGTAAGTTGTCCAACGGAAGAGGATTCAATGGTTTGTTAATATATCATTTCCCATCAATGGATTTGATGAGTCGTGATGGAGGTGGCGCTTAATATGTTCAGCATTTTACCCTTGTAAGGCATCTCGGGTGTAATCATTAAACCTCTATTGATCATAATTGATGGTAATTTACACAGTTCATACTTTTTGTTTGATATCTGGGGCCGTAAGTGATTCAAACCCTTTGAACTGATCCTAGCTTTGAACTCTTCAGGCACCCCAGTTGGTTGTCCCTCTTGCATTTTTTCACACATCCAGTCTTGACAACATTTATGAAAGCGATATGGGATAAAGTTCATGATCGACTTAGTTGGTCACAGTCCACTTCTCTTGCAGTGTGAAGCGTACACCAGATGGGGGTGTCTTCCTTCAAGTTCTCATTGAGGTTGGGGCCATCAGGCCAGTACTTGGTGTGGTCAATTCTGGCTCTGAGAATCTCAGACGTGTTTCTGCACCCCCCACAAAGTCACCAGGATGTAGCTCTGATCAAGAGTCTGGATCTGGGAATGGAGGAGAACACTTTGGCATGCAGTTGTTTCAATTCATTATCAAAGATTTATAACATATTTTTACAAGGCTATAATCCCTGCACTTCAACTGCTATGTGTTGAAAACTCCCTAATCTGGGTGGGGCCTGAGAATACTATCTCCTGAGGAGTCAGACTGTGGGGCTGCTAGGGGTTATTTCTGCACAGAATAGAGTGCAAATGGGTAGGAATCTTGAGGCCTGCGAGATGATGTTTTTTTTGACTAGCTTTCAGAAATTTTTGTCTTCCAGAGTGGGGTTCATTCTTTCTCAATTTCTGCTGAATTCGGGATGATGGGAGTGTGCAGGCCGAGGTCAGCTCCTACTAGTTTCCAAAGTTCTATGGTTACTTCTGCAGTGATGGCAGGTCCTTGCCAAGATCAATAACCTCGGGATCCCCATAATATCTGATACCAATCAGTCTATAGTTTCTTCACAGTTGATTCTGGCAGGTTATGTGGGTAAATGGGTAGGACTTCAGGCCATCCTGTGAACAGATCCACCACCACTATTGTTACTTTACACCTTGGGTTAATTCAATGTGTTCAGTCTGGATCCGCTGGAGAGGATATACAGTTTGGCCAAAAGTTTTGAGAATAGACACAAATATTATATTTTCCCAGCGATCTGATGCCTTGGTTTTTTTGTGTGTTTCGTCAGTTGTTTTTATCAACATACTAGAATATACAAGATGCGATCAATATTGATGATTAACTCAATATGATTTATTGTCAGTTAGAATGAGTTAATGCAGCAAGTCAATATTTGCAGAGTTGACCATTTTTCTTCTGGACCTACTGACAATTCTCCCATGGCATGATCTCAATCAACTTCTGGACCAAATCCTGACTGATAGCAGCCATTCTTGCCAATCATGCTTTTTTTGTCAAAATTTTTTTGTTTTTGTTTGTCCACCGTCTCTTGATGATTGACCATTTTTTTTTTCTCAATGGGTTTTAAGTTTGGGGGAGTTTCCAGGCCTTTGGACCAAACTTTTTTTTTGTTCCCTACCATTTAGTTATCACCTTTGCTTTAGGGAAAGGGTGCTCCATCATGCGGGAAAAGGCTTTGTTATCACCAAAAGTCTTGGACGGTTGGGAAAAAAAGTTGTTTTGGGGGGGAAATTTGGTACCATTCTTTATTAGGGATGTGTTTTTGGGAAGGGACTGTTAGGACCGTTTCCCCTTGGCTGGAAAACCCCACAATGAATGGTTTCGGGAGCTTTACATTGGCATGAGAAAAGATGGTGGTATCGCCCCTTGTCTTCCCCGAACAAGTTTTTTCCCAGATGTTAAACTTCGGAAAAGGGGGTTATGGGGAAAAAAGACTTTACCCCCTCCTCGCAGTCCATCCCTTACCCTTTTGGCAGAATATCAGTCTGTCCCTGATGTTTTTTTCTGGAGAGAAGTGGCTTCTTTGCTGCCCTCCCTTAAACCCCCGGCCGCTTGGCTCCCCCCCAGTGGGAGATGCATCCCCCCTGCTCTGCCATTCCTGAGCAACTCTGCCTGCTTGGGAGCCCGATTGAAGTGAAAACCTTTTTTTTTTTTTTTTTAAAGGGCGTTGGCCTTGTGGTCTTTCTTGGGCCCCCTGGGCCTTTTTTGGGAACAATGGGGAAAAACCCCTTCCTTGAATTCCTTGAGATGCGATAGATTGTTGACTGAGGTGCAATCTTTCTAGGGGTCTTTCCTGTTTAGGCCAGTTTTGTGAGTGCAATGAGACTGCACGTGTTTCTTTTGAATAACCTGGTTAACAAAAAGAGAAACAAAGTTCCAAACACCAGCCCCTTTTAAGTGTCCAGTGGGGGTTTATCTTACTTAATCATGACAGATTGATCTCCACCCTTCCCATCAACACCCCCACCTTTTTTAATGGAGAATCACTGAAAAAGATGTTACTGGTCTTTTTTAAAGGGAGGCCTGCAATGAAGTTTTAAAAGTGTTTTGGGGGAAAAAGTTCATTTTCTAGGAACTATTGACTTTGCAATTAATTGTGTTAAACGATCCTCTTTTTTAACATTCTGGGTATATGCAAATTGCCTTTAAAAAATCCTAAATGCATGGGCTTTGAAAAAAATTAACATTTGTACCTTTCCAAAAACCTTTTGGCCATAAACTGTAGTGTTGAAAAATTGAAGTTTTTTGGGTTTGCTAGGTATATTTTTGTTGATTGAAAAAAAATCTTTTGGGGTTATTTCCTCGTGGGTAGTATATGAGCCCTTTACTACAGCGGTTTTTAAACCCCCATGGAAAAAAGGGTCTTTGTTTTCCCCCCTGGGAACCCAAATTTTTTGGTTTAAATCTCTGCTCCCAATTCCCCCCTTTCCTTTCCTTGGGGCTTGATTCGGGTTTGGGTTTGAGTTTGCTCAACAGGTTAACACCGGGGATTCAATGAAATTTTTGCCCTTTGGGTTTTCTCTTTTTGTTCCTCTCTTTTCTTTCCTTCTTTTTCTTCTCCCCTTTTTTTTCCCTTTTCTTTTTCCCCCACTTTTTTTTCCCTTTTTCCTTCTTTCCCTTTTTTCCTTCCCCCCCTTTTTCTTTCCTTCTCACCTTTCCTAATCTCGGGGGAAGAGAGCTGTGGCCTTTCCCAGCCAAGTTGGGGTTTTTTATTCCATGGGGCTTTTAGTTTTCAAAACACCCCACAGACCCGGCAATTGGAGAGAAATTGGCATCAGAGCCTAATGGTTCTTTTTTGGGCTTTCCCACTAGCGTTGGAAACCTCGCGGGCCCCCATTGGGCCCAAAAGGGTCATAGGCCTGATCGGTGAAATATGTTCATGGCTTCTCTTGGGCGAGCTTAAAAAGCTTCCGTTACCGCCCGGAGTTCCATTTTTGGGGCCCTGTCTTTCTCGAAGGTAAAATGAAACCTTCAGGGTTTCTTGCAAGGAAACCCCACAGCAAACCCTGTAGGGAAATTTTGTCCTTAAATCGCCCCGCATATCGGGAAATCCATCTTTTTGAAGAAGCATAGTCGGGGTTCTCCAATTGGATTTTGAAAAAGTAGGAAGAGGGGAGGTTTCACCCTTTGTTTTTTCAAGCAGTCCATAAAAGGGGTTTCCCCACCCGGGGCCCAGTCTGGTCTTCATCTGGGGGTAGATGATCTTCATTTTCCCTCCCCCCCCCTTTTTGAGAGAGGAAGAAAAATGGCTGGGGAGAGTAGTACATCTCTTAAAAGTGACTTTTCAGGCACCCATAAGGGGCTTTTGTATACGGAGAGGGCCCCGTTTACTGAGATGAGGTTCGGGGACTGTTTCAGGACCCCTTTTGTAGATGAGTCAAAACAGGGGCCCCAAAGGGCCCCCAAAAAATTTATGTCTTCATTTTTTTTCAAGAAAAACCCTTGTGCAGCAATAAAAGGGCCCTGAGGCAAGTGGGGGAAATTTCCGGGTGCAACGGGGTTCTAATTTGAAAAGAATAGTACCCCAAAAAGGTCTCATACGCTCTCCATGTTTTTGTGTCAGGATTTTTTGGAAGCTTGGCCATGGTCTTCAAAATAGGGGGGAAGTTGAAAGGCTGTGAGTAGCCCCGGGGAATTCCCAGGAACCCGGGGAGCTTGTAGGAAAAGGGTTTTTCCAGGCTTTGAAAACACTCTTGTGCCTCAAGTGAGGGGGTTCTTTGGGTTTGAAAACCTAATGTCCTTGAAAGAAAGTGAAAAAACTTCCCATAAGACTGGGGGCCCTTCGGGTATCCTTTGACGACAGAAAAAGGGAATGGGGGGCCTAAAAAAAATCCTTAAATTTTGTTTTAGTTTGTTCGGTGAAAAAATGAGCATCACAGTTTTTTTTCCATCTTTGGGTAAGGTGTTTTGGCCCCCTTGGTGATATGAATGTCCGGGGGAATTTAAAAAACTTTTTTGGGAACCCCCAATTGGAGTTTGGGACTGTGGGGACTTTGCAGTTGATTGATGCCAAATGTTAAAGAAGACCAAAGAGCTTGATTGACAATTGGGAAAATCGGGTGCACCAAAGAAAAACATACATGTCCTGCAGGGTTTGAGTAAAACGGGTTTTGGGTGATTTTTCTGGGGAAAACATCCTCGCCCCAGGGGGTGAGAAACCCAGATAAGTAAAAGCAGAAGGGTTTGATATCCTTTTTTGTAGGGGGACCCCAGAAAAGACATTGCAGAAACCATAGACTTTAAATTTTTGCGCTAAAGAAGGTATTTTGGTTGAGGGAAACTTTGGAGTTTTGGGGACCAAAGGGTTCCTCAAAAACCGTGACGAAATGACTGCTCCTGAGCCCCAAAACCAATGGTTTTTGGAGGTTCCCAAAGGGATAACTTTTTTTGTGAACAGGGGGGGGTTATTTGCGGGAAAAAAGCATTGGATGGCACCTAATTTTTGGGGGAAAATTTTTCGGGTTTTGTGATTTCCGAGATTGTTCTTGATAAAAGTTTAAAGGGATTTGAGGAAAGGCGAGGCGGGGGTAGCACCTTTTTTAAAGAAACAAGTAACAGGTGGGACGGAAGGTTTGCCGACATAATAAGGCCCTTTAACCAAACTTCGGGGAGGGTACTTGTGTCAAAATTGGGGAGGATTGTTTGTTGGTGGATAAAACATGTGAAGTGCAGGAAACAGTTTTATAATTTTCCCATGGGGAAATTGGAGTATTTTTTAGCCCAAAATTTACATTCCGAAGAATTATATCTAAATAGTAGCATTCATCGTTTGTAGAAGTCAGTTTTCAAGCAGATTATTTTGGGTAAGTAGGAGAGAAAGTGGGTCTGGGACGGGAAATTTCCCATGTTTTCCAATTGGAAAGGGGTTGGGTTTTGGGGAAAGTCTGTTTTGGGCCCGTCCATCCTTAAAATGCATAAAATTTGTGGGTCGGGGAAAAGATAAGCGGGTGGAATGTCAGAAGTTTTCAAAACCCGATCTGGCTCCCACCTTTATCTACAAGGAAAGGAAGTTGGGGGCCCCAATTAATTTGAAGTTGACGGTCAACACGGGTTCAAAATTTGAAAATGAGTTCCTGAAGCATTGATTTAAAAGGGTTTAGACATTTTTTTTCCCGGAACCCTATGGATGGGGACAATAGGAGGATTTTTGAGGTTGATAAACGGAAAGTTTCATTTTTGAGGATTTTGCTTGCTTGCACTGACAAAATTGGTTAAGTTTGGTAACTTAAAGGCCAAAAGAATG
The DNA here is from genome assembly GCA_025379985.1 of Phyllomedusa bahiana. Taxonomy (NCBI): domain Eukaryota; kingdom Metazoa; phylum Chordata; class Amphibia; order Anura; family Hylidae; genus Phyllomedusa; species Phyllomedusa bahiana. The sequence goes on along the minus strand of JAODAL010000077.1, from coordinate 324,508 downwards.
GATTATTATTTTAGGACTGAGGCCTGCGTTGTGTTTTTTGGGTTTTGAATTTTGCCTTTTTGAGATTAAAAAAAACTTGTTTACTGAGGGGGGAAATTTTGATTATTTCCTTGGGGGGAATGCGGTTGTTGCTGTCCATTGGTAGCAAGTTTCCTTTTGTCCACGAGCTTTAGCGCGGCACTCCCTTAAATGATATGCCCGGGAATACGGTTGCATTTAAAAACAAAGTTTTCTGGGTTCGGCCTTGCCCCGCCAGAGTGGGGTGTTTTTGGGAAAAGGGTTTCGCGAACAGTTCTCTTTGTTTGGGAAGTCTGTTGGGTTGAAAACCCGGGGAAAAATTTGCTTTGGTTTGTTTTTGGAAAAGTAGGGTTTTCTGGCTGAGCTATAGGGGGGGGCCCCCCTGTGGGAGCTCTTAAAATTGGGGTCATTTTAAAAACCCTTTTTTTAATTGGTTGGGATGAATAAATTTTGGCCCTAGCAATGGATAAAATTTTGATTTCCCGGGTTTTAAATCTGCATTTTTCGGGCCCGAATATTTTCAAACCCAAGTGGTTTAAGAAAAACCTATAACAAACCCTTTAAAAAGGGAAATTTTTTTGAGCTTTAGTGTTCATGAAAATTTTCCAGGGTTTCGGGGAATAAGGCAAAACCCCCCCGGGGGAAAAAAATTCTCCACGGATTCAGTAGGCCCTTTTGAGTAAAATTTGAAAATATTCACTGGGATTCGGGCCAAAGCTTTTTTTTTGGCCCAAAATAAAGACGAGGCCCAGAACCCCTTCCCCCAATTGATAAGTACTGATGTCCACAACAGTGTCTTCTTGTGGGGCAATTTGATGATAGGCCAAAAGAAACCCCCACCCTTTATGCTGGAAAACATGTTTTAAGATTTTTCCCCCAAAGCCCCCCCCCCCCCCCCTTTTTTCCCCCCCAAAAACCCCCCCCCCCCCCCCAAACCCCCCCCCCCCCCCCCCCTTCCCCCAAAAATTTTGGGGGCCCCCCCCAAACCCCCCCCCCCCCCCCCAAAAAAACCCCCCCCCCAAAAAACCCCCCCCCACCCCCCCCCCCCCCCCAAACCCCCCCCCTTTTCCCCCCCGGGGGGGTTCCCCCCCCTTTGTCCCCCGCCCCCCCCCCCCCCCCCCCCCCCCCCCCCCCCCCCCGGGGGGGGGGGGGCCCCCCCCCCCGCGCCCCCCCCCCCCCCCCCCCGCCCCCCCCCCCCCCCCAACACACAACCCCCCCCCCCCCCCCCCCCCCCAAAAAAACCCCCCCCCCCCCCTCCCCCCCCCCCCCCCCCCCCCTTCCCCCCCCCCCTTTTTTTTCCCCCCAACCCCCCCAAAAATTTTTTTTCCCCCCCCCCCTTTTTCCCCCTTTCCCCCCCCCCCCCCCCCCCCCCAAAAAAAATTTTTAAAAAACCCCCCCCCCCCCCCCCCCCCCCCCCCCCCCCCCCCCCCTTCCCCCCCTTCCCCCCCCCCCACCCCCCCCCCAAAAAAAACACCACCCCCACCCCACCCCCCCCCAAAACCCCCCCCCCCCGGGGGGAAAACCCCCCCCCCAAAAAAACCCCCCCCCCCAAAAAAATTTTAAATTTTTCCCCCCCCCCCCCCCCCCCCCCCTTAACCCCCCCCCCCCCCCCCCCCACCCCCCCCAAACCCCCCCCCCCCTTGGTTAACCCCCCCCCCCCATAAAAACCCCCCCCCCCCCAACCCCCCCCCCCCCCCCCCCCCCCCCCCCCCCCCCCCCCCCCCCCCCCCCCCCCCCCCAACCCCCCCCCTTTCTTTTTCCCCTCCCCCCCCCCCCCCCCCCCCCCCCCACTTTTAACGACCCCCCCACCACCCCCCCCCCCCCCCTTATCCCCCCCCCCCCAACCCCCCCCCCCCTTTTTTGCCCCCCGCCCCCCCCCCCCCCCCCCCCCCCAAAAAAATTTTTTTACCCCCCCCCCCCCCAATTTTTTTTGCCCCCCCCCCCCCCCCCCCCTTTCCCCCCCCCCCCCAAAAACCCCCCCCCCCCCCCCCCCCCCCCCCCCCCCCCCCCAAAAAAACCCCCCCCCCCCCCCCCCCCAAACCCCCCCCCCCCCCCCCTTTCCCCCCCCAAAAAAACCCCCCCCCCCCCCCCCCCCCCCCCCTTTCCCCCATATTTCCCCCTTTTTTCCCCCCCCTTTTTAAATTTCCCCCCCCCCCCGGGCCCCCCCCCCCCCCCCCCCAAAAAACCCCCCCCCCCAAAAAACCCCCCCCCCCCCCCCCACCCCCCCCCCCCCCCCCCCCCCCCTTTTAAAACCCCCCCCAAAATTTTTCCCCCCCCCGGGCCCCCCCCCCCCAAAAAAACCCCCCCCCCCCCCCCCTTTTTCCCCCCCCCCGCCCCAAAAAAAAACAGGCCCCCCCCCCGCCCCCTTTAAAACCCCCCCCCCCGGGGGGCCCCCCCCCCCCCTTTTTTTTCCCCCCCCCCCCCCCAATACCCAAAAACCCCCCCCCCCCCCCAAAAAAAACCCCCCCCCCCAACCCCAAAAACCCCCCTTGGGTTTTTAAAAAATTTAAAACCCCCCCCCCGGCCCCCCCGGGCCCCCCAAAAAAAATTTTTTTCCCCCCCCCCCCCCCAAAAACCCCCCCCGGCCCCCCCAAAACCCCCAAAAAACCCCCCAACCCCCCCCTTTTTTTCCCCCCCCCAAAAACCCCCCCCACTTTTCCCCCCCAAAAACCCCCCCCCCCCCCCCCCCCCTTTCCCCCCCCCTTTAAACCCCCCCGGGGTTTTTTTAAAAACCCCCCCCCCAAAAAAAAAACCCCCCCCCCCCCCCTTTTTTTTTTCCCCCCCCCCCCCCCCCCCAAAAACCCCCCCCCCCTTTCCCCCCAATTTTTTTCCCCCCCCCCCCCCCCCAAAACCCCAACCCCCCTTTTCCCCCCCCCCCAAACCCCCCCCCCCAAAAAAAAAACCCCCCCCCCCCCCCCCCCCGGCCCCCCCCCCCCCCAAAACCCCCCCCCCCCTTTTCCTCCCCCCCCCCCCCATTTCCCCCCCCCCCCCCAAAAATTTTTTCCCCCCCCAAAAAAAATTTAACCCCCTTTTTTTTCCCCCCCCCCCCCCCTTTTTTTTTTTAAAATTTTAAAAAAAAAACCCCCCCCCCCCCCCCAAAAACCCCCCCCCCCTTTTTTTTTCCCCCCCCCCTTTCCCCCCCCATTTTTTTCCCCCCCCCCCCCCCTTTCCCCCCCCCTTTTCCCCCCCCCCCCCAAAAAACCCCCCCTTTAAAAAAACCCCCCCCCGGGGCCCCCCCCCAAAAAAAAACCCCCCCCCCCCCCCCCTTTTTTTTTCTTTTTTATTATCCCCCCCCCCCCTTTTTCCCCCCAAAAAAAAAAGGGGCCCCCCCCTTTTTTTCCCCCCTTTTCCCCCCCCTCCCGGCCCCCCCCCCCCCCCCCAAAAAAAAAAACCCCCCGTTTAAAAAAAAAACCCCCCCCCCCCCCCCCCCTTTTCCCCCCTTTTTAAAAAAAACCCCCCGTCCCCCCCCCCAAAACCCCCCCCCCGGGGGGGGTTTTTTAAAAAAACCCCCCCCCCCCCCCTTTTTTTAAAAAAAAACCCCTCCCCCCCCCCCTTTTTTTCCCCCCCCCCCAAAAAAACCCCCCGGGGCCCCCCCCCCCCCCCGGGCCCCCCCCCCCCCCCCCCCCCCCCAAAAACCACCCCCCCCCCCAGAGAAAAATTATAATTTGCATGTACGTATGAGCATTAGCTGATATGATAATTCCGAAGCTCTCCTCTGTATTATCTGGGGGGGAGGAGGAAGTCCTTGACTTTCTTGCTTCTAACAGGCAATACATCTGTCTCAAGGAAAGCTGTGTGAGAGATATCTGATAGTTCGATAAGGATGTATAGCAGTAAAAGCAGTTTAACAAACTATCTGATGAGCTTAATAAGAATATAATGATGAAACAGACTTTTGATGTTTTTTCCTTTAAATTACCAACTTGACATGTCCATTAACAGTGTCCTACCTATTCTGAGATATCCCCTCTTGTATGGGTACATCAGCTCCTCAGGTCGCTATAGCTACAGACCTTTTTAGTCTCTTATGATAGGCTGCCAGCACTGGTTGCTATAGCTACAGACCTGGCTTTTACTGCAGCCTAGTAGAAGCCAGTAAACACGCCCCTGAATACAGAATGAACAGGACTGAGGTCATATGAATCAATGTAGTGAGACAACCCCTTTAAGAAAATACATGTGCAATTTGGTGCGGGTTTTTTTTTTTTTTACCATTCTCATTAAATTTCCGTTGTAAAATACCATGTGTAAAACACTTGTTATACACACACAATTGACCGGCACTCCAGTTTGACGCATCATGTAACAGATCACATAATGCCGAAAAAACGCATTTTGTAACATCACATGTGGGGAAAAAAAAGCATGATGCGTACTAAAAGTATGTTCACTCGGCGTTTTTGGATCCGAAATTCGCATAAAAAACGCTGCGTCAGTCGGATCCTAAACGCATCCAACACGTAGGGGTATGTTTGGCTGCTTTTTTGATGCAGCAGGAACGCACCCTATAGTTTTAAAAAAAAAAGACGCAAGTAAACACGGTCATCGCCAATGCGTGTTTTACATCGCAAGCAATGTAAAATCACACTGCTCATTGCTAGATGCGTGTTTGGGTCCGTTTAGACGGATTCAAGCACACATCTAATAATGTATGTTCACACGGACAAAACATGCGGTGTGCACATACCCGGGTGTGTGTTCTCATAGAAAACAATGGGGCACTTTTGAGGCATTTTTGATGCATGATGTACACATTAAAATATGCATTTAATGCATGAAAATATTAATTTATGAAACAGCTTTGTGTGAACGCAACCTACAGCTCATGGGGAGAAGCCCTTTTGCCATTTTTTCCCTCCCTCTCTTCTTATACAATCACTATATCATATCCAGATACGACTTCAGGGCCTTTTCATGTTTTTAAGTCCTTTTGTCACCAGAGAAACCCAAATTTTCATTCAGTTGGATGGTAAAGTGATCCTTTACACGGTTTATTTCCACTTGCTTTTTTATTTTGTAGTGGATGAATACATCTCAATGGCAAAGGAGAAACATGGCTACAACGTGGAGCAGGTAAGAGGACCAGAATTGGAGACCTTTTATCCTCTTAAACCTTTGTCTTCTATTAACTGGCCCTGTCTCCCCATTAACTAGCCCTGTCTCCCCATAAAAGTATGCCTCCCTTGCTTTCCACTCTTATTTCCCATCATTTCCCCATTTGCTCTCCCTGCCATACTTCTTTTCTCATACTCCTTCAATTTGTTTCACACTCTGTCATCCGGGCACTTTATCCTCAACGCTCTCTCGCTGACCTTGCAAATTTTACACCATTTCCTGATGAGTGGAGCGTGGAGGATAAAGTGCTTTTTGAACAGGCATTCAGCTTTCATGGAAAATGCTTCCAGCGAATCCAGCAAATGGTAACCTTACTAGTTGCGCAATAACCTCTTACATCTAGTGTCACTCCAATTTCAGACAATGTCTGAAATGTGATGGTCCATTAGAAGTTGTGAGTAACGTGGAGACCTCCATTAATAGGGTTGTGCTCCTCTGCTGGGCACGGAGTCTGTGTTTGCCCATATATTGCCTAACAGACAAAGTGGGGCTCGGCTCCTAGATCACCACCATGTCTGTCAGCTAAATTGTATTTTTCAAATATTTGATGACTTATACAATGTTTGAGATTGACGTTTAACATCAGTGATTTGGAGTGTCAATGTTGTAATACCTTTTTTTTTCCTGATTCAAAGAAGCTTTTTTGGTCAGGTGACTACAGCAGCAATAAATGATCAGACATACAAAAATGACATTACATCAAGGAAGGTGCAGAAGCACTTCTCTAAATAATCAGAAATTGGTATAAGTCGTCAAATGTATAGAAATGTTATACTTCCATTAATATAAAATTACAAATGGAGACCGTCATGGAGGAGAAGAGCGAGAGTGTAGAGCGGAAACCTGGGAGCAGACGAGTAGAGATAATAGGCAAGAGAACGCCCTGTTCAATGAAAACGTAGTCTAAGCATATTAAGACCTAATTATCAATGCTGACCGTACCTAACACTTGCATAGAAAAAAAAATGTCATGAAAAGTGTGAAACCCTATAACTAAAAAAAGAAGGGGAACAAGGGGAAGCAGTCAACACCAATGTAAAAATAAAATAAAAGTGTAAAAGAGTGATACAAATAAGAGTGATACAGATCAGAGTTGCAAAATCAAACCCATGAACTCCCAAGTTTGAATAAATTTCTTCCCGGCTTCCACCGAATTGTTTCGCAATTCCACCATTAATATGCACTTTTTCCGTTCAGTAATTTACAGATTTTGTCTCAATCTGATACACTGGTGACATATGCAGACATACTTTCTACACTAGGCCATCTGTGGGTAGTGTACTTCAGCTCCATTGTGATCAGTGTGTATGCGTATATGTAATAAGTCAACTTATAATAAACACGTAAAGTTTTATAGCTATAAGCTTAAACTATTGTCTCTTCTGAGCAGGCTTTCAAGGGCCAAAAATTTTTTTTATACCCATTGTAAGGTGACAGCCATGTGATAGATACATGAAGTGCCTATTTCGGGGTCATACAAGACCAGTGAGACTTGGGGTATGTTCACACAGTGTAGTGCAGGCGTATAGAGGCGCGCATTGTGATGCGCCTGCTGCTTCAGAAGTATGCGCTGGACAGCTTGTACTTCTGAAGCGCTCCCACTGGAATAAGGGACATGTCACTTTGTCCCGGCGCGTATTGTGCGCTGGGGAAAACGGCAGATATTCATAGCTCTCATTGAACGCTATGAATTACCATATTTGCAGGGCGTACTTCGGGCGTAGTGCAGCATAATTACGCGTGAATTACGCGCTGCAAATACGCCTTGTGAACATATCCTTAGGTTATGTACACACAGCTGATTTATCCACTGATTCTGAGGCGGATTCAGCTGCAACCTTCTTCACATCTCCTTTGGCAAATCAGCATCTCGGTGCACACAGCACTAATTTTCCTCTCCTCTTGAAAATCAACCAATTTTTTAGGCGGATTCAGCATTGACTGCTCAAATAGTATATGGAGGCTGTAATCCACCTCTATATTCAGCATCAAATCTACATCAACATTTAGAAATATGCGAGTTTGTACGCATTGATTCAGCACTGAAACTTTCAGCGTTAAAAATCAGTTGTGTGAACATAGCCTCAAGAGTTCAGTGTTAGAGTCTCCGTACAAGAGCCAGAGAGCTATACCATGCTATGCTTCTAATGTAACTATTCACTGCTGTTCCAGCTCCCAGATAAACTGATCCCTAGTCTGGTGAAGTACTACTACTCATGGAAGAAGACCCGAAGCAGAACCAGTGTGATGGATCGGCAGGCCCGTCGACTGCAGACCAAGCGGGAGGAGGGGTGAGACGTGGAAATGGGGAATGAAAGATTTAGAACGGCAAAGAATTCTTGGAGATGGGAGAAATAATTTGCTGGACAGGAGGAGGATATAAAGAGGATGGTTTCTAGTGATATAAGGGGTGGTCGGGCAAGCAGGTCTTCCGCAGTGAGCAGCATAGAGCTGGGTTTTCTAGACGGTGGCGATTATAATAAATACTACTATCTCTTCTTTCTCAGTAATGAAGATGCAGAAGAGGTTCAAAAAGTAGGTGACAATGATGTGGATGCTGCCGACATTAAGAAGGAGGTAAGATAAAGCTTCACTACTACTTCCATTTAATCAGGAATGCTCTTCTGACTTTTACTCTATGGTTGTTGCTTCATCAACCCTTTGTGTCTTCTTATTACTATATTTAACTTTCATCATGATGATTCTTACTTCAGTCCTTCATTTCTGAAACATTTTAGGATCCTCAGAAATCTGCAGTGAGTGGAAAGCCTGGACCAGTCAAGAAAGAACCTGTGGTATCTCAGTACAGACATCACCCATTGCGATCCCGTCGGAGGCCACCGAAAGGCATGCATCTTATCAAGAGTGATATCTCCGCAGTGTGTGCTAGTCCAGAAATGCCATCGCTGACTCTGAGCCAGCTGGACACACAGCTTGTCTCCTTGAAGCGCCAGGTGGGAGCTTATGTTTAAATAATGGCACCTTGGTTCATTTCTCCCAGGATGTCATTGATAATTCGCTAGACTATGTGATGCAGGGTTAGATGTTATGCGAGAAAATGCTGCAACAGACACAGTAAACTTGTCCATAGTGCTAGCATACTCACTGCTGGCCTCCGTTTGATATTCTGCAAAAAAAAAAAAAATGGAATAACCTTGTAGACTTTTCAATGCTATGGTAACTAGTAGAAAAATGTGTGTTAAATATCAGCTTTTTTTTTTTTTTTTTTCCCTCTCTTTCTTCGCAATGGGATCCTATGTGTGACAGATGCCACCGTAGCAAATGCTTTCTAAAGGGGTTGTCTACTTCCCCATTTTAATACAAATATGGAGCTGGAAGAAAATAAAAATGCTCACCTCTGAACTGCTGTTCCTCCTCTCCGCTGGTTTTCTGCTGTCTTCCGGCTATGGATGAACAGTCATGTGAAATGCCCAATATCAGAGCGCCTCTATCATTTCATATAGTGCTCTGGAAAATGAGAGGGACACTCTGGTTGCTATGGACAACAAAGGGAGTTTTAGACCTAGACAGTTTTCATACATGTGGCCCTAAGTTGTTACCAGTGCAGATCAGGAGATGCAATGAGGTTTTCCTGGTTAAGGTGTGGTTAAAAAAAAAAATTCCTTACACTCAGTGCTACAATCTAGATGCATAGCTGGGATTAGGATTCCCAGGATGTTGCACTTAATTTCAACAGAGCCACAATAGATATACTGGGCAAATGTCACCTGAAAAGATATTATTTCAATTTGAAAAAAAACCCCAAAAGACAGGAAGGCATTTAGAGGCGTTAATATAATTTCCTAAATTAAAGCCAACTGGTCGGGTGGTTTATGCTGCTCTATCTTACAGCAGGCTGTAATAGAGAGAGAAAAACTGAGCTCTGTGATAGGTAGTTTTATATAATATGGAGCAGGATTTTTGAGGAAAAGGTGAGTAAATCCTGACTGGACTCCTTAAGAGACAGTAAAGTCCTGCTGATGCCGCCCACGTACAGTGATTGACAGCTTTCCCTGTATCAGTGTGCTCAACTTCTCTCCCTCTATCACCTCCTGCTCTTAGATCGGGTAGTAGAAACCACCTGACAAGCACCTTTTCAGTTATTTTGTAGAATATTGCTTTTCTAAAACTGACATTTACTGGCAGTACAGTGATCCCTTAAGTTACAGAGGCTTCAGGATACAATAATTCCTCCATACAATGGACATTGGGACATCGTCTTCTGAAACTGCACTCACTATGCGATTTCACAGACACTGCTGATCTGCAGCTCATGTGATTGACTGGAAGATCTAACCAATTATTATGAACATTTACTTGTAAAACCTCTGTATTAGTGCAGTGCATGCAGTGATTGGTGAGCTAGCAGCGCCTCTCTACAGTACAATGCGGTACTACATGTCCTGTACTGCTCTTTACATGTACCAGGAAAAGTGGCTCTTTTGGGCAACAAGCAAGAGCCCTATTTTTTTTTTTCTGCTACACATTTATTAGGACAATTGGCCATAATTTTATTGCAATTTGCACAAAAAATGCTAGTATTCGTGCTTCACATCACATTTAGTATGTTTGTTTTTTTATATCCAAAAATTTTCCATAAATTGTTGAGACCGATATAAGTCATAATCATATATTCATTTCACAGTAGTTTGTTACAAGGTAATGTGTAAATTAGCTTTAGACACGGTTACAGGGAATTTGTCCATTGCAAATAAATCTTACATGCATGTTACCTTCAGCAATCAATATATTTGAAACCTGGACTGTAAACCGGTGTCACCTCTGTCTGCTATCCCTGTCCGTCAACACTTGTTTGAACTGGAAACAATGCACACGATCTGATTGTAATCCGAAGTGGTCAGATACATATCGCAGTTGGTAGATGGTTTTTAAACCCCTTATTTGACAAAAAAGTGTGGCCTCTGTAAAAGGGGTAGGATTTCACTGAAAGTGGTAGGCTCAGCTTGCAAAATTTCAGCACAATTTGTGCCATACAGTGAGCCAACTAATAGAAGGTGTAAACTTAGACAGTCTAAACCTGAACCAACACTTTGATAAATGTGGCGTGTTTTAAGACTGGTTACACAGTATTGATAAACTCGCCCCATGGTGTAAAAAGTACATGACCCAAAGAAAATCCTATCCTTAGAGTAGGAAGTGATTTCCAGCAGCTCTTTCTGGCATTATATGTAAGGACTTGCTTTATCTATTATCTACTTATTTTCCTTTAATCCTCATCTGCGTTGTGTGTGGTTCTAAAGCTCCAAAATGTTACCGATTACTAGTTTTCCATAGAGTTATGGTCTCAACATACAATGGCCATCACTGAGCCAAATCATATTGTATGTATAGGAACCCCTGTACATGATGGTGACAGTTTCCTATGTAAACACTAGATGGCAATGGAGAAACTGTATATACAATGTCATATGCTTTTAGACTGTGGTTATGAAGGCAGACAGATTACCCATCAGTAGTAGTCATGATATAAATAAGCTCCCATTTCACCATAAAAGTATTTTCAGAGCAGGTTTTGGGATGTGAATTCATGATTGTATTTTTTTTTAGGTACAGAACATAAAACAGATGAACAGTAGCTTAAAAGAGGCTATAAATGGAGGGATAAGCGACCTGAGACCCCCAGAGGTGAGGTGATCTACGTTTCTCTACTAACCTAAAGGTGTGTGTCCTTGGCGCGCAAATGCTGGGGGGTTTCCGCAGGTAAATCCACAAGGCTAAATTAATTTAGGTGTGAAATATGTGGCTTGGGAAAAAAAACAATTCTATGTGTTTTTAAATCTGCAGTTGTGGTTTTTGGCTTAGGATCTGCAGTGCTTCCACAGCAACATTTGTAACAATGTAGATTGATAACAGATGACTTTTGTCAGTAGGGAACATTTTTAAAATTCGCAGCGTTTCTGCAATAGCAAAGCCTTCACTGCAGGTCAATTGTTTTTGCAATGCGTGGATAAAATTAGTTAAAATCTCATCCACTTGGCTGGTACTGTAGCAGGCTTTGGATTGCGTGAGTGCGCCCTTAAAAGGGTGCTGGGTTTTAGAGAGCATGTTACCATTTATTTGTTTTTTTTCTTCTTGTAGCTGAATATGAAACTGAATGCTCGCTGGACTACAGATGAACAGCTGCTGGCTGTACAAGGTAAGTTTAGATTCAGTGTTAGAATTTAAGGTATGTTCACACAGCATGTTGGATCCGTTTTGGATCCGAAAAATGCATTGAAAAGTGCTACATAAATCGCATCCAACATCCAGGTGCGTGTTTGGCTGCGTGTTTGCTGCAGCAGAAATGCACCCTATAGTGTTAAACAGGGCGTTTACTGTGTCAAATGGATCAAGAATGGACATGACAATTCTTTGAACGATCCAAACGCATAACAAAGACGCATGTAAACACGCATCAGCGATCACTCGTCTGAACGATGCGTTAGATGCGTGTTTGGGTCCGTTTAGGGTCGGAAACACGGATCCAAACATGCAGCTAAAAGCAGATCCAACATGCTGTGTGAACAAGCCCTTAGGATGTTTAACTCCATTATATAACAATTAGGTTGGAGGGTCAACCTCCGCGTGGATCATAACTGGAGGGAGGGTGGCACTGCCCTGCACTGTACAAAGAGAGAATAGTTTCTTGTTGCTGTTCTAGCTGTCAGACGATATGGTAAGGATTTTCAGGCCATCTCAGAGGTTCTGGGTAATAAAACGCCATCCCAGGTGAAGACTTTTTTCATAAGTTATCGTAGACGGTTTAACTTGGAGGAAGTCCTTCAGGAATGGGAGGCAGAACAGGACATCGCTCCATCCAGTGCACCAATGGACTTCACCCGTAAGAACACGGGCTCTTCCCAGACAGTCACTGAAGATGAAGACGAGGTGAGACTTCTGCATGGAGGTTTATTTGACTGATTTTAATAATGATTCTCTGCCACAAGGTATATTTAGAAAAACCTGATTAATAGCAACCCTGATATGGGCTCTGACCTGCCCAGAGTCATTTTAGGTGAAGTGACTGCTGGGAGCCCCCTGCCTGTAAATGTGGTTGTCAAATGGTGGCTTCTTAGTCAGCAGTCTTGGATCACTCAGGTCTGCTGCTCAAAGCCAAATTGGCACTGAATTAAGAAATGAAAAGCGGCAAGCAGGTCTGCACTGCTACTTCTCTGTTTATTATAATCCTGTAAAAAGATCCTTCAACGTTGAAATCTCCTTTAGTCCTGTAACCTATTTTTTTTTATGTAGTTGCTTTTTAGAGTCCCTTCATCCGATCTATTAAACAGGCCCTTTTTTATATCCATGATGCGTTACTTTTGCAAGTACAGTACATTAGTCAGCTTCCCTGTTCGTGTTTTCCAGAGTGGTAGTCGCTTTGGTCCCCATACCACCTGTTAATGCTGTGTTTACATTTAGAGGGGTTCTCCTCCTTTTTTTTTTTTTTCCCCATTTTCTTTAGTTTCTTATTAACACGCTGCTGCCTATTCAGAATAAAAAAAAAAAGTGGTCACCTCTCCAGTCTTCTGTTTACATCTTCCGAATAGAGAAGCCGGCGCTGCAGCCGTTGATTGGCCTCAGTGGTCACAGACCATTGGCTGACATAATGGTTTGGCGCTGTTTATATCCGAATGATGTAAATGAGCGGCATGTGACCTCTGCAGTGGTGATTTCCCCATTTAGAAGATGTAAACAGAAGATCTGGGAAAATGATGATGGCTCAGCGCCTGAACAGAGGGGAGAGGTGAGGGTTTTTTTTTTTTTTTTTTCAATTCTTTTAAATGAGACTTCACACAAATCTTTTATGGCATGTCCATTAGACATGTCATAAGTGTGAATTAAGGTGGTGTTGCCACAAAGTGAAGTCTACTGCACAGGATGACTCTCGGCTAGCTGCAAGCCGACTGTGCATGAAAATGAAGAGTGGTGCTTACACTCATCCTCCCCATTTACTTTTCATAGGAGCTCCCGAGTATAGCTGAGCAGACACACTGCCATAGAAGTGAATGAAGAGGATGCACCGCCCTCCTCATTCTTGTGCACGGTCGGCTGTGCAGTATACTTAGTGGGAACACTGCTTAAGAGTGCCCAAACCCTGGGCCCCATCAGATTCAAAGAATTCTGCGGTCTGTTCCTATCTTATATTTAGCTGCAGCAGAACCATGCCCTTGAGGCTCCTGCTCTCTTAACATCCAAGACCTGCAAGTAGCAATGGTTACAAAAACCGTATTCCTTATGCTGAAAATGCCATAAATCTAAATCCACTTATTTGTCTACAGGTCCAAATCACATCCGTCTCCTCCACCACACAGACCGTAACAGCAACTACAACAGCGCCACCGGCTGCTGCAACTTTGTCTCTTCCTCCTCCACTACTGCGCCCAGCTCTTCCTCCAGCTCCCACGCTGCATCGTCAGCCTCCTCCACTCCAGCCAGGACGCCTCCTTCAACCTCGCCCTCCTCCGCTCGTGCGCCCGGCTCCCCGGCAGAGCCCTCGGGCACCACCTGCCCTCTTAGGAAATCACGCGGAGCCAGCCTTCTCATGAAGAATTACGTTATACGTTTCCTGTGGCAAATTGTGAATGGGGTGGGATTATTTATGGGGTAGCACTGAAATCGTAGTATTTAAACATCTGACGTGTGAAACTACTCATCTATTCTCAAAGAAGCAGCACTAAATGTTGTGCGGGCAGAGAGCCCTTTGTAGTGCGGGATGCACGCTCATGTAGTGCTATGGATCTCTGAGCACAAGAGGAAAAAAGCTTTGAACTACAAATTGACTCCTAATGTGTGCAGCTAAGAAGGGAACCTTTTTTAGTATTTTGTCTTTGAATGTTTGTTTTTTCTATGTACTAGTGCCCTCTTAAGGATCAATTGAACATTGCCATGAAGGATTCAGCTATAAGAGGGTGTTTACAAAACTGATGATTTCTTTGGGGATATGTTCTCTGTAGCATTAATACATTTACTTGCAAAGTAAAATGTCTGCAGCTGTGGAAAAATGTAACGGCCCTAGCATTGTGTCTCCAAGATGGCTGCGCAAGCCTTTGATGGTGAGTTTTAAGCTTCTTTTCAGGTTGGTGTCATTAGACAGTTGATGTGACAGTGTTGTTCGGCCATGCTAGGATACACTTACCCGGTATGTTGTAGTGACTTTTAACTTTGTGAATAGTTCATTAATAAAATTGGTTCTTTTCTTAATGTCGTATCAGTTTAGTGTTTCCAAGTGTAGCCAGATGTCTCAGTTCTCATGAAGCTGCATCCTTGTTTAATGGAACGGCACCTCTGAATCACTGGCTTATACTCTTACTCTTCTTCAGCTTCAGGGAAGGTCCACTTGACAAGTAGAATTTACTTATTGGATTCTGCTGTTGAAAACCGCTACGGACTATGCGGTTTTCAACGGAAATTTCAAGTCCCTATTGCTTATGGACTTAGGACGACATGTATGATTTTTGCCGCCCAGATGCGAATTTTATTGCGCACAGTAGTTGTGTAGAATGCGCCTGAATCTATGAACCCGGTCTACTCGTGCTGCCAAATTGTAAAGTGCTGCGGAATATGTTGGCGCTATATAAATAAAGATTATTATTATTATTATTACTCTGGGTCATAAATCAGGTGCATTCCAGCGCAAAAACGACAACTCAGGCAAACCACTTTAAAAGTGCTCTACCTGTTTCAGCAGCAATGCGCCTGGATTTGTCGTACTGAAGCTATAAATGGGTAGCTTCGTACGTTTGTGGTGCGACACGCCTCCAGCATCGCCCCCACCCCCCCCCCCCCCCCAATCTCAGGTGCATTACAAAGTGCCGTGGGCGCTCTGTAATGCGCCTGATACTGGAATGCACCTGGTTACAAATATAGCGAACAGGGCTGCGCAGAAGAGACGCCAGACTTCTGGCGCAGCCCCGTTCACACATATCGCTGTTAAGGTCTTTTTTACTCATGGTTTACAGTCGGAAACAAGTCCCATTCATTTCTATGTGGTTTGGATGCAGATTCCTGTTAAAAACCACATACAGATGTTTGGGACACGTTTTACACAAGGTTTTTAGTCACCCCCATTGACATCAATAGTAAGTTTCTATTACAGCTGTCGTGACTGCCAAAAATACACATTGTATGTATGGTTTACTTTTGGTTGTAGATCAGCTTGAAGTAGGAATTAATTTTGGATTCCAACTTGAAATACTCGTCATGTGGACAGAGCTTGAAACCTACAAAATAGACTAAGCAGAATTATAAGGGATGCAAACTAATCCTGTGAGGGCTAATTCTTTGGTTACTATTGTTCACCCCTTGATGTACTGGGTCTTCACCTGTTTGGTGTAATTCTTGAATTTCTTAGTCATTTTTATTTGTGTTTTGGCAAAGTGTTAGTATAAAAGAAGAACTAAGGCAATGTTCACACGGCTTAAAATGGGACGTATCTCGCCCCATATTTCGCACTGTACTGCGCTAAATACGGGGCGAGATACATCCAAGTCATTACGGTAATCCACAATTCTCATAGAGAACTATGGATTATGTCTCCTCTCCCCGCTCACACAATACACCGCAGGGGGAGATAAGTGACATGTCAATTTTTCACGGCGTATACGCGCCGAGAATAATGAATGTCTATTGGGTCGGCGGGTTTCCGGAACCCCCCACCCCGCTCCTATGCACACGGCGTAAATTGCGGGGTGAAATACGTCCCGCAATTATTGCCGTGTGAACATAGCCTAAATGTTAACGTGTATAAGCTAGGTTCAACTGGAGGATTCGCCCCCCTCCTTACCCTTTTATTGAAGGGGTCTTCCAAGCTATCAGGATAAGAAATCGACAACTTAACCCCTTAATGACCACCCGGCTATTTTTGACGGCGGTCGGTGCATGTCTGTAGTTGCCAGGAATGGAACTGTAGTTAACTCTGTTCCTAGAGCAGTCTCTGTAAATGTCAGGGAGCGGAGAAAACCTCAGATCCCTGATGTTTAACCCTTTGATTGCCACGGCCCGTGACATGATCAAAGGGGATTGCCCTGCTCCATTGGGCAGTGGGACTCCCAGTGACCTGATTGAGCCTGGGGAATATCTACAGTAAACCCTGGAGACCTAGAGTGGCCTTAGGGCTGTCTGTATAGCAAGCTGTGTACTGCCCTGAATGCAGCCTGTGCCATACTGACAGAGTCTAATGTATTGGCGTACAGGAGTATTCTACTATATCACGCAGTGTAAAAAAAAGTGTGTTAAATAGTGATCTCTAAAAGGGATAAAAAAAAAAACACATTATAGAAAAAATTTTAAGAGAAATAAACGTTTAATAAAAAATGTATTGTGTGTTAGTTACAAAAAAAACCTCCTACATGTGTTAGATTCATTCTGTTGTTACGACTGTGTCGATACCGAACAGGTTATTTATTGTGAAATGTGAATGGTGTGTAAAAAAAAAAAGAAAAAAAACTTCAGTAATTTATTTGTAAACGTAAACTAAACCCTCTAAAAATACAACCTCCTGCATAAAAAAGTCCTCCTACAACTGCGTCACTTAAAAAATAAAGTTACGACTGTTGAAACGCAGGAAGGCAAAAACTAAAAAATGTAGCTGGTCATTAAGGCCTCTTCAGGCCCTTTTGCTTAAAGGGTTAACGTCGCATGGTGTACTATAATGTCATGTATGGAGTGGGCTCGTGCTCCATGCATGATATTTTTCTATAGCTAAACAAGGGCTTGTTTTTTGCAGGACAAGCTGTGATTTAGTTATTTCTTTTTTTAACACCACCTAATGCACTACATTATAACGACAATGTGTAATTATATAGTAATGTGTTGCCAACCTTAAACTTCTTTGTGGTTTGTTGTTATGCAGTTCACCACATGATAGAAAGTACACGTTTTCTTTATTCTGCAAGTTGATATGATTCAGGTTAGCCAAATTTACATCGTTTCTGTTGTATTTTAGTACTTTTTTTATTTTTTTTAAATTTATTTAATTTAAATAAATAATATGGTGATATTTAAATAAATAAATTTAAAAATCACTATATGTCAATGAGCTCATTGTTTAGGGACTGAGCTTTAATTTTTACTGGTACCAGTTTAGGGTATATGAAACATTTTTCCATAGGAGGCACATTGACAAAAAAATACACTTCCAATGTGTTTTTCTTTTTTTCTAAACTGTGTTTACAGTGTAGGATAAGTAACATTATATTAGCTCAAACTCTTATATGGATGCAACAATAAATTTTTTTCCTTTTTTTAAAATCTTTTTACAGTACAGATTGAACATGCAGTTGTTTATAGTATGTACTGCAGTATACAGTCATTTAGTGACATATTACATTCTGCCTCTGGCCCACTCTTCACATTGTTGCTTCAGTTCATTGAGGTTTGTGGTCATTTATGTGCTGCTCTTGTAAGGTCTTACCATTTTCCTAGGTTGAGCTCTGGGACATTGCAAAACCTTGATTTTTCTCTTTTTTTTAGCCAATAGTTTTAGTTGGTTAATGACCTCACGTTTGACTCTAGAATACTTTGGTATACAGGGGAGTTCATGGTTGACTAAATGACTGCAAATTGCAAAGGTGCTATGACAGCACAACACACGACCACCAGGGCTGTGGAGCCGGAGTCGTCATAAAATGGACTGACTCCCAAAATATATAAGTTGGTCCAGTTAGTTCGATGCGATGCAAAGAGCAAGAGGAATTGGGTCCGGCCAGTGCTACTGCTCCCATATCTTCAGCCTCATCACATGAGGAGTGTAATTGATGACATGGAGCAGGCAAAGCGCTGCCCCAGGAGGAAAGATTCTGCTCCCAGGGCAAACAGATTTCAGCAAAATTTTTCACCTGTTTTCACAGAAGTAGAAGAGTTTAACCATTCATCAAAACTGACTGTGGCTGAGGCAATTCCTTTATACCCCGACATTGTTAGAGATGTCACCCCTGTGGTCACCGCTTTCCCCCAACCCAAGTTAGTGTAGAGGCGCAGTTCTCTAGCCTGGAAATAATGAGATCAGATGTGAGGTCATGTATGCAGGATCTGATGGAGGCAATACTATTTCTCAGAACAAATTCAGAGACTCCACTAATGTTCCTGCAGTGTTTTGCATATTTACAATTTTTTTTGTGTCCTAAAGTCATGTCCAATAAATATATTTTACACTGACGAGCAAAATGGTAACAATGTTTTGAACTGCTGACTTTCAGGCTCCATATCTCACCATCCACTACAGCTTTGTACATGAGGCTACTGTAATTTTATATACAGTCATCTTACCTATCTTATACATAAATGTGACTTGCAAGTATTTAGCATCTGCTTTAGTCTGCAAATTCTTTCCTATAACTGCATTGTTACTGTTTTGCTCCTAAAAATCAAAATGTTAATTTTTTATTATTTTGTTAGCATTTGGGAAATCCACCTTTTGGTTTTCAATACTGCCTGAATCCTTCTGGGCTCTGAATCAGATTCAAGCAGGTCTTGACCAAAATCTGATCCCAGGTCTCTTCTACACATTCCCAGTGTTGGTGCATACTGGACTTGGATACAAATACAGCTTTTTCTGCAACTCCACCCACAAGTGTTCAAAAGATCAAAACATTGTTACCCTTTTGCTTGTCAGTGTCTGTTCTACCTAAATAGCTTGATTATTGTATCATAAGGTGATAAACAGCCTGATGTTACCATTTTACTACAGTAAAGTTATCACTTAAATATGCGGCGAGTATGAGGGAGTCGGGAGTCGGAGGTTTGGGAAATTGAGGAGTCTGAGTCGGGGCTTCGGCTTGCCGACTCCACAGCCCTGATGACCACTCCATCTTCGTGATTGATAGGCGTTTGTGCTGATAACCTGTGTTTGGGTGAATATGACTTATGTGCATTATGACCAAACATCTCCACTTTGGTCTCTTCTATCCAAAGGAAATAGGCTCTCATTTACAACTTCTGTTTCAAAGTTACACAGTGTAACCTTAAATTCTATAAATGTCCAGATTTGCTAAGGTGGCTCATGCTGTTTTGATAATTGTGGAGCATCTTTATACTTGACTAGCTTTTTTAGCAGAAGCTTTTTTTTTATCCCTTTTTTTTTGGTCTATTTTCCTGCAAAACCACACCACCATGCTAGATTGCAAAAAGTGTCTAATTGCTATAATGTGTCTGTGACATACTGCGCCAAAAATACACCACTTTTTTTACTGTAAGGCTATGTTCACATGGCTTATTCACGGCGTAATTGCGTGACGGATTTCGCACGAAATCAAGCCGTGCGGTCGGCGGCACGGTAGCGGGGGTGAGGGGGGGTGCCATACTGCGCGAATTACGGGTGAAATCCGTCCAAGTCATTACAGTAATCCACAGTTCTCATAGAGAACTATGGATTCCGTCTCCTCTCCCCGCTTGCGAAATACGGCGAGCGGGGAGAAAGTGACATGTCAATTATTCACGGCGGTATACGCCCCGCTGCCGAGAAATCCATCCCACAATTATGGCGTGAATAAGCCGTGTGAACATAGCCTAATTGACATGTCACTTTCGCCCCGCTCGCCGTATTTCGCGAGCGGGGAGAGGAGACGGAATCCATAGTTCTCTATGAAAACTGTGGATTACCGTAATGACTGGGGCGAATTTCACCCGTAATTCGCGCAGTACAGCGTGAATTACGGGCTGAAATCCGTCCCAAAATAAGCCGTGTGAATATTGCCTAACCATTACAGTTAATGAGGGCCATTGTTACAGAAGTTATTCAGTCTTTTTTTCTAAATATACTGTCAGAAATTTTAACTTTTAGAGCGACATGTATGAACGGGCTTTTCGCCTGTTTTTTGGCGTAACCTCCCGGCCCCAATCCGCTGTCGGACGCAGGGATGCGGTGTTAGGCGCAGCGTTCGCCACTTTCAGCTGCGCCCCGCATGAAGGGGCGGGCAATGGGCGCGGTGTAGGCGTTCCGGGGCGGGACGCGGCGCGCTCGAAAACTCCGAGGCATGTACGATCGCGAGTCGGCAAAGTGCGGCGCAATGCAGCGCTCGGCAGCTCCAACAGTCAGACCTGGTTGATTCTGGTCTAAATGGTCTGGCGGAGGCGAAGTGAAGCGAGAACGGAACATGAGAGGAAACATAGAAGATCGCAAGAAAAATCTCGGCGCTCAGCTCCGTGCGGCATGGAGTATGATTCCAAAAAAATCGCCTTTATAAAGGCAGAAAACATTCTCAGAAAAGAGCTCAAACATTCAAAAATAAAAAATACATAATAAAATAAAATTACTTTCCAAAAATCTAGAACGGCGCTACATCGGGAATTTGGATATTGGAAATTGCCGGGAAATACAGTAATTCAAATTCTGTAAGCGCTTCTCATTGGTTGGCAGAAACCAGCCATCAGAATAGGAGCGACAGTGAACCATTATAACCTATGGAGAAGAATTGACCGATCAAATTCAAAGGCGGGACAGTTCAAAATACAGTAAAAATGCAGAAAAGAGCTGATTGGTTGAGCTCGCGGGGGCTTGGCTATCTGTCCGATCAGAGCGCGAGCTACTTCTCCCATTGTAGTCTATGGAGAGATCGGCGCAATGCAATCTCGGCGCTCAGTGCCGTGCGGCATGGAGTATGAATAAAAAAAATAATCATTTTTATTAAGTGTAAAATATTTTCTGAAAAAGCGCTGAAACCTTCTCTAAAAATAAATCGGTTAAATCCCTAACAGCGCGTTTGTCACCGAGACCGGCGCTACATAAGGAATTGCAATAGAGAGAATCGGCGGGAAATACAGTAATTCAAATTGTTTAAGCTCTTCTCATTGGTCGGCATAAACCAGCCAATCAGAATAGGAGCAACAGGGACCC
Organism: Phyllomedusa bahiana; assembly: GCA_025379985.1. Classification (NCBI taxonomy): domain Eukaryota; kingdom Metazoa; phylum Chordata; class Amphibia; order Anura; family Hylidae; genus Phyllomedusa; species Phyllomedusa bahiana. The sequence continues at coordinate 303,543 of JAODAL010000077.1, read as the reverse complement.
ATTCTAACCTATGGAGAAATATAGACCAATCAAAACTAAAGGCGGGACAGTTCAAAATGCAGTAAAAATACAGAAAAGAGCTGATTGGTTGAACTAGCTTTCTTTCTTTTCGTTGCACCCATACTATTGATCCTTGGCTAACAAAAATAAAGAAATAAACATGATTTTATTGAATTAAAATTTTATTTTTCTTTACCCCTATATTATTCTTCATTTTATATACACATCGGGACAACTTCTGTAGTGTTATAATTTTATTTCGGCCATGTACAGTTTTATTACAGATTGCATTAGAAAACCCATAAGAGCGTCGCTCGCTCTCCCATTGGTCAAAATAACCACGCCTCTTTTAACTTAGCCAATCACAAACAGAGCTCGCTCTGCATTTCAGTAGCTCGCGCTCTGATTGGCCGGGATAGCCAAGCCCCCGCTAGCTCAACCAATCAGCTCTTTTCTGCCTTTTGACTGTATTTTGAACTGTCCCGGCTTTGAATATGATTGGTCAATATTTCCCCATAGGTTAGAATGGGTTCCTGTCGCTCCTATTCTGATTGGCTGGTTTATGCCGACCAATCAGAAGAGCTTAAACAATTTGAATTACTGTATTTCCCGGCAATTCTCTATATTGCAATTCCTTATGTAGCGCCGGTCTCGGCGACAAACGCCTTATTAGGGATTTAACTGATTTATTTTTAGAGAAGGTTTCAGCGCTTTATCTGATAATGTTTTAGACTTAATAAAAATGATTTTTTTATTCATACTCTATGCCGCACGGTGCTGAGAGCCGAGATTGCATTGCGCCGATTTCTCCATAGACTATAATGGGAGAAGTAGCTCGCGCTCTGATTGGCTGGGATAGCCAAGCCCCCGCTAGCTCAGCCAATCAGCTCTTTTCTGCATTTTTACTGTATTTTAAACTGTCCTGCCTTTGAATATGATTGGTCAATATTTCTCCATAGGTTAAAATGGGTCCCTGTCGCTCCTATTCTGATTGGTCCATACTTCTCCATAGGTTATAATTGGACACTGTCGCTCCTATTCTGATTGGTTGGTTTATGCCGACCAATCAGAAGAGCTAAAACAATTTGAATTACTGTATTTCCCGGCAATTCCCTATATCCCAATTCCTTATGTAGCGCCGGTCTCGGTGACAAACGCGTTGTTCGGGATTTAATTGATTTATTGGTTTATAGAAGGTTTCAGCTCTTTTTCAGATAATATTTTACACTTAATAAAAATGATTTTTTTAATCATACTCCATGCCGCACAGCGCTGAGAGCCGAGATTTCATTGCCCCGATCTGGCCATAGACTACAATGGGAGAAAGTAGCTCGCGCTCTGATTGGCCGGGATAGCCAAGTCCCCGCTAGCTCAACCAATCAGCGCTTTTCAGCATTTTTACTGTATTTTGAACTGTCCCGCCTTTGATTTTGATTGGTCAAAACTTCTCCATAGGTTATAAGGGTCTCTGTCGCTCCTATTCTGATTGGCCGAGATAGCCAAGCCCCCGCTAGCTCAACCAATCAGCTCTTTTCAACATTTTTACTGTATTTTGAACTGTCCCCTTTGATTTTTGATTGGTCCAAACTTCTCCAATAGGTTTTAAATGTATACAACCTGGGGGGTCGCTCACAATTTCTGATTGGCTGGTTCTTCTAGCCGACCAATGAGATAGCATACAGAATTTGATTAACAATTATTTCCAGGCAATTTTCAAATATCCAAATTCCCGATATAGCGCCAGTTCTGGTGTCGGGGGGGGTCGTAAAGCGACAAGGGTTCCTCCTGTTTCCCACTTTCCGGACTCCAAATCAATGTCAGAGTGCAAGGCCGGCCAATGAAAGAAAGAAGTCAGACACACGTTGTTTCTGATCATTCTTATCCATGGCACTACTACTTTAATCCAGTGAGGCACACATATTTATGCGAGTTAGAAAAAAGCGGGCGTGGGCCATGCGCAGTGGGACCGTCCATAAGGGAGGGATGTGGACATAAAGTTCTTTATTGGTTCAAAGTAGTTGCCGGCAGATTAAGTTTCTGTTGTATCAGCCAATGCATCTTTGGACATGTAGTCGAAACTCAGTTGCTTGTTGACAAGGTATGTAGTATGTGGAATGCGCTGTTATCTTGAATGCCTCAATACTCATCAGTCATCATCCTCAAAATGGATATAATGGATATCATATGGTCTTTGATAAGGAGGAAAGCTTGTGAATTTTTCTTAAAAACAGCCTTTAGCTTATTGAAGCACACATTACACAATAATAGCATTAACCCTACACATTCCCCCCTGAAAATGCAAGCTTTCGCCTATACTCAAAACCCTAATTTTACATAGATATATCCGCTGTGGAGCTGCTTCACACTGTGGGGATGGAGTTTTGGGGGATATTCTTCTGGAAGGAATTTGGCAGAAGAGCCAATTTCTATCAAGGCAACTCCCAGTCTCCTCATACAACCCTACCTTTCGATGTGTCCTCCCGTTCTGACCCTAGAATAATTGTTTTTCATTCCATGCTTGGCAATTCCCTTTATTTGATATGGGGGAAAAATCTTTTAACTTTTTACATGCATCAGAGGTTCCTGTTCTTGTGTCATTAGAAACATACCACCGGTTTCCTCCAGAAGCTAATTTTTGCTAGTAGATTTATATAGAGGGGGAACACACACAGCAAAAAACAAACAGATAAAAACCACCAGAATAACCAGCATAATTGTGCCAAACTGTTTGTAACCCAATGCTGTACCAACCCCTCCAGTCCAATCCGCCACCCAATTAGGCCCAGGAAGTATCCACTCCTAATTAAAAAATAACAATCCCCCTTCCTTAAGTTCTTTGCGAAAATTTCCCTGATCTTACCCAGTCAATGGTAATCTTCCCCATTCACCCCTTTGTTGTCTGTGATTGTAAGTACAGACATTCTTCTCCCACCATACCACAAACTCCACCTTTCCTCGGCTAAAAACCATATCTAATGCCAATCGGTTTTCTGTAGGGTCATTCGGTATTGGGGCCTAACCTCCTCAAAGACACCTGGAAACCGTCTCTGCCTTAGATTGACAAACCTCTGTTGGTATTATAAATTAAAAATGATAATTAATCCAATCTACATTTTTGTTAATTTGGACCTTTGGATAAGGAGGCACACCCTGCTGCAATCTTGTCATGGGCTTTAAACTGTCTTGGACCCCCCCCCCCTAGGGGACCCCTATGGCTCGATGAAAACATGGAGTCCCATCTGAGAAAGCTATACTGCTCTTCCTCTTCCGCTAAGCTTCACTGTGAGGGCAGGATCCCAAGGGATGCTTAAAAAGCATTGAAAGCCTTCACAAGGGCACACTGACCTTCCACTGTTCAGGTAGAACGGCTATCTCACTTTCCCGTCACCACACACCCAGAAGCAACTAAAAGAGTACCGTGTGGTTAAAAGGTTCACAGCTTAGGTCAGATTTTCCTGACAAAATCCTCTGAGGAGATTCCAAGAGAGGTCATTGGACTGGAATCATTAGTGGAAAAGCAAGTGTACTTGCCGGGTAATACCAACACCTCTCCTGGTAGGGCGTACCTTGGGTATAAACTAATAAAAGGTTTATAAATCTTCACATCTGTCTTATTTGTTCCTGTGTAGTTTGAAAACACAGTCTGCATTAGTATCATCTACTATGGTATGGTGGGGGTTTTTTTTTTTTGGGTCCTCCATGTGCAGTTGGCTCCATCACAAGCCCAACAGCCACAGACCAGATTGTGGGCCCTAACAATGTCTTGACCCATTCTAAACCAAGATTCTTTCTGGGGGATGTTCCCCCACTTTGGGGGGTGGTTCTACCCATCGAATATTCGGGTAGGACTACATCTGCTACAGCTTGTTAGAAATCTACCTTCCCCTTTAGTGTGGACAGGGGGGCCGCTGTGGTTGGTTATTCCCAACAGCAATCTTTGAGTTCTATGAGGCCTAGCGGATGGATTAATAGATCCGGTATATGCCCACACCAGGATGAATTCACCCAGATCTATCCTAGGCTGGGTCTTTCAATGTTCAAGAAGAGTGGTAACATCCTCCTGGGAGCGCAACCACTACCCCAACGTTGGATTGGTGCCCCTAGTTATAGCGTCAGCCGGAAATAACAAGATCTCCCGTTTTTATCCTTACGGTCCCTGCCCTCCTTAGGTTCATATCCCCAATCTTCACCTGTAATTCCACCCCACATCGACCAGTATTCTACAATTTTTAATTCCGGTGTGGTCCCACACAAAATAGGCATGGCCCTCTGCTGTAAGCTTCTCTTGTATCGGGAACCCATCCTCTACAAACCCGGGGTCTGGGGCAAAATATCACCGAAGTCGAATAGAAAGTCTGACTGTTTGCTTAGGTTCCACCCAAAAATATGGTGCTCCCTCTTACACCCTCCCAGAATCCCCACACAACACGCAAGGATATAAGAAGACATTATCTAGTGTGGGGTCCCTTTTGCAGTGAGAGGCTGGAACCAGGTGGATTTATTCCCTTCCAACTTCACCGCCGTGGAGTGACCCAGATCACAGTGAATGGACCGTCGAATCTGGGTTTAGGCAATTCCCATCTAATATGTCTCCATTACATCACCTTCTCGATCACACTGGCTTGACATCATGCCACAACTGTCAACTGTGGATTCTGGAGAATGAAGCAAAATGTTTGCATGCAAAATTAGTCCAATTCATTAGACATTTCAATCATCAATTTGAACAGTTTTATCAGTACTCTCCGCTCAACTCCTGTTGATCTGAATTCAAACACTGGTGGAGGTTTACCAACAATTTCAATAAAGGGTGTCCGACCATTTTACCCTGTGGAGTGTGTCCTGATATGGTAAGGACAATTGGCGGAGGAGTTCTTACAAGGTAATGGGGAATCACTGGTCATTTTCAAGAGTTTGTTTCTTCAGCAAACCATTCATTCCTTTCTACACTTCGCTGAACTTTGGGTATGGTGGGCAAGTGGAGGCCCAAATCTACCTCTAAACATGTACCATAACTTTGGAAAACCTGAGGAGGAATGCAGGAGGCCCTGGTCTGACTCAATCACCTGATGGATTCCTAATCGAAAAGTTATTTCAGTAATCAACTTCTTTGCCGTTACTTTTGGAGGTCATGTTGGTCCTGGGTATGGCATTCTGGCCCATCCTTAAAACAGTCCACTGCTCACTAAGACATATTACGTATTCCACTCTATGGCATCTGAGTGGTCCACTTGGATCCTTTGGAACGGATATTCTGCCTTCGCCAAGTGCTGCATGGCAACTTGAGCTGTAGGAGATGGGTTGCAGGTGCACAGACCGAACAAGGCTAGATTGTAGCTGCAATCGTCGAGCTGATACCTGGGGCATAGACAGCATCTGCACATAGGCCAGTGCTTGTTACTTTTCCTCTGTGAGTGCCCCATGCCGAATAGCAGGGTAACATTCGCCAATAGGAGCAAATCAAGTCCATTGGTACATCCCAGCACAGTAAGCTCCTTCTCCCTTTTTTCCATTTTTTGTTTCTCCTGGCAAGAGGGGCCAGGTGTTGTTGTTCAACCAACCGTCTCGTGGTGCCATTCCAGGTTCCAGTCATCATCCGGTGTGGTTAGTTCCTGATTCCTTGAAAAACCTCTTCTTCTGAGCACTGGAAAATCGCCATAATATGAGCAGCTTCCTGATCCAGCCACTTGGAATGACACGGCGCCTAGGGCCGCTGTCTTGGCTCTTTGGTCTGCAGTAATGGTTCCCTCCGGTCTTCCCTGCTTTTCACTTACCATGAGCCTTGACTTTTCAGGATTGCTACCTGGCTGGCAGTTCAAGGCTGACAGACAGGGACTTGAATTTGCACGCATGCTTCACAGGGGTTCCTGCGGCTGTGAATGAATCCTCTATTCTCCAGATTATCCAAAATAGTGGGCAATTGCCGTATGCATATCTGGACAGTCCATATATTTGCAGTCCTAAGCCTTCAGCCTATTTGCAGGCCACTTCCAGAGCTTGTAGTTCAGGCCAACTGAGCTGAAAAGTGCGGGGCAGTTGCTTCTGCCATAGGAATTCCACTTCTGTGGTTATTGCAAATCCTGTATGAAAAGTCCCATCATAGTAGCATATATCTTGAACACATCTGTCCATAGGTTGAATCCGCTGGGGAATTTTCTTCAGTCACCACTGGAGCTGGGGATGTGATTTCTTCAGCCAGTAAGTTTCAAGGCAATTATAGGTCAATGATCTTTTCCCATCCTTGTATCATCATCATCAACATTTCCCCCTGGACGTGGAAGAAATAGTGCTGGATCAGATAAGTTCACCGCTTTAAAGACCACAATGGAAGGGCATCAGTAAAGAGCACTGAAAGCGAAGATGGCGCTGGATGAGTCATATGCTTCGGTAAGGGGTCTGCTGTAGGACAGCAGCAAGGTCATGGGGGCCTGAATAATTCCATCATGTCCCAGGACGATGTCTGTGTTTTATCCAGTAAAATCTGTGTGGCATGTACAGCCTTCAAGCAGTTGGGGCGCTGTACGAGCAACTGGATCCAGACGTGCTTGAATAGTATCCCAAGGGCGTTGTTTCCCAGCATGGTCTTGATTGATGACTCCTAGGCCTGTCCCACAGACCTCCGAAACAAATAGGTTGAAAGTTGGTTTAGTCTGGAAGGCCAAAGAGCTGGAGCTTTTGAGACAGCTGCCTTAGAGCCGCAAAGCATGCATTCTGTTGTTCGTATATTGCTGGGTTTTGGGCGGCTTTGAAACTTGCATCCGGTTTTAATGCAATCGTAGAGCGGTTGCATATACCTTGATGCTTCCGAATCCAATGATCTACAGTAGGTGATCAGACCTAAAAATACAGGAGTTGGACCGAGTTCCTCTGGGTACTTCACTTTAGGTATGGTTATGGCAAGTGACCCCCGTCTCAGTCAGATGTCTAGTTTTCCTTGGGCAAATGCAATGACCAAGGAAGATAACCTTTGCTGACACCACTGTAAGTTTAACTTTAGACACTTGCAATTGAGTTTGTGGAGATGTTAGGAGTAGGGAAATGGGTTTCACTTCCATGACCTTAGGGGTTCCTCCCCAGGAGTAAGTCGAACCACAAACTGAAGAAGCGTAACATCCGGGAGGGCTTTCTATCCAATGGTTGTAAGGAAACCCCATAGCTTGAGTAGAATTGATTAGGACTGTTTCTGCGGCTCCTTGGTTGTGAATCTGGTCCAGGTGAGCTGGGAGCCTTGGAAGTTGAAGGCAACTTTATTGTGCTGTCTTTCAAGAAGAGGGACGCTGAAGAACCATGTGTGCAAGATCCACAACTGTGAAGCAGGAAGATGCAGGAGGCATCATGGACAACAAGGTGTTTCTTTAGGGACCACGATTTTCTAATATTGTGGCTTGCATTGACTCGTGCAATACTTTGCACATCCTGAACTTTATGGGGCTCACCCTTCTTTTCTCTTCTTCTTGACTGGAAATAGAGGTCGAGTTACATGGTGATGTACAGGAAATTAGGACACCAGCGTTTAGTAAGGTCTGGATCTGAGTCATCAGCCCTTCTTCCTGTCCAACTTCAAAGGTATAGTGGAAAGACGGGGATAAGCGCTCCTTCCTTGAGACAAACTGACACGCAGTTACCGCAGTAGTCACAACATCGTCAGGACCTTGAGACATAAGTCCTGTGGTAGCTGTTGAAGAATGGTAGGTGGAATCTTGGATCATGGCCTATCCATTAGGGACATCATAACTGCAGGAAAGGCCTTAAGCGACAGCGGTACTCTATCACATCTCAGAAAGCCGGGTCAACAGGTCTAATTCCATGCCATCTGGGCTTATCTGTATTTGTGGCCCTCATGACTGCAGAAGTCCGCCATCCAAGTAGATTCACAGGGCAGGTGGTCTGATACAAGGAAAACGGATCATCAAATCAGGGAAAAGGGACCATCATTAATTGGCACGGTGAGAGGCGACTTATGAAGCGCTACCCTCTACCCACCAATACAGCTAAGTATGTTCAAAAGGAGATCTGGACCCCAAGTAGGTTAGGGACTTGGCTAAATCACAGAAGTGGCCGCACCAGTGTCCACCATAAAATCTGTATGCAGGTCCAGTGACAAGGGAAAGTGATAACCCCACACGCTGGTTTAATCACCTACAGAAGAGAACGTGGGGACTGGCGTCCTAAACCTTCATAGGGGGCCCTCCTGTTTGCGGTATCGACCATCAGCCCGTTGTACATTTCGATATCCGGGAGGAGGTTTTGGGGATTCGGACTCTGCAATCCACGTTTAAAATGACCGTTCTCTGATTTGCAAGCGCCAGCAAACTGGAGGTTCTCTGGGCCCTTGTGGGTTCCCGTGGGGGGCCTCTAATGGTAGGAGCTAGGTGGTACCCAGTGGCTGGGTATCAATCATACACCGGCTACACTACCCTTTTTGTCATTCTTTTTTATCTTTCCTGTCCTATGCAATCACTTTTTGGAAACCCTTTACTACAGAAGAGTCTCCTTGTACTCTGAGCCTACAACTCCTGGTCTGGTGCTCAGCACAAGACTTCTAAGGTCTTCTTCCAGTCCCAAAATCAAAGCTCTGACCAACAAGGAGCATTGTATCTTTTGGTTGAGGAAAATCCTAGTTCTTCGTACAGCAGCTACATGCGAGCAGCAAAATGTGTCTAAACGCCTCCCCTGCATCTTGTTCGGAACATCCTGCAAAGTGGAACTTGATCAACTCAGGCAATCTGGCCCACACTTTAGTTGTTCGCAATACTTGGGACAGACTCAATAGTATAAGTCTATTCCCCGTGTATCCAGATGTTTCTGATGGTAGGGAGGTATTCACAGATGCTTTGACCATCACTAATGTATCCATGATCCATCCCGTTGGCTCCATATTTCTGCCCTGGTCTGTGTCAGTTTTTCCTAACAAATTGCATTGGGAAACCTTCATGGGGTCAGTAATTAGTTTACCAGAGAGTCTATCTGTACCGGGAGGAAGGCACATATTGGATCGCCCTTCCTACAGGCAATCACCGGTACAGGTGGCCGGCTGATCTTTTGGGTCTTCAGGACATGCTGCTGTCCAGGTGGGTAGAGGATTGAGGAAGGGGCAATGTGGTGTCTTTCCGCTGGAAATCTCCAATGCCCTACCTTGTTGGACTAACAATACCTGTGGTGCCCCTAGTTTCGGACACCAATCTTAATCACTTCTAAATCACCATCAGGCCTTCAGTGATATATTGCATAATATTCATTAAATGCAGTTGTAACACATACTATAAGGGGTAATCCAAGATACCGGCTGAAACAAAGGTAGTGAGATGAACGTTTAGCCAAGTCCGTCACGGGTGACCCTGCTGGCGGCGCTAAGGGCATTCCAATGGATGATCGAAGGATGCACTACATTCTTATCTGTGTTCTAGCTGTCATATACGGCCTAACGGTTGTGGTAAAGGACTTCACATGGCAACTCCCCCAGCTCCGGTAACCACTGCGGCGGCCCAGCCTTCCAAAGGTTTCCCTTGTTTTTCTATGAAATCGGAACATTCCACCTGGACGGCTGCCCACCTTCCTAATGAGCTTCGCAGCCAATCCTCCAACGTTGGTTAACGCTTTTGCTGGACCTCACAACTAATCGCTCCTCACATTGTGGTGAGGATATCTCCATGCCCCCAAAGTGAACAGGACTTGTTTCACTTTGGAGGGGTACTGAACATTCTGGATCACTCGGGTTCCCATGATCCCCAATATCGTACTGTACTTCTTGTTGGGGGACGGTATACTTAGTCCGCCTCCAAAGCTAACTTTGATGAGGAACCATGAATTGGGGACACGCAGTCCACTGTCCAGTGCCGCCAGTCCGAAGATTTATGGGCACACGCTGCAGCCTGAACTCCTGAGCGATTGTTCCAGTCCCCGTCCACTGTGTGGGGTGAGATCTCGGGGCACCTTCGTCCCACCCCCGTGCTGAGTTGTCCCTGGAGGGAGGCGTCCTCATCCTCATCCTGATCCCAGGACAAACACTGCACCGGGTGTGTGGGGCGGTCTTGTTCCTGGGGCGGGGCGACGACGAAGAGGCCGTGCCCTAACACCTCTCTCCCTAGCGAGGGGGCGGTGGGACCCTGATATGACTGAGCCCCTGGGAGGTGACTAAAGGAATAGGGGCCGGGACAGTGGGGCTTCAGGCATCGCCCCTCTTGGGGGCGTTTACAGGCAGCGCCACAGACTCTACAAGATTCCACCAGACCGGATTTGTTCCACCATATACATCACAGGTCCACCCTTCCGGACCATTACGGGCCCATTATAGGGCTGTGGCGCAGGCCACGGCTGCCACATAGAATCACAATTTCTCATCGGTACTTTTTCATGTAAACCGTACAACATTATCAGCGCTCTCAGAACCTCCTGTACCCTCAACATCAACAAAACTTTCTTTCCTCTGCAGTCCCCATGCACTCTCAAATGGGCCTGAGCCATATCTAACCAACCTTTATCACACAAACTTGCCTCGATACTCTTCAATAATTTTCCTGCCACTGTTGAACGTTTGGAGCCGTCCTCTTCTAGACAAACCCACAAGTTATTTGTACATCTTCCTAGCAGGTGAATTTACATATTTCTCCCTTCTTTCCGAGCAACTATTTCCTCGGCATTCTCCGCTCCCTAATAGGTCACTTAATTCTCGTTTTAAACCTGTTAAACATGATGATAATCATTCTCTTTCCTCTATTTCTTGGTAAATAACTACACAAAGTGTGGCCACCACTTAACCTGGGTCACAGCCGCTCAGCGCAAGAACACTATCAAAATAATAAAAGACCTAACCTACCAAACCAATAGTCCCGTTCACCACCGCTGTCACGTAAATTACCTACTAAGAATGACTGTAACCCTCCCCGGAATTCACCAATTCCCCAGAAGTATCCCCTATTGAGCTTCCAACTTCTAATCACCGGACCCGCGCTGGCTGCTAAACAAACCTGAGCCTTGTCCTGTCTGTAACAAAGAGGAAAGAGTCCCCACTATCTCTTCAGGACTTCCCGAGGGCATAAAGTAATAACAATTGATAACTAACACAAACCATACTGGGGAACAGGCCTCAGAAGCCTTACAAAATTTACTCAGCAGCCGTATAAAACCAGCCGTCCACTCATTCAGTTGTCCGGCGTGGACATATACATATCCTTTTATCTATGACAGTCACTTTATTATGAACCACCTGCAGATCAGACTCTGTGGACAGCGGATTACTAACCCGAACAAACACAAAGTCCAACGGCAATTCCAATACCAAAGAATTGTAAACCAACTTAACCGTGACTACGGAGGCTGCAGATCCTCGATTTGGATGTTCATCGTTTTTTCCACTCGCGATCCGTTCGTCCGGGTCTCCGGGGGCCGGGATCGTCTTATAGCCAACGTGCCCCACGTTGGGGATGGGGCGCCAAAATTGTCCGGGGTCGTAAAGTCGACAAGGGTCTCGCTGTTCCCACCTCTTTTCCTGTACTCCAAATCATTTCGGTGAGTGCACCTTGCCGGCCATGAAAGAGTCAACACTTGTTCTGGTTCATTCATTATCCATGCACTACTACTTTTATTCAGCGCGGCACACATAATTAATGAGAGTAGAAAAGGGGCGTGGCGCATGCGCAAGTGGAAAGTCCATAGGTATGGGCAGAGCATAAAGTTCTTTATTGGTTCGAAGTAGTTTCCAAGGCAGATGAGAGTTGTCTGGGATGTAACCAGCCAATGCTTCTTAGGAACATGTAGTCGAAAAACTCAGTTGCTTGTTGACAGGATGTGAGTGGAATCGCTGTCTATCTTGACTGCCTCAATACTGCACAGTCATCGTCCTCAAATGGATATATGGATATCAGTATGGTCTTATAAGGAGGAAAGCTTGGTATTTTCTTATAAACAAACTTTAGCTTATTGATGCACACATGTACACATATTAGCATTAACCCGCACACTGGATTTTTGGAAAGTGATTTTATTTATGTATTTTTTTTTATTAGGTTTGAGCTATTTTTCAGATAATGCGCCTTTTACGCCTTTATAAAGACGATCTTTTGATTCATACTACGCACGGTCATCTTTAATGATTTCTCGCTGTTTTCCAGCCTGTCTCGTATCGGAATACATGTTAGGTGCAGTCCTTCTGCGCCTAAGTCCCGCACTGCGCCCCATACACTGGCAAGGCGCGGCGGACTTATCCCCGCATGTATGAGCGCACCTCCTCAGACGGCGAATCTAAGGCACAGCCACGCACTGAGCCTAGGTCCCCGCACTGCGCCTCACACACTGCCGAGATGCGGCGGACTGTACACCGCATGTATGATCGCACTACCTCGGGCGGCGAATTAGAGGCGCAGCCCCGCACGGCGCCTAAGTCCCGCACTGCGCCTCAAACACTGGCGAGGCGCGGCGGACTTTACATAGTATGTATGAGCGCGCCCCAGCGCCGACATAAATCAGGCGCAAATTTCGCCGGAAAATGGGTGAAAAGGAGCGCCCCGACGTGGCGAGCTTCATACATGTGGCCCTTAATGTGCTGAACCCTGCAGTCCGAGATGTAGCATTTCACAGTCTGACCTGTAGCATTTCACAGTCTGACCTGTAGGGTAAATTTGCTTGGATATTCACTCCTGGGAAGATTGTCTTAAAAGTTTTCCATTTGCGAATAATCTTTCTCAATATAGAATTATGGGCTACAAATTGTTGGAAATTCAAACCCTCCCCAGAGTGATGGAGAGCAAAAATAGCTTCTCTAGAATCATTGCTGATGTCTTTCCGCTTAGAGATTGTGTTAACACCCCTTGAATTCTCCAGACAAGCATACTGGCAAAACTTAGGGTGCTTTCACACGGTGCGTTTTTGATGCGTTTTTTTGGATGCGTTTTTTGTGCAACAATGTATATCATTAATTGCTGTGCCTTCCTGTACAAAAAACGCATCCAAAAAAAAAACGCACCGTGTGAAAGCACCCTTAGGCTTTTTTGAGGTGGTCACTCCTGCTAATGATCAGGTAATCAAGGATATGTGATTAGCAGCACCTGGCTGCTGTTAACTCAATTCATTGGAAGCAATAAGGGTGTAATTTTTCACACGTTGCTTCAGCATTTTGGCCTCATTTTTGTTAAATAACAACATGGTGCATAAAACTATAGAATTAAAAAAGAGTGTACTTTCTTCTTCTCTTGACAACTGTGTATCGTGGGTAGTAATTGGTTTGTGATCACCAGTCTTTCTGATTTGGTTTCCTTATGCTTTATTTTCCCCATTGAACAATCTGGTGAGTGACCAATTTGAAAAATATAGGAGCACAAAAAAACCCATCCTATGATATATCGGAAAACAGAGCAGGAATGCAACAGAACTACCATAGCGAGACAGTCTAAGTCCGTTGTATTCCATCCACAGCCACAAAAAAAATAGTGCCATCAGTATGTCCAAAAACTCCAAAATTTATATTATTCCAATTTGGTACAAGTGTGAATTTTTGGCAAAAAACTGCCTTTCTTCAGGCAAAATGACGTCAGTGGTCGCATTGTTATAATATAGTCATAGGTCAGCTTCTACCTAAGATTCAGTAGTAGCGTCTAAGTGATTTAATCAACTTCTCATTGTAAGCTAGAAACTATTGAGCTGTATGCTTAAAAGCAAGATTGAGGGGATGTGCCTAGCATTCAGTAAAAAGAGGAGGGCACTAGTTTTTTTCTCTTACTGGTTACATACTGACAAAGTATGGTGCATTGGGGAGAAATTATACAATGTAAATTTCTGTTAATCTTTGTGTCCTACAGAAATATCCAATCTAAATAATGCAGAACTAGTCTCTTAAGCAAGATGGGTAAAGCAGAATTTGATATATGTTTTTAGTTTTACTGAGAAAAAAGTAGGGACTTGCTCTAATGATGGGAGATAACTGCTTATAATGCTTGTCTCACCATGCTGTTTTACAAAGCCACAGCCAGCTTCAGACTTGCATATTCTAGTTAGGCTGTGGGTGAGTCTATAGCAGTGATTGACATATCAGCTCTGCTATTACTAGCTGAACCTGTTAAGGGCTGTTCACACGGCTTATTTTGGGCACGGATTGCAGCCCTATACGGCTGGAATCCGCTGCAATACGGCTGGAATCCGTCCCAGCTATTACGGTAATCCACAGTTCTCATAGAGAACTATGGACTCCATCTCTCCTTCCCACTCGGCGAATCCGATGGGCGGGGAGAAAGTGACATGCACATTATCCTGGCAGGATACGCGCTGTGGATAATGCATGTCTATGGGGCTGGCAGGCAGCGCCCCCGCCCCTTATTCAAGCCGGAATTGCGGGCAAAATCAACCAGCCCTTACAGCCCTGAACCAGCCCTTACAGTGTCAAGAGTGCTGGAGGTTTATAAACAGCAGTGCACACAGCCACATAGCTTTAAAGGGTTAAGGCTTTGTTCACACGGCTTATTCTGGGACGGATTGGAGCCGTACTGCGCGCCGTATTTGCGCTGCAGTACGGCTCCAATCCATCCCAGTAACTACGGTAATCCACAGTTCTCATAGAGAACTATGGATTCCGTCGCTCCTCCCCGCTCGGCAAATCCGCCGCGGGGGGAGAAAGTGAGATGCACATACATTATAATAATGCATTGTCTAAAGGGACGGTGGGCAGCTCCCCCGCCACGCCCCTTATTCAAGCCGTATTGCGGGCGGGATCCGTCCCGCAATTACGGCTTGAATAAGCCATGTGAACTGGGCCTAAGGTTTAATAATGTAAACAAGCTCCTTCTTGCAGAGCGATGTTGCCATTTGGGCACTGCCGTTGCAGTCGGTTAAAGCAGACAGAGGTGGCTGGGTACTAGGGAAGCTTGTGTACACAAGCACGAAATAAGAACTGCCCTAACTCTGAAAGGAAGCAAAATCAGAACAGCACTGTATTTGGTATTAGATTTTATTTACCTTTTGCCTACATGTTTAAAGCTAATCAATGAATTAGAAATACCCCTTTAAGTGATGTGATTGTAAATTGCCTTGCAGAATGTTAAATCTCCCATCACAATCTTAGTGATTAGCATTGTGTTGGAAGAAACATATATTCTTTAAGAAAACTGCTAACCCCCTAATCATCTGTTAATTAGTTGCCACAAGATAGCCTTAAAGGGGTATTCTCGTTTCACCATTTGGTAGCCGTTAATGGTGCTTGCTAATCAGAGCTTGTGAAATGGAGGGGCGTGTTTATCCTCCCAGCAGGGCGTATATTCTCTCTCTGCAGACACGCTCTACACTGTGCACATGCACGTTCATTCTGTGTGAGCTGGGGCAAGGGAGAGGTTCTCAGCGGATAGTGCAATCATTGGAAGTGAAAAGCTAAGTGTAACTCGATAGTGTATATCTACATTTCTCGCTCTCTCTCTCTCTCTCTCTCTCTACATACTTTGTAACTAGAATGGGCACTTGACAGTCAGGCCGCTGGGACAGATGGGTGAATTTTTTTTTCTACTGTCTCTCACACACAGTGATATATCCTGCAGATTATTACACCTCTGACCTCTACAGATCTGTAGAACAAAACTATATGCTTTATCTATTTGTGTTTACATGGACTGCACATGATCTCTCTCTCTGCTGCAGGACCTCTGATCGCTGTCAGTGATGTCTCTCACTCCGCATGCATACGTCGCACCTACCACTGCTTGCTGTCAGTGATCTCTCGCTCTCATCTCCCTGTGCTGTAACTTCGTTCCCAAGCACTAACCAACCAGCCCGTCCTCTGAAACCAGAGCACTTTGCTTATGGTAATCTCGGGGGTACCTGCTTGCATTTTTGGTCCCTCATTTTGTCCTATGCTCTTTGTAGCTATAAAACCCCTTTAAGAAAAAAACATCTCTTGAATAGCAATTTTTATTGATTTGAAGTTGAGAAAGGTTGTCTAGTGGAAAGAGAAAACTATTTTAAGTAATATCTCTTCTAAAGATGAGCATTTTTGTTATGTGCTTTCATTGCATTGTTTTATGGGATTGCTGCAGTTCTACAGCAGCAGTATGCTGACAGGAAGCGGAAGGTGGACACACAGAGAACTCTGCGTAGAGCTCAGGTGACCAAAGTGGTTTTACTTTATTCAATACAGCATCCAAAACCACACCCCTTTGGTACAACCTCTCAAGGATTTTAATATGAGTGAGAAAGCTTGGGGTGGGTAAGGTTGAAAAGGAGATAGATAGACAAAGCACAGCCATGGTTCTCGGCGCTTGTAATTTTATTGGGCAAAGGGAAACTGCTTTCAAACAGAAAATGCTGCTGCTCAGCTACAGCGAAGGGAGGCTGCATCCAGCGCCGGAAAAACACTACTGTGCATATTAAACATAACGGGTAGAGAGAGGCAAGCACTGTTAGAACTTTTTTTGTTTGTTTGCTGGACAACCTCTATAATATACTTTTATAAAGGTCGTTTATGCCATTGTGTGTTACAGTATGACCCGTCCTGATGCAGACATTAAAGGGTTTTCCAATACTTTTAAAAACCTCTACCACCTCCCATTGTGCTGAAATAGAAAATTAACCCATACTTACCTCTCCCATTAACACTGCTCCAGAGCTCTAAGGTCCCCCACAAGTGTCCCACTGATGGCGACCGGTTCATGGCTCACAGGATATTGCAACCAATCTCTGGCTTCATTCCAACATGTCACCACAGAGGTCAGTGATTGGCTGCAGCATCATGTGATCCATGAACATGACCTCATCAGCGAGAGACGGGGGAGAACACTAGAGCTCTGGCAGCGCTGGAAAGGTGGTCATGGGAAAGGTGAGTTTGGGTTAATTTTCTATTTTAGCACAGTGGGAGGTGGTAGGGAGTTAAATATTTTATATAAATTCTTATCATGTATAGACATGTGCCCTAGTGTATTGGGTTTCAAAATGGTTAGGCAAATGAAATTTTTTTTTTTTTTTTTTTTAGTGGTACCATTTAATGCAATGGGAAAGAAAAATATTTTTGTTTGGGGGAATTAATATCATAAGAATTTTTGGTGGAATTGTTTTTTATTGTGTAACAAACAACATTATTGGTTCATAAATAGAACCTTTGGGTTTTTAATTGATTATAATTAAAGTTTCATGTTAATTCTTTTACATTTTTGCTTAGCAGCAGTACATCAATGTATAACATGTCCATCCATGGTTTTCATCTCCCTTATTTTATTAAGTTATAATTAAAATTTGCTTTAAATGAATGCTGGGAGCCCTCCACCCTCTTTCTGGTTTTGGACGATTCTGTGCTGCCTCTTCTCCTTCTGTAACTTTTTGTTCATTTGTCTCTGTTTTTAGGAAATCAGCAGTAATTTTAGGTCAGCGCTGCAATATCCATCGGGCCTTATGTATGAAAACTGTCTAGCAGTAAGACTGCCTTTGTTGCCCATAGCAACCAATCAGAGCTCAGCTTTTATTTTTTCCAGCGCGCGATATGAAATGAGTTGAGCTCTGGTTGTTATGGGCAACAAAGACAGTCTTACTGCTAGACCGTTTTCATACATAAGGCCCTTTGTTTTTATCTGTGTGTGTGTATATACATACACTCACCGGCCACTTTATTAGGTACACCTGTCCAACTGCTCGTTAACACTTAATTTCTAATCAGACAATCACATGGCGGCAACTCAGTGCATTTAGGCATGGTAGACATGGTCAAGACAATCTCCTGCAGTTCAAACCGAGCATCAGTATGAGGAAGAAAGGTGATTTGAGTGCCTTTGAACGTGGCATGGTTGTTGGTGCCAGAAGGGCTGGTCTGAGTATTTCAGAAACTGCTGATCTCCTGGGATTTTCACGCACAACCATCTCTAGGGTTTACAGAGAATGGTCCGAAAAAGAAAAAACATCCAGTGAGCGGCAGTCCTGTGGGCGGAAATGCCTTGTTGATGCCAGAGGTCAAAGGAGAATGGGCAGACTGGTTCGAGCTGATAGAAAGGCAACAGTGACTCAAATAGCCACCCGTTACAACCAAGGTAGGCAGAAGAGCATCTCTGAAGCACAGTAACGGCGAACTTTGAGGCAGATGGGCTACAGCAGCAGAAGACCACACCGGGTGCCACTCCTTTCAGCTAAGAACAGGAAACTGAGGCTCCAATTTGCCCAAGCTCATCGAAATTGGACAGTAGAAGATTGGAAAAACGTTGCCTGGTCTGATGAGTCTCGATTTCTGCTGCGACATTTGGCGTCAACAACATGAAAGCATGGATCCATCCTGCCTTGTATCAACGGTTCAGGCTGGTGGTGGTGGTGTCATGGTGTGGGGAATATTTTCTTGGCACTCTTTGGGCCCCTTGGTACCAATTGAGCATCGTTGCAACACCTTGTGGAATCTATGCCACGAAGAATTGAGGCAGTTCTGAAGGCAAAAGGGGCCCAACCCGTTACTAGCATGGTGTACCTAATAAAGTGGCCAGTGAGTGTATATATATATACACATATATATACACATATATACATACACACTGATTAGTGTGAAGACAGCTGGAACCCAACCCCCACAGCAGAAAACGATTAACCCGTTATCTTTGTGTTGCATTTGTAATTGCCCTTTTGGTCTAATCTTTATCTAATCCTTACATTACCTACTATTTGTAATGAGGCTACATGCAGATCAGAATTATTTGTTGCATTAACCTGTAACCTAGTCTGCCCGGTCATTCAGCAGTTTTAGTGCTTTGCTATCACAGCTACAGCAGAGCAAGATTTTATATGCAATTTTTAATTGTACAGGACTGCTTATATATACACAATATATAAACTGCAAACAATTCTAAAATGAAAAATATCCAGAAACATTGATTTTTAAGAAAAATATCTCTTTGATCGGTGTCCCTTTTAAGCAAAGTGAGTCTCTGACAGACCTCTTATTTACAAATTGCCTCTATAGAACCTATTTGTAGGTCTTCATATTTGAGCCCAAGAAGTTTCAATTCTACATTGGCACCTTTAAAGGATATTCTAGATACCCTCCATATGTGTTATGTGTGAATCTGTTGAAAGATATAATGTTTTCTGCTACTGGTTTGATGGGAGGCTCTGGATTTGGTAATCTAGGCACAGCCCCGTCCAACGGCAACCATTTACATGTACCGGTATGTTAAAATGTATCCAATTCTTATGTGAGAAGGTGATATCTTGTATTTCGTCTGGATCAGTGGTGGTGAACCCATGGCACACGTGCCAGAAGGGGAACTCAAAGCCCCACACTACTCACTCTATACCTAGCAATGCAGTCAGGCCACTGCGCCAGCTTTCACTAGTGAACACTATGTGGTGGTATTGTAGGCACTTGTATAGTGGCAGTGTACACTTGTCACTGATTGTAACAGCAAGTTCACCCCTATCCCTGTGAGGCTAAGTTCACACGGCATAATTGCGGGGCGTAATTACGCCGTGTGTTTGGCTATGTTCACACGGCTTAAAATGGGACGTATTTCAGTCCGTAATTATGCGCCAGAGTGTGCAAATTACGGCTGGATACGTCCAAGTCATTACGGTAATCCACAGTTCTCATAGAGAACTATGGATTACGTCTCCTCTCCCCGCTCGGCGAATCCGCCGGGCGGGGAGATAAGTGACATGTGAATTACTAGCGGCGTATACGCGCCGCTGGTAATGTAAGTCTATGGGCCGGTGAGGTGCCCGCCCCCCCACGGCGTAATTACGCCCTGCAAATACACCGTGTGAACCTAGCCTTTGGGAGCTCGCGCCGATCAGCGCGAGCTTCTGTGGGGTGGATGGCCGGCAGCCCGCCGGGCCCATAGACATGCATTACTCATGGCACGTAAACACCGTGAATAATTGACGTCACTTATCTCCCCCCGTGGCGTATTGCACGAGCGGGGAGAGGAGGCGTAATCCATAGTTCTCTGAGAACTGTGGATTACCGTAATGACTGGGGCGCATTGCGCTCGTATTTGAGCGCAGTACGGCGCGAAATACGGACTGAAATGCGCCCCAGTTTAACCCGTGTGAACATAGCCTGATAGAGGTGGATATTGTATGTGGGCTGGTGGAGGTTTTGTGCCTGCTTTCATTTCTTTTACTGCTCTGAAAAAATTATAATTGAGCGCTGCTTGCTATAGGCAACAGAAACCGTTGTCACCTCAGTATTCAAGTTAACTTACCGTGTTGGTACTTTTTGATAAATAAGTGGGTTTAAGATTGCAATTTGGGCACTATCTTTAAAAGGTTCGTTGGGCTAGAATTAAAGTGGTTTTCTTGCTACAACGATCATATCTGTAATGATGTGGACAGTAAAAATAAGCAATTTTGCAATTGGTTTGTATTACCTAAATCATTTAGTACAGCAGATATTTGCTAATCTGTGTGTGGCCAGAGCGAAATCTGAAGCCTGGGCTTGGGCCATGCCTCCTTTGCTGTAATTGGCTGCCTGATATTTAGTTCAGTCCTGATGGAGACACAGCCCCTGTGCTGTGATTGGCTGCCTGCACTCTGTGAGCTGTGTAAAATGAAACTGGCTCCCCCAGCTGTCGGTGTAGGTGCTGGCTGTGTCTGTCTAATAAAGGCTGCCTAAGCTCTCTATGCGCCTCTCCCAGTGATGGCTCTATGTTAAGGATCTGGGCAGTTACTGAGCTCTATACAATACAGCCTTATACATTTCTCTCCCCCTCTCCCTTATGCCTGATAACAGACAGAGGAGCAGAGTGCATTCCTCACATTTGTTTCATCAGTTCCTGCTCTATGTATAACTGTTTACACCAATATAGGTTTTCTGGTTACAAGGAGCCTGGTAGGGAAATGACAGCTCTCCAGGTATGAGAACTGACCACTGCAGGAGGTCTACGGCACTATGACACCCTCTCCCGTCCTTTGCTCACAGAATAATAATGATGACGACTAAGGAGGGAAGATGATGTCACCAGGCTTCAGTGAGATAAGACACGCCTACTGTGAGGAGACACATTAGAAGCTGTACGACAAACAGTTCATGTCTGCAAAAGCTTGTATTGAGAAAACCCCTTTAATGCTTCAATTCCAGTGGTGTGGTGAGTTGTGTTTTTTTTTTTTTTTTAAATTAGCATGTACTCAAAGTCCCATCTGGAGTACGACCCCCTAGCAAGGTTCATAATTTGTCTTACCAAAAAAATTATAGGTCTGTGCATGTTTACGGAAGGATTGTGACTGGTATAAAATCAAGATACAAACAGTAACTTTTTATAGAAGGCATTGTAATATGGGAAACCAATACCAGTATATTTTTGGCAAGTAAAGAGAGCGTGATATGTAATGAAAGAAGTGGTGGCAGGGATTGAAGGAATAGTTCATGAGTAGAAAAACATGGCTGCTTTCTTCCAAGAACAGCAACAAACTGGTCTGCGGGTTTTCTGATATTGCAGCTCATCTCGTTTAACCCCTCACCACACCTAGATGTATGGGTACCTCCTAGTGCCAGTAAGGGGCTTCTGCAATCCCGCTACATAGCTGCAGGGTGATAGCTGCTAATTGCAGGTAACACTTGGCTGTTACATCGCGGGAGAGCACCGGTGCCTTCCCACGCTGTTTAACGCTTTAGGTGCCGTGGCATCTAAATCAATGAGGAATGGTGCCACGCAACAATCCGGCCCCAGGCAGGAAGTAGAAATACCGCCATCTTTGTACAGTCTAACACATATAACTACAATGCATTAAGCTATACAAATGATTGTGCCCTCCAGTGGTGAAGCACCATAGGGGTATTCAAAGTTTAAGTAAAAAAAAATTTTAAGTATAAAATTTTGTTTAATTTTTGTGTATCCCGCAGCACATAAAGTGGAATAAAAAGTGATCAAAATTAAAAGGTCCGTTCACCCTGCTAAAAAAAAACACCAAAAAACTGTTTTACACAGTAAAAACTTTTTTCTTTTAAGCGCTTCAACATAAAAAAACTATCACCGTAATAGTCTCGACCAAGGGCAGTAAGAAAATGTACTATAAGCCAGAAGGAAGAGAGCTGCTGCTAAACTATAACATTTGGAAAATACAAAGAGCATTCTTTATAACAAGCCTGCAGTCAGGACACACTGTGTGCTGACCTGACTGCTGCCTGTGTCAAACAGATTGTAATGTATAAGCATATATAAATATGCTAATAATAATCCCTACACATATTAGGCATCTACACAACTGTAATAACCTGTAGAATTTATCAAACAGGTTAATTAGTGGGAAATGTAAATGGTGTAAAAATGGTGTCTCTCTCAGTGTTAAAACTAACCTACCCTTAAAATTCTAGACTGTTCATGTCTTTGCCAGTGGGCAAACTTACAAAATCAGCAAGGGATCAAATAATTTTAGGTGAAAATGTTTAATTTTGTAAATGGGTGTATACTGCTGTTTGGGTGCATGACAGGGCATACGAGGGAGGGAACGCAGATTTTGGTGGGGGCCATGTCTCATTTGCAAAGCCCCCAAAGTACCAAGACAGGTGAAACTTTCCTGGAGTCGCCCAATTTTGGATTCAACACCCATCATGAATATAATCTAGTGATGTATTGTTCATATTGGACACATAGGTGGAAGCATTCTGGCATGAAAATTGGGGGGTGGGGGGGGTAGGAGGCATGAGTGACAAGGGGAGACACAGATCCGCCATTGTTTTTTGGGCTTCAATTTTACAGCGTTCACTGTGCGGTATAAATGACAGAACTTTACGATGCAAGCCAGTACAATTACAATGCTAAAATTTTTATATAGTGTTTTATGTTCTATTAATTGTATACAATAGAAACAAGTTTATAAAAAAATTGTGTTTTATGTTGTCAGACTGATAGCAATAACTTTTTCATTTTTCTGTATACGGAGCAGATTATGGGCTTGCTTTTTGCGGGACGAGTTGACATTTTATTGGTACCATTGGGGTGCATACAATGCTTTTATCACTTTTTATTAACGGGGATGTATCGCTTCATCAGTTCAGCTGTTTTCTTGTAGCTTCATTTTCTCAGTTCCTGAAATCCAGGGGCGTTGCTTCCCCTCCCAGCTGGGTGTTTCTTAACAATGTTCATACTCTCCCGGGTCAGTGTGCTCTCCCCCCTCTCTGAGTCCACATGTCACTATGTCGTTCCTCTCCCTATGCAGTCTTATTTTGTAAGAGCTGTTTGTTTACATAGCACACCCTGAATTCAGTCTAGACAGTCTTCTATGAACTCAGAGCACTCTTCTCTCACAGCTGGAGGTTTGTTACAGTTGAATCCAGTCTTCCATGAACTCACCCAAAGCAGCACAAATCTGTCTCCCTTTTATGTTTACATGCAGGAGCATTTAGGCACCATTCTGCTGTTTTCTGATTGTAGAAGCAGCTGCAGGGTTACTGTGCAGCTGGTGGCTGTGCAGAGTGAAATGCTGCTGGCCCCTCATTGAGAATGTGAATACCAGACAGAATATAAATTAGTAGAGCCGTTAGCCAAAGAAATGAAAGGAGGTGGAATCTGACCGGCACAGAACACGCAGTTAAGGGATCCTGTGAAAACAAGACAGCTTTGCAAATGACATCCAATTGCAAAATTACTTGTTTTCACTGTCCCCTTATTCTGAAAAACATTTAATGTAATGATACAACCCCTTTAAGGTTTTTGTGAGGCGTTTTGAACAAAACATAGCAATCCTGGTAGTGATTTTTATTTTAACAGCAGTCACTGTAAATTATAAATGACAGCTAGCTTTACTAAGCAGGTTGATATGATCACAGCGATACCCAATTTGTATTTTACACACGATACTCCATTTGTACTGCTTTTACACAATTAAAATAACATGTATTCAGAAAGGAAAACACGTTTTGCATCGCCATAATCGATGGCCATTACATTTTATCTTTCTATGGATGAAGATGTGTAAGGGCTTGTTTTTTGCAGGATAATTTGTCGTATTTGTTGGTATAATTTTTGGAGGGACAAGGCTTTTTGATCGGTTTTAAATTCTTTTTTGGAAGGCAGGGTAAAAAAAATACTGCAATCCTAGTAGTGTTTAATTATATTTTTAACAGGGCTCACCGTGCAGTATACACGACAAGTTAGTTTTACGCCCTGGGTCAAGACTATTACGGCGATACCCAATTTATAAAGTTTTTTTTTATGTTGAAGCGCTTAAAAGAAAAAAAGTGTTCTTGTGTAAAAATATTTATGCATCGCTGTCTTCTGACTTACATTTTTCCATACACAGCTGTGTAAGTTTTTTTTTTTTTGAAGGCTGAACGGACGTTTTAATTTGCACCAATTTGCCGTTTATATGAGTTTTTGATTTCTTTTTATTCCATTTGATGTGCTGCGGGTTGAACAAAAATTACAATTCGGTGATGCACTGCAGGGCATGGTGACGTCACAGACAGCCTGGATGCTTTACTAAAGCATCCAGGATATCTGTTACTCAGACCGCAGCACTGCTGGTGCCCCTTCTGCACCAATTACAGGCAGAAGGCGCTCATTCCTCCTGTCTGTACCTTAGCGGTGGTGATTGTGGTAGATTGCGACAGCTGTGGGTGGAGCTCACTCTGACCGCAGGTGATGTTGTATGAGGCCAGTGGAAATATACCGCTGGTTCCATGTCATGAGCCTGCGGGGCTTATGTGTGAGCCTGCACCATCTGCAGAAAGTACCGGTACGTCCATTTGTGGGAACGCACTTACCATTCTGTAAAGAGAGATTTTTAGCAGTCTGCTTATTATCAGTAAAAAAAAAAAGAAAAAAAAAAAAGAATTAAACGGAAAGGAAACAGCAATGTTTATCTCCTACTGTGACTGGTGGATCCTGTGTTATCTATAGTCACAGCTACCCTTCTCCTCCTTTCTGCACACTGACTTCTTCCCAAGTCACAGAGCATGCCTAGAAAACGCTCTTATATACCGTATTTTTCGGACTATAAGGCACACATAAAAGCCTATGATTTTCTCAGAAATTGAAAGTGCGCCTTATATATGAATCAATTCTTCACTTGGGTTTTGTTCAGAACGTATTTACAGCTAATTTAGTGACACTTATTTGTAACTGATTTGTAACTGATTTCCGATCGTAAATACGTTCCGAAATCAGTTACAAATCAGTTGCAAATAAGTGTCACTAAGGCTATGTTCACACGGCTGATTTCAGAACTGATTCACGTCGGATTTCCGACGTAAATACGTTCCGAAATCAGTTGGAAATAAGCTTCACTAAGTGTGACACGTATTTCGCGATACGGCACGGAAATATGTACATGTATTCACTTTTGTTACAACTTTACAAGTTGAGAGTTATTGTGAAAGTGCTGAATGAAGCTTGGCTTGCGGTCTGAGCTTTGTTTCATTTAATGTGCCGCGCCTTATAATCCGGTGCACCTTATCTATGAAGCAAGAAGACTTAACAGGCGCTCATTGATAATGCGCCTTATAATCCGGTGCGCCTTATAGTCTGAAAAATACGGTAAGTCAATGGGACTGATCCTGTTCACAGTAATTAAAGTAAAGGTTACGCACACCATGGGGTTAATCAGGAAAATGGGTGCTATACGTGGAAATACATACGTATAATCAATCATGAACCACGGCACACTACATTGATGCAAATTTAGCTAAATTTATTAACACTAAGCAGAGTAGCATATTCAAAAATCATCCAAAATAGACAGACTTAACAAGTGCTCATATACAAAATGGCAACAAAAGCCAACGAGATCATAGATGTCAATATGAACGACGTTTCGGCGAATGCCTTTATCAAGAAACATCAAATGTGGAAAATAGGATCATATAGCACATATAAAAAGAATGGATGAGGTCCAATATAGGCAGGATATAAGAGAGACTCCACAGAGGATAATGAATCCACAATAGTGGAATGCTGGCTGAGGCAGTAGAAGAATATGGACAGAACGTCCATAGTGTCAGAGGAATTGGCCGGCAATTCCTCTGACACTACGGATGTTCTGTCCATATTCTCCTACTGCCTCAGCCAGCATTCCACTATTGTGGATTCACTATCCTCTGTGGAGTCTCTCTTATATCCTGCCTATATTGGACCTCATCCATTCTTTTTATATGTGCTATAAGATCCTATTTTCCATATTTGATGTTTCTTGATAAAGGCATTCGCCGAAGTCGTTCATATTGACATCTATGATCTCTTTGGCTTTTGTTGCCATTTTGTATATGAGCACTTGTTAAGTCTGTCTATTTTGGATGATTTTTGAATACGCTACTCTGCTCAGTGTGAATAAATTTTGCTAAATTTGCATCAATTTGGTGTGCCGTGGTTCATGATTGATGATCCTGTTCACAGGCTCCTATGTGCATGAAGCTGCTGTAAAGCAGCTCTTGAAATACAGTTAAAGCAGTGCAGGCAAGAATGCTGTCCCCACAATCGTATATAGACGACTGAATTGAGAAATCTACAATCAGAAAATAAAAACGGCTAAGAAGACTATGTATCAGTGTCGTGTTTTAATAAGTAAATCTGGTGACTGATTCACTTTAACCCCTTAAGGACCGTTCATTTTTTCATCCTCTTTGAAGAGCCATAACTTTTTTTTATTTTTCCACCTACATAGACATACAAGGGCTTTTATTTTACGGGACAAGATGTGCTTTCTAATGGTGTTATTCACTGTACTAGAGAATATGCTGGAAAGCCGCAAAAAAATTTCCAAAATGGGACAAGAGGAGGATAGAAAAAAAAACAAAACAAAACCTCCTGGTGCCAGGTTTGCACTTTTTTTTTTTTTTTTTTAGGGCATTCACTCTCCAGTATAAATGTGTTCTCTGTATTCTGCAGGTTGATACGATGCTGGCAACAACAAACAAAGATTTTTTTTTTATATTTTGGTACCGTTAAAAAAACAAACAAAACAAACAAAGAAAGATCTTAGATTTTTGCACTGTGGCACCATTTTCTGCAACCAATAACTTTCTTGTACTAAAAGCTACGAATTTGAGTGTGGGTGCATTACTTTTTATTGCTACCAGTTTTGAATACATGTGACATTCCAATTTTTAGTGTACGTGAAAGGGCCAAAAAACCTGCAATTTTGCCGTTCGGAATTTTTTTTCTTATACGGTGTTCAGCATACAGGATAAATTGTTATATTTTTTATTTTTATTCGTAAAATGGCAAAAGGGGGTTATATATATATATATATATATATTTTACACATGATAACTTTTTTTTTTTAACTTTGCGTCCCCCTAGGGTACTTCACCACTAGGGGGCACGATCGTTTATGCAGCCTAATGCATTGTAGTACAATGCATTAGGGCAAGGCAATCCTACAAACTGCGGCCCTGAAGTCTCAGTTGGGAAAGCTTACTAATCACCATCATTCCCACTAGTTCATGATGAATAAATGCTGATGGAGTTTAGTTTCCCAACAGCTGGAGGGCCGCAGTTTGAGGATGCACTGCATTAGGGTGTACAAAGATGGCAATAAAACAAACCATGGCAGCGATGGAAGTCTTGACAAGGCTTCCAGCTGCCATGGTTACTGATCGGAACCACGTGATGTCGCCACGTGAGTTCCGATCGAAGTGAGGAACGGTGCCTGACCCCGTTTCTCATTCATTTAGACGCAGCAATTAGCAGCTGACACCCGGTGGCTATCTATCCTGCTACTTAGCCCCTTAGTGACCCAGGGATGTACTCATGGGATGTCCAGGGTCTTTAAAGGGTTAAGTGTGGAGTAAGCAATCATAATATAGACTGTAACCATTATCTAACCACTTTATTGCATGTAAGGCCATATCTACACAGCACAGATTTCTGCTTGGATTTTCGGCTGATTCAATATTTAGAAGCCGCCGAAAATAGACTGTAACCAGTAACCATAGACCGCAATAGAAAACCCGAGCTGTTTACACACCACGGATTTTCCACTGTAGGTTTTCTAAACCGCTGACCCTCCGTCAGAATATAAAACTTGTTCCATCTGCCCGCGGATTTCCGTACAGTTCAATGTACTGGGCTGGCCAAAATATGACTGCGTTTTTTGCGCAAACCCACACTAAAAACCATGGTACGGCAAAGTTAAAATACTGTGATTTCCTAATACTCTTTACTCACTCTTATGGAGGCATCTTCTTACCTTCCCCTCCCCCCTCTTCAAGTCCTGTATCTTCTCAGGTCATACAGTTTAGAACTTCAAGAAGTAGAGGATCCACTTTGTTGGAACACACTTTTAGACTAAATAGGGTGGAAGAGTACAGTTCCTGTATTTTTTCTTCAAACTCTCATATGGATCAGTTTCTGAAACATGAATGCATTTTTAATAGACAAATTCTTACAATAGTAAAGAATAGTAACTGGTTTAAATAAAGCTGTGGATTTTATTATAAAGAGTGCATGAGCTGTTACCTCTCTTGAAGTAATGTACAATAGCATTGCATTGAAGAGACTTGAACACCTGATAGTCCGGTTACTGTGTGACATCAAAGATGTACTTTTGTGCAGTAGCCTACTAGTAAGTTGGTGTAAATCACCAGTGCCAGTATTACAGCCATAGCAAATCACTAAGTATTTTTGCACTCTTCTTTTTCTTACCAAATGTGTTACAGGTATTGACATCTTCAATCTGCTCCGAGTTGAACAGTACAAAAGTAAATACTATTCCATGGTAGATCTTCAGCTATAATGCCGAATGGTGGGAGGTTACAGTGAAATTGAGGATGTGTCAAAAACTGCAATTTGTGACAATGTGAAAATGACAATTGTCCCCCAAATCTAAAACTGAGCAATTTAATAACTGGATGAGTGAGAGTAACCTAGAACTGCATGTATCTCTATGATTTTCTACTTTGCTCCTTATTAACTGAAAAGAGTCAACTACATAATTATAGAACACAAAAGGACTTATTACAGCTGAATAATATATTGTTATTAGAGCACAGTATAAAACAGCCCACAGATGCATAAAATCTGTATTTGCTTATTATAAAAGGGGTGCAATGAAAAGTTAGGTCAGATACCAGGCCCAAAAAAAAGGGCCTCTGCAAAATCAACATGCACAGCCACTATAGCAATTTACTCTATTGTAAGAATACCAAAGCCTTAAAGGGGTTTTGCCACAATGTAAGGTTGACGTGGGATCCTCCAAAATGGGTATTTAATCACTTTTCTAAATATATGTGATTACAAAAAGTGAAGCCTGTGAGAGCTACAGCATTGCACAGTCCCCCTTAGTTTCCTGAAAGTTTACATTAGACACGACCAGGAGCTGATCTGGCCGCGCTTGCCTGTTTGCACTTCTTATCTGATGACAGGGAACATGAAGGAGCTTGCAAGGGGCTGGGGAGAAAGTGCAGTGTATTAGTCTGTCTGCTGTATAGAGAATCCACTGTTGTAATATTATTTGCGTAAACTTTAGAGACGCTCCCTGCTTCCTCGCTCTCTGCTCACCCCCTCCCTCTAACTCCTGCAGCCATTCATGACTTAGCATGCTTTGTTTATATTCTCCTCTGAGCAGATAAGAGGTAAGGAACTCACTTCCTGGCAAAACCCCTTTAACAGGAGCATCTAAGAGTTTCAATGATTTGATGTATTGCTACCCAATAATTGCAACAAGGAATTAGTAACTTGAGTCTTATAGTTACTTAGAAAGAGAGCTTTACCATTGTATTATCAAAGTTCTGCAATGTGTAATTGAACATTGGGGAGGTGAAGTGGGACTATAGTTCCCACTTGTAGTGTGATGATATCACTAGGGAGGCCTTGGCACTCACCACCCCCTGTCAACATACAGGCACTCATAATGACAAGTTACCCACATTTTCCTTATGGATTTGTCAAGAAAAATTGCAGATGGAATGATTTGCAACAATTTATTGCTAAAAGCTAGTACATAAATATTCCTAGTGGTTGGTGTAATTATGATGCTTGCCCTCATGAATATTTGCTAGCTCTTAGCATCTGTTTATTAAAAGGTGCACGCCTTTTAACAAATTTGGTGCAAACTACTTAAATCTGTTGCACAGGCTCAAAACCCGACACCGCTCCAATACACTTTACGCCTTAACAACCAGGCCTGTTTGTTAACAATAGTGTCATTCTTCTGGGTTTACCTCTCACAGAATGGATGGATAGAAACTTTAAACTGGCAAAAGTAATATTTAATGTAACTGACAATTAACGACCGAAAAATCAGACATTGGTTTTGAAGTATAAAGGGGTTGTCTCACTACATTGATTCATCTTACCTCAGTCCTGTTTTCTCGGTTTCATTTTGAATTTAGGGGCGTGTTTACTGGCTTCCACTAGGCTGCAGTAGAAGCCAGGTCTGTAGCAACCAGCACTGGCAGCCTATCAGGAGAGAGCAAACAGGTCCGTAGCTATAGCTACCTGAGGAGCTGATGCAGCCCATACAAGAGGGGATAGCTAGGAATAGGTAGGACACTGCTAATAGACACATATTGCAAAGTGACTTGTTTTTGCAAGATTTTTAACATAAAAAGCAATCCCTGCAGTGAGACAACCCTTTTAACCCATTTTTTTTTTTTAACCAGTAAA
Source organism: Phyllomedusa bahiana (assembly GCA_025379985.1). Classification (NCBI taxonomy): domain Eukaryota; kingdom Metazoa; phylum Chordata; class Amphibia; order Anura; family Hylidae; genus Phyllomedusa; species Phyllomedusa bahiana. The sequence continues at coordinate 273,064 of JAODAL010000077.1, read as the reverse complement.
TAAACTGGGCTAGACCAAAATGATGGTATCCCTAGAAAAAAATTAAATCAATTTGAATATAGGGACATGTTAAATTAAAGTGTGTCCTGTAATTAGCACCACAGGTGTATCCAAACTTGTAGTCGGTCTATTTAAATGGTTAAAAATGGTCACTGTGCTGTTTGGTCCATGTTCAATGTTGTACACACCATGATGATAAAAGGAAGAGAGTTTTCTCAGGAGGTTAGAAATAAAATTGTAGACAAACAGATTGAAAAGGTAAAGACTACAAGACCATCTCCAAACAGCTTGATGTTCCTATGACTACAGTTGCACATATTCTAAAGTTTATGATTTATGGTTGTGTAGTTAGCCTCCCTGGACGTGGCTGCAAGAAGAAAATGGACGATAAAAATTATAGTGATGCATAATATGAATGGTAGGCAGAGAGCACAGAACAACATCCAAAAAGACTGGAAGTGGACTTAAAAATCAAATTACATCAGTGTCAGAATGCACAAAGTGGACTAAATAGAAGATGACTGAGGAAGAAACTCAAAAAAAAAAGGAGACCGGAATTTGCCAAAATGAATATTGACAAGCCTTAAACCTTCTTGGAAATTATCCTTTGAACAGATGAGACAAAACTGGAGCTTTTTGGCAAGTCACTTCAGCTTTACACTCTACGCTTACAGACGTAAAAAAGAAGCATTCCAAGAACGGAGGCGGTTTTGCTGCATCTGGGATAGGATGTCTTAAATCCATGCAAATTCATTGAAAGCTTGATCCTATCAAGGTATTATGGTGCAAAATGTACTGCCCATTGTTAGAAAGCTTGGTCTCAGTTGCCAGTCATAAGTTCTACAACAGGATAATAACGCATGCAGCTAGTAGGCACATTTCACACCCGACACCGCTGAACCAGTTTTCTCATAAGGAGTTGGGCAAAATACCTGAGGACAGGTGCAAAAGTCTCATTAAAGGGGTTGTCTCATTACAAGGATTGCTTTTTATGTTGAAGATAAGTCACTTTGTAATATGTGTCCATTAGCAGTTTCCTACCTATACCTTGATATCCGCTCTTGTATGGGCTACATCAGCTCCTCAGGGCACAATAGCTACAGACCTGTTTGTGTCTCTCCAGACAGGCTGCCAGTGCTGGTCGCTACAGCTACAGACCTGGTGTCCTCAGCAGCTCGTCACTGCAGGCCAGTAGAAACCACTAAGCGCTACTGAATTAAAAAATGAAACTGACAAAACAGCACTGAGAGAAGATGAATCGTTGTATTAAGAAAACCCCTTTAAGATTTTCATAAATCGTTTCCTGTGATTACTTGAAAAGTATGTGCAAGAAAACATTACGTTCAGGGTACCATCATTTCTGTCCAGGCCAGGTTTATTTTCTAAATTTTTTCAGTTGAACCAGGATTCAAAAGCAATGTCTGATAAAGGTAATAACTTTAAATTTACTGAAATACCGTTTCATGTTATTTCAATGACTGATGTGGATTTTTCTTTTAACAGAAGGAACCAACAATTTTGTTCACATGTGTATATTCATAATATATCTATATATAAATATATATATCTGCAATAATGTTTATGCTAATCGTGGATTTTTTTTTTTTTTAAAAAACAGCTATTTTTATATATATAAAAAAATCAAAACAGCCTGTCCATATACAAGGGATAAGTTCACTCTGTCAGCTGCACTGGGAGCATTTGTTAGTCTGCCAATAAACCACTGCAAAAAAGGTATGATGATAAAGCTGGAAAAACTAATACAAAATATTTTGACGTGTCAGAACTTCAATATACAATGATTAAGCTTTATTTATACAAAACCAACCAACCACTTTACAATAAAAATGTGTGGTGGACAGTTATATCAGTGAGAAAAGTAGAGACGGTCTTATACACAAGAATAAATATGCTGATCAGGACAATTTTTCGCAGTCTGCTCTCCTGTTAGGTCTCTTTTACTAAATACTGCTTTTTGCCATACTAAAATAAATATTGAGGGCGCACAGGTTTATTATTTTATTTAAGCAAACCTTTCAGGTGATTTGTGCTAATTGAAAGCATGATACGATAGAGGGAGAGAAGCTGAGCTAGGTGCTGTATAGGTTTATAGGATTTGGAGCAGGATTTGAGTAAAAAGCACAGAAAATACTGAAAGGATCCCTTAAAGGGGTGTTCTGGGACCCAAGAATGCTTGTTTGTCTATCGGGGCATGATTACAAATAGAATAGAAGACTTCTACTTCTCTCCCAGATCCAGGAACAGCTCTTTAAGAGATTGTGAAACTCCTGTTTACCCCACTCTCATACAACAATTGCTCCATACACATACAGGGAAAGCGGTCAATCATTGTATGTTGGTGGGGGGTTTTCTTTTATTATTTTCTTTGTTTTTCACTCAAATTCTGCTCTGAATCATATAAACCAATCAGTTGCAGAGCTAGTCCTATCTCCCTCTATCATCCTGCTTTCAGACTAGGGGCTAGCATAAATTGGTGTAAACCTTAAAGCAAACCTGCCAGGTGGTTTATACTACCCCAAACCATTAATGCAGCTTAATTGTAGCTGCAATAACCGTATTCAGCTGACCTGCTGGTGGTCCATGTGTTGCAGTCATAATACAGGTACTAAAATGCATCTGCATTAAAACAAACAATACAAACAACTTCTTTTGAACCTGTCCTGGGCTGTACTAGACCTTTATGCAATTTTCCCATTATTTAGCTGTAATAAATCTATTGTTCTGCGAGTGTTATTCTTCTCTTGCTGAAAGCTTTTATGTATAAAACAGAATGAATGATGAGGTGTGGTTGAATGAAACAAGAAAAAAGGCTTTGTCACAGAACTTCTCTTTTTTTTTCCAAACAGCAATGAAATCATTCAATCAAAACAAAAAAAAATAATAATTTGCAAATCTGGTAAGTAATCACCACCTGTATGCCAAGGTAACTACTTCACCCCTCAACTGCAGCTGGGAATCACACACAGATTTTATATTGATATGTACAACAGATAAATCCGGCTACTGCTGCTGAGGGGTTTTGACAAAGTCTGATATGACGTACTGCTTGATCCACTGACATTCCACAGGCATCTCCTCCGCAAGACGGCCTCCAGTCATCCCAGCACAATAACCAAATAAGTCAATGATACTGTCCTGGATAGAGATCTAGCTGTAGACCGATATATACACTGCAGTCAGGGTCTGCTATTGCCACCATTGAAACCAGCAATGAAAATGGTGCATTCTGTATACTGTGACATTGTTATAGTGATGGGTCCACAGACTTCCACATCGGGAGAAGTGGGAACACTGAACAGGGAGGAGTCAGTCAAAGTGGGCACTTTCCATGTTCCTCTTTACAAGGAACGTACGTGTGTGTATAGATCTATATAGAGATACACACACACACACACTCCGACTTGAATAACTGCATTTTTAGTAATGATACATACAAAGGAAGGCAGAAGACGAGTCACTTAAAATTAGACAGAAATACATAAACCTACATTTGCGTTAGAACGGTCTATATTTTGTACCATGTAATTGAAAATGTACCCACCACAGTGCTAGACTAATCAGCCAGCCTGTTTGCCAGAGAAACTGCAAAGTTTTTCCGTGATGGGCAAAAAACACAACCACTGGTTGCACACTAATTTTCCAACAAACCTAGTTACCCACAAAAACTTACTCCATGTTGGGCAGCCTTCACCTGTACCTGTGTTGCATAACCACCCTGAGCTAGTAGTTCAGTGTCTTGACATAATTTCTTTTTTATAACAAATTCTGTACAAAGGAACTTGGAACTGTCTGTGAATAAAGGGAAGGAACAATGTTACCCCTTCAGAGCTGTTGTGGTTTGATTTTCAAAACTGTACTAAATTTGATACAGTTGTACATGTATAGGAGGGGCAACTCCTCTAGCTCGCCTTCTACAAGATGTATTCTTCTTAGCAGTCTATTAGATAATCTGAGTCCCAAACCCAATCTTTAAAAAAAAAAAAAAATTATAAATCTATTTCAAATAAAATAAACCCTCAAAACCTACAATGAAAGGAGCAGTAGTTTATCCCAGGGCACCCTGCCCACCTCCATTTATACCACTGTTGAGCCCTTTGCAGGACATGCCAGCACAGAGCCAAAATGGAAATCCTGGCAACCTCTTAGTTACAAGAGCTGGTCAGGCTGGGGAAGGGTGCCTGTTAAGTGTCTCATTTTGCGCGTCTATCCCTTACAGAGCAAAAAGCCCTGTTAAAGTTTGAGTTCATTGGCAATTTTGGAGGCAATGTTCTTAAATGCCATGGAGGTGCCAGAAATTCTCTTGAAACGCACACCATTCAGGGAGAGCCGTGGCAGCTTGCACACCTCCATCTCCCATTGTACATAGCTGTCATGACCTGGTGAGCCATGCACACAAAGCAGCATGTACTTCTCCTGTGACTCGTGTTGGCAGTTATTGGCATCCAGCACCTTGCGGATTTCGCTCATCATCTCATTAGGTTCCATTGAGCTGGTGGTTTTCATGCTCCACGTGAAGCGCAATGAGCGTGGCTTGGAGTCCCTCAGGTCATCTTTCTCTTTGTCCGCAACAGTCAACTGAGGCCTGGAGAAACAGACAAGCAGCAAATCAATTTTAAAGTTAAATATGTTGTTCTACCAAATTATAATTAAACAGGAAAGACCAATTCTGAACCTCAGAATCAAAATGGAATATAGAAAATAAATCAACCAAAGGAACATATTCCAATATAAAACCTAACCTTTAATAAATACCAATTATATCAAATATCAAAAAAAAGGAGGGGAAAAGTGACTACAACTTAATTATATTAGTGAAAAAAACTTATATATCGGTCAAATAAGAGGAGCCTATCTCACCCTAAACTATCTATATGCCCTACAGAAGGCCCTATGCGGGATGAGCATCCTGAAGGACGGTTCCACAATGATAGACTCTTAAGCTACTTATCACTCAATGCCTAGATATCCAGATAGAGAGTCAAAACTCAACATACATTCCACATCATATTTGAGGAACAATTAAGGAAAACAGTATGTTAAAACTTTACTTACTATCCAGTTAAGAGTCAAAAAAACTCATGACTCATTAATGACCCATTAATGGGAGACACTTCTCTCAAGAAGGGCATACTAGCCTCTGGCCTCATGGATATCCCCTTTTTCCCACTGAAGAACTCTGTTAATACAGAGGGAAATACGTCTGGGTAATAAGATTGAACATACTGCTTTTCTCTATTGTTTTCCATATACTGTGTGGAAGGTGTATGTTCATACTCAGCGATTTTGAGTTTTTGGACTCTTAACTGGATAGTAAGTTTTAACGTACTGTTTTCCTTAATTGTTCCTCAAATATGATGTGGAATGTATGTTGAGTTTCAGAGTAAACTGCTTTGTTGCCCATAACAACCAGTCAAGCTTGATTCTGTGATCAGAGAAAAGCAGAATTGAATCCAAGACTGCTCGAAACCCAGTGCGGCGATGAATCAAAACTGTGGAGGAAAAGTGATGGAGTTGACGAAAGCAACCAACTCAGATTTCTTCCTTCATCATTCAATAGGGACATCTAAAAAGTTCCATATGGGATGTCAATGGTTGCTATGGGCACCTGCTCCACTTTTTTACTGTTGATAACCAAATTTTCTTTGAAAATCCAACCAGATCTGCGTACTACTACTACTACCTACAACAGCAATAATTGGGCTAAAAGTTTGATTATTAGTAACTGCATAGTGTTGACTTGCAAACTTGTGTAGCCACCTATCGTCCAATATTAGAGTCATGAGTACAGTGTGCCACCGTGGTTCTCAGACACAATGTTCGCACTGTAACCTGAAGGCACAGTGGATTTCTTTCGTCAAGAAGATTGAATGAGTATTTTTGACCTCTACTCATGGTATTTGTTGGGATACTTTAAGGCTATGTCTACACAGCATGGAAAAACGATGGTATTTTCTGCGGTTTGAGGATTCTAAAACAGTTGAAAATTCGTTCAGGCAACCCATAGATTTTAAAAGAAAAAACGGCCTGTACTCTACACAGGTCATTTTTTCTCTTCTCGTTTTCATGTTGTATAATACACCGGCATTTTGAGTTTTGCCGTCATGTTCCCATACAGTCAATTGTATGGGCCGCCTGCAAAAACCCCCCCAGAAACTACTGTGTTTTTTACAAAAAACTTAACTAAAATCGGTTGACTTCCGGACGGTTCTTGTCCAATGCCGTGTAGACGTAGCCTAAAAGTTTTCTCAATAGACATCGTTCCATTAGGACTATGTTTACCTTATCAAAGTCTATTGCTCCGTTGCAGCATCCATCAGGATACACTTTTATGGTATCCTGATGGATGCCACAAGTGGGGGCTGAAAACTAAGGGCCACATGTATGAATCTGTTTAGGTCTAAAACTCACTCTTTTGTCCATAGTAACCTATGGGCAAAAAAGTGAGTTCTAGATCTAAACAGGTTCATACATGTGGCTCTATGTGAATAGGGTTTTAGACAAGACAATACACATCCTGTAAATGCAACAGTAGCACCAATAGCCACCACATATCCAAAATAGGTTCAATTTTGTGTGTTTGATATGCAGTGCTGCAATGTGGTGTTTTATAGTGGCTATTCAAGTAACAAATCCTAGAACTCACTGTTAATCCACTGCTAGCTTTTAACAGTATATAACACATTGCTCTGCAGTAGTAAATGTAAGACAATAATGAAGACCTCCAATGCATCAGGTTAAAGTTATTAAGGATCAGATTCCAGAGGGAAAGAAGAATAAGAGAGAGCCCACAGGGAGAGTAATCAAATTAAATAATGAACAAGGAAATAAAATGAAAAGGGAAGGGCATAAAAGAGTTGAAGTATAATGTAAGGTCAGAAGGAGAATAAATGCAAATAAAAAGTTATATGGAATAGGAAGTGATTAGGGATTTGAACAGTGATAATGAAAGAAGGTCATGGATCTCACCTGGTGCTCTCCACTCGATCTTTCCCTTCTGGTTCATTTGGGTTCCTCAAAAAAAGGAGGTAAAAAAAAAAAAAAGGCTGTTCAATGAGTACACTCTGAACGCTACAGAGCATGGTCTGTCTCCTAATAAGCTGCTATTATGTACGTTATCTTGTCTCCTTATTGCAATATAACAATCATATTTGATTTTTCGATAATATAAAATGTTTCATCACTTGTAAAATAAATTTATGAATAAAAATTTCAGGGAAAGTTTTCCACCCAAACACAATTATTGTGCAAAACTAAAAAGGTTTATAGCATAAAATGCTACAACTGCGGTTTAAAAAACAAAGCGCTCAATAAGTGTTTGGATAACTCCTCTTCTATTATCAAGTCTGGTGGAGCACCACCTATTGACAGGGGAGCCTTATATCTATAGCAAATTACTAGCTCCAGTAAGGGATCCCAAGCCTACTACGTGGGCAGTCGTCCCTAATTTCATGGACACAGAACAAATAAGGCCCCCTTGTGACACCCTCTGCAGCAGGTGACACTTCTAGACAGAGGTGAGAAATCACAATTTAAAACGTCATATCTGACCTGCCCGATATGTTTCGCCAGCTAACCTGGCTTCATCAGGGATTAGAGGTCCGATGGACCTCTAATCCCTGATGAAGCCAGATTAGCTGGCGAAACATGTCAGGGAGGTCAGATATGACGTTTTAAATTGTGATTTTTCACCTCTGTCTAGAAGTGTCACCTGCTGCAGAGGGTGTCACAAGGGGGCCTTATTTGTTCGGTGTCCATGAGATTAGAGATGACTGCCCAAGTAGTAGGCTTGGGATCCCTTACTGGAGCTAGTACTTTGCTATAGATATAAGGCTCTCCTGTTAATAGGTGGTGCTCCACCAGACTTGATAATAGAAGAGGAGTTATTCCTTGTTTCAGAAGCAAAAAGGGTTAAATGATGAGGTTAGAAATCAGGTTTTTAAATATTGCGTATAGAGGTTAAGAGTTATACATAATAAAAGTTACGTTTTAGTGTTTTACAGATAGAGAACTGATAGAGTTTAAGTTTGCCTATGGCAAAATAGTAAATATAGTGATCAAAAGTTACTCTTTGTTCTCTAGCGAGATTCCCAATTTTTTGGAGATTATGGGTCCATTTAGGGTCCGATAGACGGCTCCAAACACACATCTAATAACGTATGTTCACACGGACAGAACACGGCATGTGAACATACCTTAATTGCCACATTACACAAAGTGGACCTGCAATGTCTCCGGACATGTCCGGTTTAGTAAATACTTGTGTTTCCAGTGAAACAATTCTGAAGCATCTTCTCTTACAACTCTGTCTTGTGCTGTCCTTCTGTTATTACTGAATCACATGGGTTTTTTTTTTTTTAACTAGAGGTGTGTCCCTGCCGGGTCTGACATCGCCCAAACAGTGCGGACTGAGTTTGAAATGTTAACACCCAGCTGACTCAGTAATCTGTTTCTAGGAGAAATAAGAAGAACAGCACAACAGGGAGAAGTTGGTCCAAAAATGTTACACTACTCAAAAAAAAGTTAGGGATACTTAGCTTTTGGTTGAAATTCCAGTATGAACATTTCTTGGAATTTTTTTTCAAATCAACAAAAAATTAGACCATCTCAACTTTAGAATTCATAAGTCCAACTGTTCAATGCTTCATGTGATGAAGCCTGCAGACTGAAGACACCCCTAAGTGGTGTTAATAAGCCCCCTGTTTTGAAACTGGAAAAGCTGTGAGCTGACAAAGTGCGCAAACTGAGGTGGTGAGAAAACCCCTTTAATGCTAAAATTCACAACAGGTGTTTGATCCCTGAATTGCCCAATAAATTTGAATTGAGATTTAAACAGTCCTCCTCATCATGCTGTTCACATTTTGACAATCATGAGACCAAGACAACACCTTACAATTGATCAACTGTACCTTGCCAATGAGAGGTGTCAAGCAGGATGCTCTCAGAAGTGGCCACTGAGCTTAGAATGTCATCAGCATTTTGCAACAGAGATACAGGAAGAGTCACAGAAAGGCAAAGTGCTGGATGTCCTTTGGCTACATCACACACTGAAGACTGCTTAATTTTAAACAATTCCCTGAGGAATCGGATGACAAATGTCCCACTACGCCAGGCATATTTAAGGGAGGTGAGAGGCAACCCAGTGTCACGTCAGACCATTTGGAACGGTTTACATCAGCGTGGACTGCATGCTAGATGACCGGGAAGATTAACTGACCACACCACCTGGCACAGGCATCATTGTCTTGCATGGGCCAGGAGCATCTATGCTGGACGAGAGACCAGTGGTCCTCAGTGCTGTTCAGTGTTGAAAGTCAATTCACTCTGAGCAGAAATGATGGCCGCCAACGATGCTGGAGACGTCAATAAAAGCACTTTGCATCAGCCAGGTCAGGCACTGGTCTGCTATCCTTACCAGTCATCTACCACACAGACCATGCTGATGCAGATGGTTATGAATGGTATGATGTGACACTTGGTTGCCTCTCACCTCCCTTAAACATGCCTGGAGTTGTGGGAAATGATCTGGTTCCACAGGGCATTGTTTACAATGAAGCGGCCATCAGTGTGTGATGCAGCCAAAGGACGGACACTTCTTTGCCTTTTTGTGACTCTTCCAATCTCTAACTCTGTTGTAACCTGCTGATGACAGTGACAGGTTAAAGAGCATGCTGCTTAAAGCCTCGCTATGGCGAGGTACTGCTTATAAATTGTAAAGTGTTGTCTTTGGTCTCATGTTGTCAAAATGTGAACAGATGAGGAGGAGGATTGTTTAAAGCTGTCCCCGAAAATTATTAGCCGATTCAGGGATCAGACACCCGTCGGGAATTTTGACATTAAGCTCATTCCTAGAGATCAGCAAGTTGTGCAAAAAGTACTGAAACACTAAACAGTTGGACATGTACATGCTAATGTTAAGTGATTGTCTCACTAAAAAAAAAGTTCAAGAAATTATGTTCATCCGGAAATTTCAGCCAAAAGCCAAATATTCCTAACTTTTTGTGAGTAGTGTATTCCACTGAATACAAGTATGTACTAAAACAGACATGTCAGGAGATGTCACAAATTCTCTTTTAAAGCTGATCGCGGGAGTTTCCAGCAGCAGACTATGATTGGCTTGTAGGGTCCTAATAATAAAGTGGAATGTTTAAAGCAGGGAACCATCTCCTGGCAGTATTCATAACTTCAGATTAATAAAGATCAGAACTACTTAACACTTAGTAAATTAATTCGCTTAAAATGCAGACATTTAAAAATAAACCACAAAAGTGGTCTAATCGTAGGGAAATGTTTACTTTATAAAACATTTGTGGCTGGTAATCGTAGTCACATTTGCAATTTTTTTTTTTAAATATTCAATTTTTCACATCGAACACACAAAATAGACGGACACTTCCCTTTTTCTACAGTCCACTTTTCAACTTCGCTGTCTGTATTAGGACATTCGGCATCTCATCATCATTAGCACAGTGGATCAGCAGTAAAGTGTTGGGGTCGCTGAGGTTTGCATTTAACCAAAGGACAACAGATCTAAAACAACCTGGAGCTTGGATGTTCTCCCTACATTTATGTGGAGGTTTCTCTGGATATTCAAATATCCTCCCACATGCTCCAAAAAACATACCGATCGTTTACATTTTTATTTAAATTGGAACGCAGTCTGGGACGAGAACTGATGTATAAAGCTATGCCATAGGTTGGTACTACAAAATAAATATTAAAATTTAGAAGGTGGGAAATTGACAAGAGGACTACTCTACTGTACTGCTAGAGGCCAAGACAGCAGCAGTATATACAAACAGGGCTCTCTTAGGTCTCTGGACAAGGTGGATGTACTCTATTGCATTCTGCAAACTGAATTCATTGATTCTCCTCAAACCTATAAACACCCATTCATTACAGTTGTCATCCTGCTGAATTGGCCATACAGGTAACGCAGAAATGATGTGTATATCTATGATATGGCTGCTCCAGGGAAGTTCTCACAAACGAATGAAAAAAAAAAAAAAAAACCCCTGCCACCTACAGACATGACTGAAAATAAAGGTTAAATACAGAATAAATTCTTAATTGGATATTAAAAGTATAGATGCCATAAAATTTGGATTTGATATGAAAGTGGTCTCTCCCACCCTCTTTTGCCAAGGGGTGTTCCCACCATGCACTTTGCTGGCATGGTGGAAAGCACCTCTGGTAACAGTATCTATCATGGGAATACCCCAACCCCACTGTTCCCCAAAAGAGTTGGTACAGAACGCAGCCAGCCAGTCGCACTTGTGCATGCCCCTCTATGCTGTCACATAGTGACTGCAGCTATCATGTGCCAACTGGATGTAAAGCTTTAGAGATTCAATGCTGAATTGACAGGGGATTGAAAAGGACAATACATGTTTTTTTTTATTAGAGCAATTTTATTTTTCTTTAAGTCATAGATGTCCGTTTAGATTTCTTAATTGCAGCCAGAGAGGTGTTAAAAATTGTGGAGAAGTGCAATTGCATGCTGCATGGTACAACTGCCAATGCATCCAAACAGCGTCTAGCGAGTATCATGTCCGCTATCAGATTATGCAATAGGTCAACATAGGTGCACATAAAAATAACATTCTGTAGGCCAGCAACCTGGGAGCTTACCATACGCCGAATGTACCACCACCACATGAATATAGTTAACGCCTATGCTCCCTTCAGTGGCAACTGCATCTTATGTTTTAAATCTATTTCTGTCCAGCAGAGTTACATTCAAGAAAGAAAAGGAATTAAAGAGGTTGTCTTGCTACAAAGAATAGCTCCACTGGAGCAGATTGGTTCTTGCCTTGTGGGTTTCAGGGCATTATCCAGTGGTGAGGCTGGGCTTAAAGTCCTTGTCTCTCTCCCTTCACCCACATTTTCCCCACCCTTGGTTGAACTTGATGGACACGTGTCTTCTTTCAACCGTACTAACTATATATGTATGTAAAATGTAGGGAACACAAAATAAAGAGACATTTTCAAAATATATTGCTTTGTTCATCTGTTTTTGTTAAGGAGCTACAAGTGAATTTATCACCTCCCTGGCTATTTCTGTTCCCTCAGTGACCAACCTGTAAACATCTCTCCCCCCTGCTGTTTGTTCTATGTGATAGCAGTGAGTGACGTCATCACACAGGTCGCGGCAGATCCGTGCTGGCCAGCAGTAAAAAGCTTGATTTTATCTGAACTTGCAGATAAAAGCTTGTAATTACTGCTGTTTACTTTAAATAAACCTCCTGCTAGTAGTTTCACAGAGCTTCTACTCTAATCTAATTTAATTAGCAGCTGGAAACAGGAATTGAATACACAGAGTGAGAAGTGACTGTACAGAGCTCACATGCTAATTGCAGACAGTCTGACCAGGAAGTGGCAGGATGCATCTATGAATCTCTCGTGGGGAGACAAACCTAAGTATAAAAAAGGAGGAAAAATAGTGGTATTCCAAAGTTAAACACTGAAGGGGTTGTCTGGTTCATAAAACAATGTAATAAAGCTACTGGTGCCCCACAGAAAATGCTATGTTCACCCTCCAGTGCCGGCTCTCCCCAGTCTTCTGTTTACTATCTGCTCATCACCGTTGTATCTGTCCCATTCCACTCCCTTACATTACCGTTCGGAAGTGGTCAGCTCTGAACGGCAATGTAAGCAGAAGCATATGAACATTGTAGCCAATCAGCAGCTGCTGCTATGACGTCTCTTTCAGGAGACAACAGAAAACGAAAACCAGGGAGAGCCAGTGCTGGAACAGAGGTGAGAAGGAAGGAGAGTATAGGTGGGTTTTTATTGTATTTTTATATCAACTAGACAACCCCTTTAAATTTAAGGCCATGTTGAATAAGAGTTTAACAGACTCTCTGTAATGTAGTCCCTGTATACAAAGCGGCCTGCAGAGCTCAAGTTTACCCCATAGGGACCAAGTGATTTTGTTTGCATTTTGTTAATTGTCGAATTGCCGTAAATTTCTGAATCGCCATATGAGGGCTTTTTTCAAGATGAGTTTTATTGTTTAAATGCCACTATTTTGGGGTACATATAACTTGATTACCTTTTATTAACTTTTTCAGGAAGTACTGAAAAAAAATTCGGCCACTTTTTTGCATTCTAAATTCACACCATTCATCATACGGAAAACATACTGTAATGTTTATTTTATGGGACAGTACAATTATGGCAAAACCTATATTAGAACGTTTAATTTTTTCCACTTTTGCACTACAAAAATACCTTAAGTAAAACATTTTGTGCCTGTATTCCAAGAACTATAACACGCTGAATTTCCTGTTCACAGATTTGTAGGAGGACTTGCTTTTTTTATTTTTTGCAGGGTGACATTTCTTATTGACACCATATTTGAGTACATAAAACTTTGAATGCTTTCGATTATTAATTTTTTAAAGAAATTTAGAATAAAAAATTGCAATTTTGCCATTTAAAAAAAATCTTTTTACACTGTTCACCATGTGCGAAATGTGTTTATTTTACAGTCTGGGTCATTACAGCTAAGGCTAAACTAATTATCTTTAGATTTTATTTTTCTAGAGAGATTTTGTTAGGGAAAACATGTACAGTATACCTCTTCATCTTACTTTGGTGTAAAACTGTTAGACCTCACCTCCAACTGGACCAGATCTGTAAAGCATACCCAGAAGGCAGACCTGGATGCACCATTAGGTCCCGAGCTGCCATGTAAACCCATCAGCTCCCTGGGAACACACTGCAAATGGGTGCCAATGGGGTGAGAGAGGGAACGCCCTTCCTCTAAAAGCCATTTTGATGCAATGGTCACTATTGCTCATCACTGCAGGCAAAGACTCAACCAAAATATAACATTTACAGCTAAGGCTGAGGAAGGAAGAAAAAAAAAAAAAATTGTCAGTTTAATTCATGCCCCATTCACTTGAGGCTAGCACTGCCCACCTCAACGGATGGACCTATTACTTTGAATAGGTAGAAACGTATGAATAACTCAGTGGGCAGGGCTAGCCTTTGGTGGGTGGGGCTTACACCTGATCATGAATAGGATTTCAGCATTAAATGCTCTAAAACTACAACATCTTACAGAATAAGGGACACAGCGCTGGAAACAGCAGGTCTGACACTAGCTTGTGCTGCCCTCAGTGAGGGGGGAATAATCTATGTGACAGGCTGTAGTAGCATGTTGTATAGAGGAGCATAGAATCGCAACCATCGCTCCTTATAGGAGACATGCTCGTTAGGAGAGATTAAACATTCCCCTGTAGCAATCTAACATTTTGCAATTTACTATCCTGTGAAGAGGTGATAAGATGTATTAACAGTGAGAAGCACTTTAAAAGCATTGTCCCACAATTAATTTTGAAGGAACTTTTGCTGCTCTCTTTTACTGGAATATAAAAAAAACAAAAAAAAAAAAAAAAAAAACTATGTTTTGATAAAGCTGTTACATACTTGTTATGATGCCCCTAGTATTCTTCTAAATACCCCTTAAAACATCCACCTCAAGTATTGAAAACTGGTGAGAAAAGGCAGCTTCTAGCCGGAGGACTCTCTAACACCATTTTTCGAATCCATGGAAATTCTGACTGCAACCTGTGCCCCATAGACCGCAATAAAAATAAATAAATCTGTACTGTAATCTACACAACACAGATTTTTTTCTGGTCAATCTTGAAATCCGACAGCAGATTTTCCGCTGGATTGCCGGATTCTCATACATTCAATGTACGGGCCGACAGCAAATACAAAAACGGACAGCAGATTTTAGCGCAAACCCATGCCAAAAACCGTGCAGCGAAGTTAAAGGGGTTTTGCCACAATGTAGTGTTGACGTGGGATCCTTCAAAATGGGTATTTAATCACTTTTCTAAATATATGTGATTACAAAAAGTGAAGCCTGTGACAGCTACAGCCTTTATTAGATGCCCTTGGTTACCTGAGAGTTTACATTAGACACAACTAGGACACTGATGTGACCGTGCTTGTGTTGTCTGCACTTATCTCCTGGCAGGGAACATGAATGAGCATTTAAGGGACTGGGGAAAAAAAAGTCTGTCTCCTGTATAGAGAATCCACTAGTTCTAATGTAATTATCAGAGTAAAGATTGAAAACGGTTCCTGAGCCGCCCTTCTCCCCCCCTCAGCTTTGAAGGGACTGTGGAAAAATTATCCTTTGTCTCCTGTATAGAGAATGCACTGGTTGTAATGTAATTATCTTAGTAAAAATGCAGACGCTCCCTTGGCGCACTGTGGCCATGAAGGAATGAAAGAAAGCTGCCTGCCTGGAGCTAATCTCTCCTGAGCAGATAAGAGGCATAAAGCAAAACCCATTACCTTGTGCACAATAGTTCTCCTCTGCTATGTAGCAAAACAATGTTTATACTCAGCCACAGAGACTGAGCCACAGGAACGTGCAGAGAAGGTGGTGCTATGACATCACAGAGGAGGTACTTTTTTCTTTTTCTTTTTTTTTTTTTAAACACAACATCCCTTTTTTCAAGGCTCAAATTCAGCCTGTTAGCTGAGGAAATCCCTTCTTGGAAAAATCACTTTAAAGTGCTGACGGCTTTTGGAAGCCATTTTAACTGTTGCGTAGACCTAGCCTAATAGCAAGAATCAGTCCACAATCCAGGCAGTAGATCTAAGCTACGGAGCATGTGTTACCACCAGTACGGAACACATTAGGTGGCGAATGTTTTGAGAAAACACAGAACACGAGGTGGTGCCATAAGTACAGAAAACAACAATATTTTGAGATATTTTTAAATTAATTCAACTTAATGTTCTGTTTCGCATGATCCAAGGGCATATTAATATTTGTTTGAGAAACAGGTAAAAAAAAAAATAATAAATCAGTAAAATATTGTAGATCAAAAGATTTGACTACATAAAAACTAGTATAAAATTTTTAAAAAATAGCATAGAAGGGTTTAAAACATTATTTGTGACTTAATATCTGTAAATAAAGTCGCATTCTGCAAATCTAAAAAGGAACATGCGGCACGAGTCTAATGTACCACCGCATATGAAGATATTAGCAAGAAAAAAAAACAAAGCCCAATACACTGTGTTGCTCACGACAACTCAAAATTATGATTCATAAAGCCACCCTAAGTATGCAGAAGGTGAGGAGGAAGCTAGTGGGTGGTATAAACTGCATCTGACTGCTTATTATGCATGGACTATGGGGATTAAGACTGGGGGGAATCTCCAGCAATTCATCTATTCACTCATGCTTGGATTGAGATAGAAGGAAATGAAATACATTGCAGATATCCTAGTAGCAGCTTTTTATTGGAAAAAAAAAGAAGAAAAATTGTTAACTGTGTGTTAGGCTATGTTCCACGGCTAATTGGGACGTAATTTGCCCGCATTAGCCGTGTGGACGGGGGCGGGGCGGGTGCGGGGGAGTGAGGGGGTGCCGGCACTTGGGCCATAGACTATCATGCTAGCGCCGTATACGCGTAGAAATGAATGTCAATTATTCCGCCGCGGTTCCGGGCGGGGAGAGGAACGTAACCATATCTCTATGAGAACTGTGATTACCGTAATGAAGGGCGTTTTCGGCCCGTAATTGGCGCCTTCGGCGCGTAATTACGACGAATAGCTTTAAGCCGTGTGAACATGCCTTCAGCATCTCGTGTCAATGATTTACTATGTTAAACTTCTTGTGAGGAGCCGCGCAGGTCAAATAAAATGCAGACAATAGGAATAGGTCACCTGTAATTCTGGCTAAATCCTCCTGTATACAGTACAAGATGCCAGCAGCCGTGAGCCAGCTTTCCACAGCAGCACAAGGAATTTGCCCTTTCCTTCCTTGCCCCACTGATAGAAAGAAATCTGTCAATTATGACCAAGACAGTTTCCTGGGTCTCTAGATTCTAAATCCGTTCAGCAGTGTAATCCAGGAGAGGTTATAGGGGTTTTGCCACGGTGTAATGTTGACCCTCCAAAATGGGTATTTAATCACTGATTGCAAAAAGGGAAGCCTGTGAGAGCTACAGCATTGCTTAGTCCCACTTAGTTACCTGAAAGTTTACATCAGACACGACCAGAGGAGCTGACAGGAGCTGATCTGGCCGCTCTTGCGTGTTTGCACTTCTTATCTGATGACAGGGAACATGAATGAGCTTTCAAGGGGCTGTGGAGAAAGTGCAATGTATGAGTCTGTCTGCTGTATAGAGAATCCACTGTTGTAATGTTATTGAGTAAACTTTTGAGAGGCTCCCTTCTTCCTCACTCTCTGTTCACTCCCTCCCTCTCACCCCTGCAGCATTCATGACTCAGCATGATTTGTTTATATTCTCCACTGAGCTAATAGGGAGGTAAGGAACTCACTTCATGACAAAACCCCTTAAGACTTTCTGGGTGTTAATTTTGGTCTGGTGGAAAGAAACAAAAACTAAATGCAGATTCTTATCCCGATTAAGAGGTGGCCGCACACGTGCATCTCTATTGGTCTCTATGGGAGTTGTGAGCGCAGCCAAGCAATAGGAACTTACATAGAGCCACAAATGCATAGCCATCACTGTTTCCTGCAGGTGGCTAGAAGTAATTTGATGGAGAATATGCATTTAATATCTGTCTAAAATAGTAATGGCCACTCAGAAATCATCTGTGTGTGTGCAGCACTAAAAGCTGGCTACAGCTACAGAGCAATGAGTTCTCTCCTGCTTCATGTTTCTTTATAGTTAATCCACTGAGGGGTTGGTATGCTGCTAAAGTGGTGGCTTATGGAAAACTGGTAATTGGTCCCAAAGCCCCCAAGAGGTCACCTCAATATAATGGAAAACAAACGTTAATGAAAATGAAGCAGATAATGAAGATAAAGCAAGTCCTTACATAGATCACAAAGTTGCTGGAAGCTGGAAATCACTTTGCATTTTAAAGGATAGGAGCTTCTTGGGGTCATGTACTTTATACACAATAAAGAAAATGGAGTCTTCACCTGGTGCCCAAAGGAGCCATTCAACCTGGTACATGTAAAGAGCAGCACAGAACATGTAGTACCGCACTGTACTGTAGAAAGAAGCTGCTAGATCACCAAACACTACATGAACTTCACTAATACGGATGTTCTCCCAGTCAATCATGTGCTGCAGGTAAGAAGCGTCTGTACATTAAGGGCATGTTCACACGGCATAATTGCGGGGTGTATTTCGAAATACACAGTGTTGGTAATTCATAGCTCTTAGAGTACTATGAATTACGCCCGTCTCCCCCGACATGCAATATGCGAGTATTGTACGCCGGGAGAAAAGGGACAAGTCTCTTCATCCCAGCGTTTATGCGTCATGGATAATAGAAGTGAATGGGGACGGTCCCCCTGCACTGGTAACACCTGGCGTATTGCGGTACATACCCCAAGTGTGGTTTCAACAATGTCAATGTCCAGGAAACACCACTGTATAGTGAAGACATGGTATCCTGAGGCCTTTGTAACTTAAGTAACCACTTTTTGTGTGCGTTTATTTTTTAGGTGGTCAAACTGATCAGGACATATCAAAATGTATGGAGAAGTGGCGCAGTTCTTAGACCGTGCACACCCGTGTTTTAAATCCTTTTTCCATACATTGGTGCACATTTATCAAGGCAGTTGTGCCAGAATCCTAGCACAATTTGTGGCAGAAATAACGGAGTACATGATTTTCACCACATTTACTATGTGTCTTAGTTTCTAGACACTTCTGTGCCTCGTCTGACAAAAAGGGTGTGGCCTCACATGGAAGGGAGCATGGCTTCACATGCATGAAAAATACGCCAAAATTTTGGCGTATGTAAGTGGCATAAAGAAAGACAACTTAAAGATGGTATAAAGTTAGACTAGACCCTTTTAACCAGCGACAGATTTATCAACACTATGTTAAATATGGCGAATTAGAAGACTGCCTAGTCTAACTTGGAACGGTCAGAATTGGACAGATCAATCTCCTCCATAGTGTCTGCATGTACTTTTAATATGATGGATGGAGGTGAGGAGTCCTTGGGGTTAACAAGTGCACACCTTGCACTGTCACTACTGTATCAGGAGATGCTTAAGGAGCTGAAGGCGGCTGTTCAGTGCAAGAGGCCATTTAAATCTTCTTACCACAGGGATTTGATACCTTGGTCTGCTGCTTAGAGGGGGATTATGTTGAAAAATAGACTAGATTTGAGTTTATATCAGTTCAATAACCAATTAAATGTAATTAGAGAGCTTGTTTTCTTCCTTTTGGAGGAAAGCTTATTTGCATGTTGATTATATTACAACAGATTGCAGAGACCTTCAGTGAAGACGAGATTTTTTACAACAAGTCAAAAAGCAAAAGTTAGAAATACACAAAAATGGAAAAAAAAATCCCAGCACTGCCTTTCAATCTACTCTTCTGTTCTAATTATAGTTAGTCATAAGAAAATGTTCTGAGTCCCAAAAGATGATCCATACAGCATCTCATAAAAGTGAGTATGCCCCTCACAGTTTTGTAAGTATTATATTTATCTTCCATGGGACAACACTGAAGAAATGACTCTGATATAGTGTTGAGTTATTGAGTGCACAGTGAACAGCTTGTATAAACAGTACAAATTTGGTGTGTCCTCAAAATAACGCCACGCACAGCCATTAATGTCTAAACCGCTGGCAACAAAAGGGAGTACACGCTTAAGTGAAAATGGGCAAATTGTGTCCAAAGTGTGAATATTTTGTGTGGCCACCATTATTTTCCAGCACTGCCTTATCTCTCTTGGGCACGAAGTTTACTAGAGCTTCACAGGTTGCAGCCACTGGAATCGACATCATGGAGCTGGTTGATGTTATGGCACGTTCACCTAGCATTTGTGAAACACATAATTGGGTATGTATTACGTACACAAATACGTATTTAACAACGTTCCATTCAGTTTTCATTGATTTCAAATGTAAAATATGTATCGGCGTTCGGACGATACGTATTTTACCTACGTTATTGTATTGCGTTTTACAGATCCGCCCCAAGTAGTGACATGTCACTTCATGATCCGTTTTATGCATTTAAAAGCCAATAGAAACAATAGCTAACATTTTTGCAGTCCAGAAAACGTATCCAAATACGTACCACACATTGTGGTTTTACGCAATACGTATTGTAAAAACGTGTTCAACACCGTGTGCACATACCCTTAGAGACCTTGCCCAAAAGGGTTTAGGTCTGGAGACATTCTTGGCACCATTACCCTCATTTTCTTTAGCAAGGCAGTGGTGGTCTGGGAGAAGTGTTTGGGGTCATTACCATGTCTGAATACTGCCCTGTGGCCCAGTTTCTAAAAGGAGGGGATCATGCTCTGCTTCAGTATGTCACAGGACATGCTGACATTCATGGTTTCCTTAAAGGGGTTGTCTCACTACAAAGATTGTCATTCAAATTAAAGATCTTCAAAAAACAAGCACGTTTGCAATATATGTCAATAACAAATCTCCTACTATTTCTAGATAACTTGTTTTTAGTGGCTTCAGAGGCCTGCTGGGGTCTCTATAGTCACCGCCCCCTGCTTGTTCTCCCTGATAGGCTGTATCTCCGGCACTTATCACAACCAGGTCGCAGCGGGAGCGAGCCCCACAAGTTTAACTATCTCCTGTCCTTTCTCTCTCTGCCCCTCGCTCTGCCTGCCGCACAGCTCAGTGATTTAGAGCAGGCATACTAGCAGCCCCTGTCAGTTCCTCTGCTGCCTTATCTGTGTCCAGCCTAATTATTATTCACTGCTGTTAACTATTTCCTGCTGGTTCATTCAGCTTGAGTCAGCCTAATTAGCATTCACTCTCCTGTTTACCTAACCAGCTTCACTGCTGAAGTAAAATGATTCAGGCAGGAAATAGTCAACAGTCAGTGAATAGTAATTAAGCAGACACAGACAGATGTAGCACTGAGAATAACTCCATGCAAATGGCCCGGGTCATGTATGGATGTATGGGGAGAGAAATATGTGCTCTGTACACGGTGGATACATTGAATGGTGAGCAGCAGGGGGAAAAAGAACTCTGTGATCTGAGATGTTCTCCCTCGGGAGCGAGCGCAAACAGCATGACGTCACCTAGATGAAAGGGGGGGAGAGGACTCCAGGAAGCCAGTGCTCCCGCCCAGATTTCAAAACTACAGCTTTAGGACGCACCAAGGTAGGATGAAATCCAGTCGTGAGACAACTCCTTTAATGAACTGTAGCTCCCCAAAACCAGCAGCACTCATGAAGCCCCAAACCATGGCACTCCCACTACCATGCTTGACTGTAGGCAAGACACACTTCACTTTGTACTCCTCACCCGGTTGCCACCACACACCTGTCACCATCTAAACCTAATAAGTTTATCTGGGTCTCAGACCACAGGATATGGTTCCATAATCCATGTCCAAAGTCTGCTTATCTTCAGCAATCGGTTTATGGGCTTTCTTGTGCATCTTCTTTAGAAGAAGCTTACTTTTGGGACGACAGCCATGCAGACCATTTTGATGCAGTGTATGAAATCTAGTCTGAACACTAACAGGCTGATCCCCCACCCCTTTAACCTCTGCAGCGATGCTGGCAGCACACATCTTTTCTGAAAAGACGAGCATGTGCACTCAACTTCTTTGGTCGACCATGGCGAGGCCTGTTCTGAGTGGAACCGATCTTGTTAAACTAATGTATGGTCTTGGCCACCGTGCTCCAGCTCAGTTTCAGGGTGTTAGCAATCTACTTATAGCATAGGACATGTGTATGTAGAGCAACAATTTTTTTTTTCAGATCCTCAGAGAATTCTTGGTCATGAGGTGCCATGCTGAACTTCCAGTGACCAGTACGAAAGAACACCAAATTTAAAACACCTGCTTCCCATTAACACCTGAGATCTTGTAACACTAATGAGTCACATGACACTGTGGAGGGAAAATGGCAAACTGGACACAATCTGTCCATTTACATGTAGGTGTACTCACTTTTGTTGCCAGCGTTTTAATCATTGATGGTTCTGTGTGTTATTTTGAGGGCACATCATATTTACAGTATATCAAGCTGTACACCAACTTTTTTACATCTGCCTCTTGAGTTCCTCATTCATTTCTAGGTTAAGCGTTCCCTTCCACACATTCACACAACAATAATGTGAAGTATTGGATTATATGTCAGGTCTGTTGTGGGTAAAAAAAACTATGGCCTTGTAGAAACACTTACCGGAAAAATACCAGCGTGTGGGTGGAGGGGAACGGGGGAGAGAGGAGAGGATTAGGGAGGAAGAAGGGGGGGGGGGGGGGGGAAGGACACTTTGGAAATCCGTTTCATTCCAGCGCCACCATCACTTCCATCCAATGACCTCACCTTTATCGATCATGTGATCCTGCAGCCAATCACTGGCCTTAGCGGTCACGAGCTGTTTATAATGGAAGAGATCACCGAGGCCCGTGATTGACTGTAGTGTCACATGATGGATGAAGGTAAATGTCGAATGGAAAGATAGTGGCCCTGGAGCCACTCAAAAGGGGAGTTAGCCTTTTTTCCCCCCCCGAACAGCAGATCATTTTTTAAACAGTAATGGACAACTCCTTTGTCATTTTATTATACTTTTTAACTGCTTCTGTCCAATGTGGATCATGGATCAGCAGAACATCAGCCGAATTGGTTCTACCCGCTATAACATAGTAGTTAGGCAAATCGCAAATTAATATAGGTGAATAATGTTAATTTCCAAGGAACTTTTTTTTTTTTTTTTATCGCTGCTGCAGAGTAATGACATAACTAAATCGTCACCCCTACGCTGGACATGGGCGGCGGAACAGGTAAGATTTTTTTAATTTATATTGTGAAGGGACCTTAGAGTCTAGGGGCTGGCTACCTACCTAAATGGCTGGTGGGATATTTAGGTCTACCATGTAGTGAGCTATATACCTACCTAAAAGGGGCATATATAACTGAAAAAGGGGGAGCTTATATACCTAACGGTGGGAGAATTACATACCTACTTACCTAACAAGGCCTTATATGCCTAACTAATTGTGGCCTATATACTTACCTAATGGGAGGGGAGTTTATATACCTCCTTACCTAATAATCTTAAAGGTCTACCTAAAGGCAGCAATATATATTTGTATGCATAATTGGGGGCATATACATCTACTTAAACAGGAAGCCTATATAATTATTTACATAATTGGGGCCAATATAGCTACCTAATGGAAAGCTATACACCTGCCAGTGCCTTTATACCTACCTAATGGAGGGCGATATACCCAACAGGGACCTTTATACATACCTACGTAATTGGGGGCCTTTATCTTAACTATCTAATTGAAGGCTTAAATACCTACCTAATGAGGGAGGCCTATATAACTAGCTAACAGTGGGCCTGTAAACCTACCTACCTACTCAGTGACAGGCCTACATATTATTGGTAGTACTGGTCTTGGCATCATGGGCTTTTTTTTTGGTAACCGTTTGATGACAGTCATGCAGTTACCAAATAATACCCTCTACAAATATCTCACCATACTATTATTAAAAGTATTATGCTACCATACATTAAGACTTAAAATAGGCACTTTTTTCAGCGCTGATTTTCATTATACAGTGTAAACTGTACCTATGCAGAAAACACTTAAAATAAATGATAGGAACATTTCTTTTTATCTCTAAATATATGTTCCGCAGTTAATCATGTCCCATGAAAAATGCTGCATGAACCCTGCCCAAGTGAGAAAAATATAACAGAGGGCCCATGCCCCGGATGTTTTAGGACCCTAGCAAAGTAGTATAGAGCAGTAGGTACACTGTGCACCACTCTAGGTGCCTTCATGATAAATGCCGACAGGGAAGATCACCTCTAATGAGTGACCTGGAACCCACCATGGATCTTTATAAATTTAGAACAAAGCATACTACGAGGGTCTCAGAATAAACTAAAAGGTACAAAGAAATGCATTGGGCCATGTGTTAAACTCGAGGCCCGCAGGCTGAATCTGTCCTGCCACATTTTATATGGCCCATGACAGCGTAGACCCAGTGAGCGAGGATGGACAAGGTTTGGACAAAAGAGGACGGTCTATCCATTCTCCTCGAAGAACAGAGCAAGACACCAGCAGAGGCCAGCACAGGGATCAGGCACCAACTTGAGACCCCTAGCATGCACCACCACACCACTCTGCTCAGCAGGTCACAGGTGGTGGCACAGCTCTGACAGTCCTACCGAGGCACCCCCAACACCCATAATGCTGATGTGAAAGTTTGACATCCTTTGTTTATAGGCACCATACATTATATGCACGCTACAGGTTCCCCAAAATTGCATGAGTTCTAATACAGACTACACTCACCGCTAAGAAAATGAACTGTATATTAGTAGCATACAAAACTACTTCAGTACCATCCTTCAAAGTGTTGCATTCTCCCAGGACTACTATCCCCAGCAGTGAAGGGGTATGACATTAGGCATTTTTAGCAATATGCAGGAAAGATAAAGACAGATAGGGCAGTAGTTACAAGCAAGAGCATTTTAGAAATACATGCATATAAAAAGTTGGTTCTCTCTCTCGCACACCCTGAAGCACAAAATCTTTACATTTACACTCAGAACAAGGGAAAAATTGCACATCAGTCAAAAGTTAAAATGAAGGATGCCATGAAAATAAAGGTTATTAGATTTTTACAACCCCTTCAGGTACAGTGAAGGAAATAATTATTTGATCCCTTGCTTATTGTGTAAGTTTACCCACTGACAAAAGGCATACAGTCTATAATTTTAAGGGTAGGTTAATTTTAACATTGAGAGATAGAATATCCAAAATAAAAGACAGACCAGTTAGACGCTCCTAATCAACTCATTACCTGCATTAAATACAGTCAGACTAACCTCTACAATATGGGCAAGACCAAAGAGCTTTTTTAAGGATGTCAGGAACAAGATCATAGACCTGAACAAAGCTGGAATGGGCTACAAAGCCATAAGTAAGATGCTGGATGAATGGAGACAACTATTGGTGCAATACTAAGAAAATGGAAGAATACAAAATGACTGTCAATCGACATTGATCTTGGGCCCCATGCAAAATCTCACCTTGTGGGGTATCCTTGATCATAAGGAAGGTGAGAGATCAGCCTAAAACTGCATGGGGGAACTTGTTAATGATCTCAAGGCAGCTGGGACCACAGTCACCAAGAAAACCATCGATAACATATTACGCCCAAATGGTTTAAAATCCTGCAGTGCCCGCAAGGTCCCCCTGCTCAAGGAGGCACATGTGCAGGCCCGTCTGAAGTTTGCCAATGAACACCTGGATGATTCTGTGAGTTATTGAGAGAAGGTGCTGTGGTCAGATGAGACAAAAAGTGAGTGCTTTGGCATTAACAACTCAGTTGGAGGAAGAAAGATGCTGGCTATGACCCAAAGAACACCGCCCCCACTGTCAAGCATGGAGGTGGAAACATTTGGGCACATTTATCAAGGCAGTTGCGCCAGAATTCTGGCTCAATTTGCGCCAAAAATAATGTCTTACAAGCTTTTCGCCACATTTACTGCGTGTTTTAGACAGTTTCAGACGCTGCTGTGCCTTGTATAAGGGGCGTGGTTTCGCATGAAAGGGGACCATGGCTTAAATGTGACAAAAATGTGCCAGACTTTTGTCACAGTTCCTGGCGTAAAAGTAAGCCAACTTAATTGTGGTATCAAGTTAGACTAGACAGTTCTAACCTGCACCAGATTTATCAACACTATGATAAATGTGGCGCATTGTAAGACGGTCTAGAGTAAGACCGTACTGATAAATGTGCCCAAATATGTTTGGGGGTGTTTCTCTGCTAAGGGCACAGGACTACTTCACCGCATCAATGAGGGAATGGATGGAGTCATGTACCGTAAAATCCTGAGTGACAACCTCCTTCCATCTGCCAGGACATTAAAAATGGGTCGTGTCTTCCAGAAAGACACTGACCCAAAACATACAGCCAAGGCACCAAAGGAGAAGCACATTAAGGTCATGGAGTGGCCTAGCCAGTCTCCAGACTTTAATCCCATAGAAAACTTATGGAGGGAGTTGAAGCTCCGAGATGCAAAGTGACAGCCTCAAAATCTTAAAGGGGTTGTCTCTCTACAAAGATCTTGCACAAACAAGTCACTTTGCAATGTGTCCATTAACAGTGTCCTACCTATTCCTAGATATCCCCTCTTGTATGAGCTGCATCAGCTCCTTAGGTCGCTATAACTACAGACCTGGTGTCCTCAGCAGCTCATCACTGCAGGCTAATAAAAACACCTCTGAATTAAAAAATGAAACTGAAAATAGGACTGAGGCGAAATGAATCAATGTAGTGAGACAACCCCTTTAATGATTTAGAGATTTTCTGCAAAGAAGAGTGGACCAAAATTCCTTCTGACGTGTGCAAACCTCATCAACTACGAAAAACGTCTGACTGCTGTGCTTGCCAACAAGGGTTTTGCCACCAAGTATTAAGTCTTGTTTGCCAGAGGGATCAAATACTTATTTCTCACTGCAAAATGCAAATAAATGTATATAATTTATACAATGTGATTTTCTGGATAGTCTACCTCTCAATGTTAAAATTAACCTACCCTTAAAATTATAGGCTGGTCATGACTGTCAGTGGGCAAACTTATACAATCAGCAAGGGATCAAATAATTATGTCCTTCACTGTATGCATGTCTATGATGATAACTTAATACTTTCCACACTTTTAATCCACTAAATTATATATGTAGTCTAGACTGAGCAAATGCATCATTACCTGTAAGTGAACAGTTTTCAGTGGTAGGAACTCCTACACATTTCTCTATGTTAATATTAAAGTCTGGTCATACCCCCATCTCTTTAGCGGTTTATCAGGCCATGAAAGTATTAAAGAGTACCGGTATCGGCAAATGATGTGGAGCAAAGCCCTGCAGTATTAACCTTTTTATTTATAGGTAATGTTGGCGATACTCTATTAACAATATACAACCAAAATAAACAGACTTCTGTGTTAACAAAGAACTTTTTGGTCTGTGACAATCGCTCCAGAGTTAAAATATGTATGAAAACCAGGTGTTAAGTGAATCCCATGGTTAAATAGGAATACATGCTGCAGTAACAATGAACTACAGCACATTCTATTTTTGGAGTGGTTTTCAAACCCAGATTGCAGAAAAATGTAAAAAAAAAAAATATGCAACTTGTTGAGTGGTAGCCAGACTGCAGATTAGCCCTATTAAAACAGGTTAATGTGGTTGTTCACTTGAAAAACAAAAATACTATTTAAAACTGGGGCAATGATGGGCAAAAAAATACATACCTACCTATCCCCTACCACTGCTCCTCCAAAACTCCCCAGTGATCTGCTCCTCCTAACTTCCAGGTTCGAGGAGCTCAGCAGTTGTAGCGGCGGGGGGAGAGGTTGGCAAATTTGTTTTATTTTCCATCTAGCCCTATTTTAAATTTTACAGGACAGCCCTGTACAGTGTACAGCATCAGAAAGTCAAGACAAGTTGCAGAAATTCACAGCCTCGGAAGTTTTTACTTTCTGATGCCATGGATATTTTGCCAATTGCACAGCATATTTTTTAGATGAAAAATTATGCTGTGTGAACTCAACTTAAAAAGATACATTTTAGAAAAAAATATGTTTCCAACTACAAAAGCTTAAAGGAGTTTTGCCACAAAGTAAAATTGATGTGGGAAGTTTGAAAATTAAATAACATTTTCACCATTCATTATTATTAAAAATTCTGCACCGTTTTTGTTTTAGCTGCTCCTTTAGTGATCCATTGTTTACATCTCAT
Organism: Phyllomedusa bahiana; assembly: GCA_025379985.1. Classification (NCBI taxonomy): domain Eukaryota; kingdom Metazoa; phylum Chordata; class Amphibia; order Anura; family Hylidae; genus Phyllomedusa; species Phyllomedusa bahiana. The sequence goes on along the minus strand of JAODAL010000077.1, from coordinate 245,315 downwards.
CTCCAGGGGATACGACCAGGGCTGAGAGCTCCTCAGTCCTGGTCGCACATGCTCAGACACCACCTCTCTTCTTGGGTAGCTACTGAGTGTTCAAACCCCGGGTGCTGTCAAAACCCCGGGTGCTGTCATTCTACTCCCGTCCTTTGGACTAGTTAGTAAAAAGACAAAACAGTGCAAATAAAAAAAGGAGCCTCAATGAGGTATGTGCATTAATAAAGAGGGAAAAAAAATCCACTGGTTAAGGTCGTGCAGGGATTTGACGCTAGGACCCTTGTGCTTTAATTAAAAATTGTGACCTCTAATCTACATTGTAGCTTCTTACATCTATATACATAGACTCTTTCTTTCACTACAGAGAGGAAAGGCCTTGGGATGTTATCCTGCTGAGTCACATGATATGCAATTCAAAAAAAATAAAAAATCACACGCCCTCTTCTGAGCAGGCAGAGCTGAAGAACTGGATGCAGAAGGTATGAAATAAGATCGTGGCAAAACCCCTTTAAAGTTAACTTCAGAAAACCAAATTTTCTTCTCCAACATCATTTTATGTATTCTATAACTTAATATGGCTAAACATAGGAGGTATTCACATGGAATTATATCTGCAAAGTTGACAGCCCGTTCCCTGTGTCCTAAACAAATGATTGCCTCTCTTCATAACTTACATGAATATCTCCTTTCCTTTAGTACACACAAAAAAATGCAATGATATATTCCCACCAGACTGATGACTATTTTAGAATCAGCACAGGTTGTTACAGCCCCCTCAGTCTCTCCGATGCAGAATGCCGGCCGTGAATGAGCAGATGACTCCTAAATTCACTCTCAAACTGATCCCGCAACTGTCCAGATGGTTGGAAAGATGGTGACTGGGGTTGAGGGTGGAAAGCACAAAAACCTGGGAGAGTATGTATGGGAAAAGTGTAGAGAGACGAGAAAAGACCCACTATATGGTATATCATAAAAGCTACAAGGTGTCGAGCACCAACCAAGGTGGGGGACGATGACAACTTTGGACACTGCAGAATCTAAGCATCAAGAAATATACCTGGCTTGCTACAGGTCATGGGCAAAATACTTATGCACTATACTCAGAGCTACTTTGGCAAATCCTAATTTCATAAAATCCATTTACATGTGCCATAAAATCAGGTTTAAATAAAAGCTCTGTCACATGAACAAAATATTATGAATCAAAATCTCATTTCTAACTGCAGTGTGCAAAGTTTACTTTAGCAGAGTGTGTCTAAAATGTGGGTGACATGAAGTGGAGTCGGTAGCAAGGCGCAGAAACAAACCCGGAAAAGAATGGCTATACCCAGAAAAGACACAAAGACTTGAGGCGACTCGGACTGCTAGAAGGAGAATGCGGTAACAAAGCGTTAAACATTCCCAATCTCAAATTCTTGTAATGTCCAGAATCTGCCCCAACTCTTCATGTTGAGTGACAATCACGCACACACACGCGCCGTCCTAGCCGCACAGGACACAACACTTAGGAGTGCTCAGTAGACAAGGACAACAGGAAAGAGCCAGCAGTGTTGAAAGGGAGAATAATAGAGAGTTGGGTAATCCATGCCTACCTTCTTGGAAATCTGAAAGACAGATTTCTAGATAGAGGGATCGGAGGAAAACAGGAAAAAAAAACAAAAAAACAACAGATAAGTGAGGGGGTAGGAAAATTATTAATTTACGTCTTAACATGATACTACTGAATACTATCCCCTTCACTGCTGGACTGTAGCAGAAGTAGGAAACTAATAATTCAATTTACAGGGGTTCTACATTAGTCATAGGGGCTAAAGTATAGCAATTTATTTGTCAAATATAAGCTATACAACAAATTCTGAATAGTCAACATTCCCTGTGCACGAACGGATGTATGGCCTGGTTCACACGACGGTTTTGGCCGTGGGTTTCGCCGCGGCCGAAGCCTCGTCGTACCGCGCCGCAAACTTGCGTCTCCCGACGCAGGTTTGCAGCGCAGGTGGTGGGCGTGGTCTAGGCGCGGGAGGGGCGTGGTTTGGGACGCGGCTTGCACCAAGGGTTTGCCCCCATGCAAATTAATAGCAGGGGGCAAACCGCGTCGCGAGCCGCGTCCCAGCCGCGCACCACCCGCGGCGACACCCACGGCCGCCCGCAGAGAACTCCGTCAGGAATTGACAGGAGAGTTCTTCACACGCGCGGGTTTGGCCGCGGCCAAACCCGCGGAGAGTGAATATTAACGCGGTTTCCCATAGGAAACCATGTTCGTAAACTAGGCGCAATTTGGCAGCGGTTTTGGCCGCAGAAACCGCGTTGGAACCCGCGGCCATAACCGTCGTGTGAACGGGGCCTATCAGTGCAGGAGTTACATAAGGGAGACAAAACTGATCTATAGACACCAATAGGGTACATTTGGCCCAAAGTGCAAATGCCCTTCAGTTAACTAGCTTACAACCTACTCTGAGAAGGTCCTATGCATCAAAAAAAATTATTAATGGAACAGACAACAGAACACACACAAAAAAAGCTACACCATATGAGGAGGTATCGATAAATAGTTGGCCTTGAATATTTCTACCAAATAATTTGCATTACTATGGAAACAAGTTTGACAAGTGCATGTGCTAAATATTAGCAGGAAAGGGGATGTAATTTTAAAATTGTGATTAAGATAAGTAAAGCATGTCGGGTGAAGATTTGAACATAGTAATAAACAAGTAAGGTCAACGTCTATCTTATGCAACCATTACATGCTGGGTTGCCGAATTAAACAAGGAACAAAAGAGGCCACCAATGAGAAGAGGCCTGAGAGGCAGATTTCTTTATTAATACAAAAAAACCCAAAAAACTATGAGGTCCATATATTCCACATATTTCAGACAACCTGGTCCTTATTCGTGGCATGACCAGGTTGTCAGAAAAAAGCGTTGGTTTTTCAGACGTCTATGCCCTTTTGTCCGAGAGCTGAATGTAAACCGAGAAAAATCCTGATAGTTGACTCACTAAATGTCAACTATTATATGGATGAAAATAGAGCAGAGACTCCAATGTTAATAGAAAAAGGTAAAATACAGTGTTTATTAGCTTAAGTTATGCGTTAGGTGCATGTAGCACTTCCTCAGATTTCAAGTCCTTACCTTCCTTTTTTGGGACAGAGGTGGCACAATTTTCACGCATTACTTAAAGCATGGAAATTCAATCGTGGGAGAATATTACACATCTCTAGTAACCAAACTTTGGGCCGAAATAGTGAAGATACAAGGAAAACTTTCCAAAGGAGTCTTGTTTTTTGCAGGAAAATGTTCCCACCCACAAGTCGCATAGTGTCCCCCAAAAACGCAATGAAATGGGATTTGAAACTGTCGATTATCCGATATTCTTATTAGGCCCACCTAATAATCTTTTAAAAAATGGAGAAAAAAAAATAAAAATGTATGACAAACGAGTTGGCAATTAATGCTGTGGAGTCCTAGTTTGCAGAGCAAGATCATTTTCTAAAGGATTAGAATTATTTTTTAATTAAATTTGGAGATGAAAGATTATAATAAAATAGTTTTACTTCAAAAACAGTTTTTATTCCTAAGCTAGGCCAATTATATATCAATACCCCTCATGTATGCTTGGTCAGTTTATATACAGCAAAGCCTTAAGTTTTATTTAGCATCTCACCTGCGTACAAACTTGGATGTGAACTTGCTAAAGATGCTTCCAGTTGCCCCTCGACGACCCTGGCTATTACCAGAAGGAGAAGCTGGCGTAACACCACCAAATTGTGAATTCTGCTGGTCCCGAGCTTGGCGAAGCTGACCAGCATGAAACGTGCTTCTACTGGATACGCCACGTGGGAAGTTGGTCCTCTCTGGAGCAGCACTGCTGATGTTGTGAGCGGATGGGGATGCGACGGGGACTCTCTGAGGGGCTGTGCTGTTAGTTGTAGGAAAGGAAGGAATAAAAAAACAACTTATGCCAACTAAATAATGAATGACAAAAGAATTAGATAGATACAATTTTTTGTCATTTACTTATCTTGCACACCACAATCCTGCACTAGATTCTGGTCACATATATAGCTGGAATAAAAAGTGCTGGTGGCATGTAGGACTACAAACCTCCAGCATCTTATGTAGGCATAAGTAACCAAATTAGTTCTGACGCCAGATTTGGCAATATCACCCACATGCTGAAACCTTTGCCAAAACACCGGATGAGAGACGAATAAATAATTATATAAACATTCACACAAACTGGTCACTGAAATAACTTGAAACTGACAGAAGTAAGAATACATTTTATAGAAAAATCAACTAATAAAAATCAGACATTAATTCATTGGCTTTTGAATTGTGGTTCAATCTTAAAATTTTAAAAAACAAGCGGGCTTGGGGAAAAATAATGGTACCCTTAACTTAAAGGGGTGTTTTTTCCATGCTGTTTCAGAGCCAAAGGCTGTTTCAGACACTTCTTGGTTAGACTGTGGGTGCAACTACAGCAGTGACTGGCATGCTAGCTCTGCTATTCCTGTTACTGTGTCATGTGTAGGAGGTTTATAATCTCAAGTGCACAAGGCTACAGAATTCTAAAGGTTAAAATGGTCTTTAGAGGAGTTGTCTCACTACAAACAGTGATGGCATGTCACTAGGATATGCCATACAACGCCCATGATGTTTATGTGTCCACATGCTGCTCCTAGGAGCCCGAAACCTCGTCAGAGATGAGAGAGCAGGGTGCGGTGACTCTTGTCCATAGCAGTGAATGAGAGTTCCGATTATAGCCAAGCGTTGCTGCTTCGTCAAACTTGAAACTCCCATTCAAGTCTATGGGTGAGTCCCAACCCGCTACCTGTTCTGAACCGAGAGGTTTCAAGGTTCCTTTAGGAGATGGGTCTGGTTTCCACATCTGCACCTATCAGACATTGATAGCATATCCTTGTGATATGCCATTAATGTCTGTAGTGAGACAACATCTTTAACCTAGATAAGCAAGCTCCTGTGCGAGAAATATCGATCACCAGGGAGTGATTCACTGTGCTTGACCATGCTGCTTGGAGCAATAAGAGGGGAGAGAGAGCAGAAAGGTGGTCAGTAACCAAGAGAAACTTGTGTACACTAGCAGTAGATAAGATATCCTTTATTTTCTAAACAAAGCAAAAGCAGAACAGCAATGTATTTGGTAACAGTCTTAATTTACCTTAACCTAAATATTAAAAGTTAATCATTGTGGTGAGAAAACCCCTTTACTATTTTGTTGCACAACCTTTTAAAGGTAATCACAGCAAACAAAAGATTTCTGTAATTCTGATGGAGACTTCTACACCTGTCCACAGGTATTTTGTTCCACCCCTCATAAGCAAACTGCTCCAGATGTCTCAAGTTTAAAGGGTGCCTTCTCCAGACTGCATATTCCACAGATGTTCAATAGGATTTAGTTAATGGTTTATTGACGCATCAGAATAGTCCAATGCTTTGCTCTCAGCCATTCTTGGATATTTTTGGCCGTTAAGAGTGTTTATGTTATTATTCTGTTGGAAGACCCATTACATGCGACCAAGCTTTCTGACACTGGGCATCACATTTTGCTCCTGAATACACTTGAAGTTGAGATGTGTGTACCATGCATAGATTCAAGACCCCCTGAACCAGATGCCGCAAACCCTGAATCATAACTGAGCCTCCACCATGTTTCACAGAATGTTCAATGTTTTTATTTTGTAGGCTTCATTTCGAATCTGTGCACAGAGCTTGTGTGACTTGCCAAAAAAACTTCAGTTTTGTCCCATCAGTCCAAAGGACATTCTCCCAAGCCTTGTGGCTTGTCAATATGTGTTTTGGCAAATTCCAGTTTTACTTTTTTATGATTAGCTTTCAACAGTGGTTTTCTCCTTGACCGTGTTCCATCAAGTCCAATTTCGAGTTCAACTATAACCTCTTTAAAAGTTGTTCTGGGCTCTTTGGTTACCATTCGTATTATCCATCCCTTCAATTTGTCATCAATTTTCCTCTTGCGGCCATGTCCAGGGACATTAGTTACAGTCCCACAGACCTTAAACTTTTGAATAATATGTGCAACTGTAGTAACAGGATCATCAAGTCATTTATACATAATCTCAAAGCTTTTATCTTTAGCATGTTTGTCTATAATTTTCTCATCTTCTGAGACAACTTTCTCCTTTGCTTCCTTTGGTATTATGGTGGGTCCCTAACTGAACATGGACCAAACAGCAAGTGAACACTTTTTACCCTTTAAATAGGCAGACTGACAAGATACAAGATTGAAGACCCCTGTGATGCTAATTACATGACACACATTAAATTTAACATGTACCGATGATCAAATTATTTTTCATCTTTTCTGTGGGTGCCATAATTTTTCTCCAGGCCAGTTTCATTACAAATCTTTTTTAAATTTTGTGGTTGAACGGCAATTTAAAAACGCAAAGTCTCATTTTCATTATTTGATTTTCAGAAAATGTAAATGTATTACTTTTGTCAGTTTAAAGTTCTCTCTGTGACATTCGTGGGCTTTTCTTTCACTGAAGGGTACAAACAATTTTGTCCACACATTCTTTACCCCCTTTTTTTTTCAGGTTTTTACTTAAACTAAACACCACCAATATCGGCCTTATGAATAAGTAACTGCCTCTTAAAGGTCTACTGCAACAGAACCCCTTTATCACCTTCCCACATGATAAGTAGTGAATGTCTACCACAGAGCCCTACTGGTTGGATTGTGGGAAAATCCTTTACATGGAAATGGGTAATTCCCTTGAAGTTCGAAAAAACATTGGCAAGGCAAAGAGCTGATCTTAGGTCGCCCCGCTGCTAAGGCGGAGTTCACACGCCGTATTGCGATGCGTACCTGTGCGTGTCGCAATACGCCTGCTGTTGAAAGTACGCGCTGGCCAGTGCTACAGCCCAGCCTTCTATTCAGTCTAGCATTCCCCAGCACGTAAGTGCCTGAAAGTAGTAACATGTCACTTCTTTTTACAGGTGTGTACTGTGCGATGGATAAAACGTCTGGTTATCATAGCACTCACTGTGTAAAAGCGATGAACCTTACCGATGAAATGCAAAAATCTTAAAACAACTATAACTAAGTTTACCACTAGACCCAATACCCAGTCTTGCACTTGCCTTGGTCTCTGTGCATCAGTGCTTCCCTCCAAAGAAGGTGTGGCTTTTGAGGGGTGCACAGAGGTGGACATGGATTTCTGATGCGAACGAATCCGAGCTGATGTGGCTGGGGCAGAGGCGGTGGAGGCACGGGAGCCAGGTGTGGAGAAGCTGGATGGAGTAGGGTGTAAATGGAGATACAAAACAGGATATGGATGCACAGACTAACACAAAGGAAAAAGCGAGGAAGGGAAGACAGGAAAATTTTCTGCAGCAAATGTTTTTTTTTTTTTTATTGCAACATATGAGAAACGTGACATTGAAGGTACAAGTTATGACTATGTGCTCTTCTGCTAATGGTGAATGATAATTTACAGCAGACTAACACAAGGAAAAACTAACCGATGAAAAAAACTTAATGTTGAAGGGCACAGACGACTTTACCATCAACTATGAACTTACGGCCACATGTATGAATCTCGCGGGGTCAGAGTGCACCTTTCCGCTAGTTTTCCGGCGGAATCTGCGCCTGATTTATGTCGGGGCCGGGGCGCGCTCATACATAGCATGTAAAGTCCGCCTCGCCAGTGTGTTAGGCGCAGTGCGGGACTTAGGCGCAGTGCGGCGCTGCGCCTATGATTCGGCGCCGGAGGTAGTGCGGTCATACATGCGGGGAAAAGTCCGCCGCGCCTGGCCAGTATGTGGGGCGCAGTGCGGGGACCGAGGCGCAGTGCGGCGCTGCGCCTAAGATTCGCCGTCCGAGTTCCCTGCGCCTCGCCAGTGTGTGTGGGGGCACAGTGCGGCGACATGGGCGCAGTGCGGGACTTAGGCGCCGTGCGGGACTGCGTCGAAAAACAGTTCCGATGCGAGACAGGCTGGAACAGCGAGAAATCATTCCAGATGTCGGTGCAGAGTATGAATCAAAAATCGCCTTTATAAAGGCGTTCAACATTCTCAGAAAAGAGCTGAAACCTAAAAAATACATAAAACAAAATCACTTTCCAATATCCTAATTCAAGAATTAGGATATTGGAAATTGCCGGGAAATACAGTAATGCAAATTCAGAAAGCTATTCTGATTGGTCGGCATAAACTGGCCAATCAGAATAGGAGCGACAGTGAACCATTAAACCTATGGGGAAGTTTAGACCAATCAGAATCCACGGCAGGATAGTTCAAAATACAGTAAAAATGCTGAAAAGAGGTGATTGGTTGAGCTAGCGGGGGCTCGGCTAGCTCAGCCAATCAATAGGAACGACAGAGACCCATTAAAACCTATGGAGAACTATTGACCAATCAGAATAGGAGCGACAATGTCCCATTATAACCTATGGAGAAGTTTGGACCAATCAAGATCAAACGTGGGACCGTTCACAATACAGGAAACAGACAGACAAGAGCTGATGGGCTGAGCTAGCGGGGGCTTGGCTATCCCAGCCAATCAGAGCGCGAACTACTTCTCCCATTATAGTCTATGGAGAGATGGGCGCTCTGAAATCTCGGCGCTCAGCGCCGTGCGGCATGGAGTATTAATAAAAGAATTATTTTTATTAAATGTAAAACATTATCAGATAAAGAGCCGAACCCTTCTTTACAAATAAGCAGTTAAAATCCGAACAACGCGTTTGTCGCCGAGACCGGCGCTACATAGGGAATTGCAATAGAGAGAATTGCCGGGAAATACAGTAATTCAAATTTTTTAAGCTCTTCTCATTGGTCGGCATAAACCAGCCAATCAGAATAGGAGCGACAATGTCCCATTATATCCTGTGGAGAAAAATTGACCAATCATATTCAAAGGCGGGACAGTTCAAAATACAGTAAAAATGCAGAAACGAGCTGATTGGTTGAAGCGGCGGGGGCTCGTCCAGCTTAGCCAATCAGAGCGCGAGCTACTTTCTCAGAGTTCTATGGGGAAAAGAAATTCTGAGTGCGCTCTGTGATTGGCTAAGTTAAAAGAGGCGCCGTTATTTGGACCAATGGGAGAGCGAGCGACGCTCCTATGGGTTTTCTAATGCAATCAGAAATCAAACTGTACATGGCCGAAATCAAATTAGAACACTACAGAAGTTGTCCCGATGTGTATAAAACGAATATAATATGGGGGTACGAAAAAAAAAATATTAAATCAATAAAATCATGTTTATTTCTTTATTTTCGTTATCAAGGATCAATAGTATGGGTGCAACGAAAATAAAGAAATAAACATGATTTTATTGATTTAATATTTTTTTTGTTACCCCCATATTATCATTCGTTTTATATACACATCGGTACAACTTCTGTAGTGTTATAATTTGATTTCGGCCATGTACAGTTTGATTTCAGATTGCATTAGAAAACCCATAGGAGCATCGTTCGCTCTCCCATTGGTCCAAATAACGGTGCCTCTTTTAACTTGGCCAATCACAGAGTGCGTTCAGAATTTCTTTTCCCCATAGAACTCTATGAGAAAGTAGCTCGCGCTCTGATTGGCTAAGCTGGACGAGCCCCCGCCGCTTCAACCAATCAGCTCGTTTCTGCCTTTTTACTGTATTTTGAACTGTCCCGCCTTTGAATATGATTGGTCAATTTTTCTCCATAGGATATAATGGGACATTGTCGCTCCTATTCTGATTGGTCAATTCTCCTCCATAGGTTATAATGGGACATTGTCGCTCCTATTCTGATTGGCTAGTTTATGCCGACCAATGAGAATAGCTTAAAAATTTGAATTACTGTATTTCCCGGCAATTCTCTCTATTGCAATTCCCTATGTAGCGCCGGTCTCGGCGACAAACGCGTTGTTCGGGTTTTTAACTGCTTTATTTGTAAAGAAGGGTTCGGCTCTTTATCTGATAATGTTTGACACTTAATAAAAAAAATTTTTTTATTAATACTTCATGCCGCACGGCGCTAAGCGCCGAGATTTCAGAGCGCCCATCTCTCCATAGACTATAATGGGAGAAGTAGCTCGCGCTCTGATTGGCTGGGTTAGCCAAGCCCACGCTAGCTCAGCCAATCAGCTCTTTTCTATCTTTTTACTGTATTTTGAACTGTCCCGCCTTTGATTTTGATTGGTCAATCCTTCCCCATAGGTTTTAATGGTTCACTGTCGCTCCTATTCTGATTGGCCGGTTTATGCCGACCAATGAGAATAACTTTCAGAATTTGAATTACGGTATTTCCCGGCAATTTACAATATCATAATTCTTGATATTGCGCCGTTCTAGAGTTTTGGAAAGTGATTTTTTTTTTTTAATTATGTTTATTTTTTACGTTCAGCTCTTTTCTGACAATGTTTTCCGCCTTTATAAAGGCGATTTTTTCGGAATCATACTCCTGCTGCACGGAGCGGAGCGATTTGTGTAGCGATCTTCTATCTGCTTCCTCGCATGTTCCGATCCTGCTTCACTTTGCCTCTGCCGGAGCATTTAGACCAAAAAACCTGCTCTGCCTGTCGGAGCTGCCGAGCACTGCACTGCGCCTCACTTTGCCGACTCGCCATCGTACATGCCTTGGAGTTTTCGAGCGCGCCGCATCCCGCCCCGGAACGCCTACCCCGCGCCCACTGCCCGCCCCTTCATGCGGGGGCAGCTGAAAGTGGCGAACACTGCACCTAACACTGCATTCTCCGCGTCCGACAGCGGGATTCGGGCTGGGAGGCGCAGAATACGCCAAAAAACAGGCGTAAAGCCCGATCATACATGTCGCCCTTAGAGTGAGGAGACTTACTCCAGTAAGACATCAATGTTGCTAACTTTTTTTTTTTATAAAGGTATAACAGAATATTTCAGCCATTAATACCATTATAATCAAAACCCATTTTCAAGGTCTGTCCTTTTAAAATGGAAATATGAAAAGTGTTTCCAAATTAGTGTCAAAAGACAGGAAACACCCAGTTCTGTGCCTATTAATATGAGAAAAACCCCATAAGAAGGGGTGATCCCTTCATAGACGGATGGCATTTCGATAGCATATGCCATCAAAAGCCTGACAGGAGTGGGCTCTGAATGGAGAGCCGATTGCACTTGTGACTAACGCTACATTTTGTCCTACAGGAGTTCAGAGTACAGGTGTCCGGCTATACTCGGAACTCCAAGAGAATAGAATGGAGAATCCTACGCAAGTATGACCGGCTCTCCATTCTGAGCTGACGCTTTTAGGACCAGTACCTATCAGGCTTTGATGGCATATTCTACGGAAATGCCATCAAAGTCTATGGAGGAAACACTCCTTTATTTTAACATAGTAACTTTACAAGAAACAAGTAAAAACCATCTATATTTAGAAGAAACATTTAAGGAAAAAAAAAAAAACAAAAAAAAAACAAAACCCGACAGTCTGTTCAATTCATCATTAGAATGCAGACTCTGCTGCACGAGTCTCTGGAAAAATTGCACACTTGCCAGGTACAACTGCTGGGGGTTGTATTGTACCTCAATCATACATCCTGTACCAGTCCATGCCTCATTTTGGATGGGGTTAAAGAACTGAATTAAAAGGCACAACTGAACATAGAAGGCAGAAGAAATGCTTCTTACCTATCCTTGCCATTCTGAACCGATCCAGGGCCAAGGTTGGCTCTCTCTAGCATAGGAGAATTGCGGCTTCGATTGGTACCAGTTGATAGAACACTGTTCTGTAAAGGTAGAAGTATATAGCCACATCAATCAAATAAGTTAGAAAAAGTTTAGTCTGTTGAAACGAAAAGATGCCAAAACGTTAGTTTTTATCATCCTTGGCACATAAGCGCAGGGAAGAGGTGACATGTCACTTCTTTCTCCCAGCCAGCAGTACACGTTGGGGACAATGGAGATCATAGCTCTCCTTGAGAGCTCCGATTACCGTAGGTACAGTCCGCACTTTGGGGCATCTTACAGCGCAATTACGCCCCGAAGCACAGACTTAAAGGGGATGTATCGTTTCATCAGTTCGGCTGTTTTCTTGAAGCTTGATTCTCTCATTTCCTGAAATCCAGGGGTGTTTCTTCCCCTCCCAACTGGTTGTTTCCTAACTGAAGGGGGATGACGACATCCCCCCTTCACTGTTCATGCTCGCTCCCGAGTCAGTGTGCTCTCCCCTCTCTCTGAGTCCACATGTCACTGTCCTCTCCCTATGCAGTCTTATTTTGTAAGAGCTGTTTACATACCACATGCCTGCATTCAGTCTAGAAAGTCTTCTATGAACTCAGAGCACTGATCTCTTCTCTCACAGCTGGAGGTTTGTTACAGTTGAATACAGTCTTCTACGAACTAATCCAGAGCAGCACAGATCTCCCTGCTATGTTTACACGCAGGAGCATTTAGGCACCGAGGCACAATTCTGCTGTTTTCTGTTTGTAGAAACAGCTGCAGTGCTCGTGTGTTTCTTATGGCTTTGCAGAGTGAAATGCTCTTGGCCCCTTATTCTGAGTGAGAGGCGAAGACCATTTAATGAATGATACAACCCCTTTAAGATGCATATCCTAACTCTACTTTGTACTGTTCCTTTTGTTAATTCACCTAGAAATATATGACTAAACTGACAACTGGATGGAGTCCATACAGTTTGAGTCGTGTAGAGACCCAGCTATAATTTTTTTACATACATTTCTAGAAGGATTAACAGAGGAAAAGAATGCTCAGCACTCCTATAATATGCTGCTCACATGTATTTGCTAAGACATGTCAGGAGAGCTGAAAGGTTTTTAAAGCAATCATTTAATCAGCAACTTTAGGGCAACACGCAAAAGTAGCGTTTTTAGCATAATGGTTACAGAAACATGGGACATTTAACTCTACATACTGTTACTTCTAAAGCAGAATCCAATTATACACAGCAATCAAATCACAGGTTTTCTGCTGTTCATATCCGCATTCTTCTTTGATAGTCAGCAGAATCGAATTAAGTATAACTGGGGATGGTATGGCACCAGGATATTATAGCTGCGCCACATGTCCATATGTTTAGTATATTATCTAATTGTAACATGTACCTCAAGAATACAGTATAATTAGAAAGCTTTCAGCAAAACACAGCACTACTTACTGTAGATGGAGTTGGGGTCGTTCTCTTCCTCTCCAATCCCGATAAAGGACTAGGTGGCACTCTAACTGTGCTGCTAGATTTGCGCCCACTTTCTCGCTCCTCATCAGGCCGCTTGTTTTCTGCATTGTTGCTCTGTGTCTTTTTGGAGTAGGAATTTGAAGTAGGGATGGTCGGACCAACTTAAAGAAAAAAGATTTTTTTTTATTAAAATGAAGTATTGTCAAGACTGAGATATGTGTTTATCTTTTTCATGAATTTGCACTCACCCTGGTCACTAAGTCTTCTTTGCTTGGTATTTGCAGATACACTGCGGTGAACTTTATGAGCAGGTGAAGGAGCTGTACTGTTAGCGATGTCTGGAGTTGGCCTTGGCTTTAGGGTCATATTGTCATTGTCCAACTGAGCAGAAATGTACATGAAAAAGGCAACTTTCAAAATAAACATATTAAATGGGCTGCAAGAGGATAAACACAAAATCGATTAGAGATCTTCTACTACATCTCTATTTCCGTGTTGCAGGCACACAGATAGTGTTGCAGTTTGGCCCAATCTGAATTTTGCCAGTGATGGTAGGAAAAAAGTGAGACCAATTACCATTCACTTCTCGATCAATAAATTATGTGCTTCCTATATGCACCTGTTGGGAATTTTGCCACTAAGCTCCTTGATAGAGATCAGCAAGTTGTGCAAAAACTACTGAAACATTGAACAGTTGGACATGTGCGTTCTAAAGTTAAGAAATGCTTTCATTTTAAAAAGTTTCAAAAATTTTGTTAATTTTGAAATTTCAACCAAAATCCAAATATCCCTAACTTTTTGTGAGTAATAAGTATGCATGCATGTATATTATATATATGTACACACACACACATATATACATACACACAAACGTGTGAGGACTGCAACCATATTGTACTAGTGCATCTACAAAAAAAAAACAAATAGCATATCATAGAATAGTTGACGTCTGTTACTCAAATCAAACCCATATATGCTATAGATTCATTACACAGCAATATATTTTTAGTGTTTCTTTGTGGATGACTATGGTTTACAGCTACTGAAAACCCAAAATTCAGTAGATCAGAAAATGAGAATGCGAGAAGGGTCAATATCGGTGACTTAAGGTGTCACACACAAATGTTTCTTAAAGGGGATGTATCGCTTCCTTACTTTGGCTGATTCACACTTCTCTTAGCTTCCCAGCTCTGTGAATGCAGGGGCGTTTCTTCCCTCCCAGCTGGTTGCATCATCCCCCCTTCATGCTGGCCTGAGACCCCCCCCCCCTCTCTGAGTCCACATATCACTGTGGGCTCTCCCTATCAGTCTTATTTTATAAGAGCTGTATAATACCAAGGCTGCATTCAATCTAATCTGAGCATGATCTCTCACAGCTGGAGATGTATTACAGCTTTCTAAGAATGGCACAGATCTGCGTGTATGCAGGAGAGTTTGGCACAGGGTCAAAATGTCATGTTTTTCATTGTACAATCTGCTGCGTTGTTTCTGCTAGGTGTGGAAACAGAAAATGCTACGGCCCCTAACTCTGAGTCAGAACAACAGCTCCTTGAATCGACCCAGGGGCTGTACAGAATGTTAAATGGCTTCAGCTAGTGAATTGCAAGGAGGAGGGTCAGGGGGATTAGACCCACATGGATATCAGTGTAATAAAAACACAAGATAAGGGACACTGTGAGAACAAGGCAGCTTTGCTAATGACATCCAATTGCAAAGTGCTTGTTTTCACTGTCCCTTAGGCCATGTTCACACGGCTTAAAAAAGGGCGTATTTCGGTCCGTAAATTAGCGCCTAAGTGCGCAATTACGGGCCGAAACGGCCCATTTATTACGGTAATTCACAGTTCTCATAGAGAACTATGGATTATGTCACTTTCTAGCGGCGTATACGCGCCGCTAGCAGTGATTGTCTATGGGCCGGCGAAGTGCCGGCCCCCTGCTTACTCCCCTGCTCCCGCCCCCACGGCGTAATTGCGGGGCGTAATTACGTCCCGCAATTAAGCCGTGTGAACATAGCCTTATTCTGAAGACCATTTAATGAAACGATAACACCCCTTTAAGCTTTTAAATGGTTGCGCAGTCTGGTTCAGTAGCTACACAATCATGGGGAAGACTGTCGACTTGACATTTGTCCAGAAGACCGTCACTGACACCTTCCTCAAGGAGGGCAAGCCATAAAAGCTCATTGCTAAATAAGCTGGCTGTTCACACAGTGCTGTATCAAAGCATATGAATGGAAAGTTGTGTGGAAGGAAAAAGTGTAGTACAGAAAGGTGCACAAAGCAACAGGGATGACGCAGCCTTGAAATGATTGTCAAGAAAAGGCCAATCGAGAATTTGGGAGCGACTGACAAGGAGTGGACTGCAGCTGGAGCCAGTGCTTCAAGAGTCACCACTCACCTACTTGTCCACGACATGGGCTAGACTGACATCCCATGTGTCTAGCCACTCATGACCCCGAGACCCTGTCAGAAGCCAAGGAGAACAAGGACTGGACTGTTGCTCAGTGTCCAAAGTCCTGTTTTCTGATTAAAGTCAATTTTGCATTTCATTTACAAATCAAGGACCCACGGTCTGGAGGAAGAGTGGAGAGGCCACAATCCAAGTAGCTTGAGGTCTAGTGTGAAGTTTCCACAGTCAGTGATGGTTTGGGGAGCCATGTCATCTGGTGCTGGACCACTGTATTATATCAGGTCCAAGGTCAACAAAGCCGTCTACCAGAACATTTTAGAGCACTTTCTGCTTCCCTCCACTGACTAGCTCTATAGGGATGCCGATTTCATTTTTCGGCAGGATCTGGTCCCTGCCCACACTGCCAAAAGTACTAATACCTGGTTTAATAGCTCTGTGCTTGATTGGCCAGCAAACTCGCCTGACCCAAACACCATAGAGAATCCATACACCAGAGCCAATAATGCAGCCAAGCTGACAGTGACTATCAAAGCAACCTGGGCTTCCATAACATCTCAGCTGTGCCACAGGTGGATCGCCTCCATGCCACACGGATGCAGTAATTCATGCAAAGACAGCCTAGACAAATTTAGCGCATATAATGTACATACCTTTCAGAAGGCCAACACTTCTGTATCACAATTAATTAATGGATTGGTCTTTGACACCATCCTAATTTCCGGATAAGCTTTCAGAATTTTGGGTTTTCATTAGCCATAATCATACACACAAATAAACACGTGAAATGTATCACGTGTAATGAGTCTATACAAAGTATGGACTTCTCTATTTGACTTGAAGTATGGACATAAATTAACTTTTCAATGATATTCTAATTTCTTGAGATGCCCTAGTATATAGCTGCAAATGTTGGGGGATGAAAAGATTTTTCCAGCACACACACCAAGCAAACTAAGTTAAGCAAACACAACCTGAACATGTAGCATTACAAACATTAGAAGGTAAATGAACAATGTCGAAGTTACTTTCCAAATGTGTTTCGAAGTGAATTAAATGAGCTTTAGCCTAATGATTACCGAAATAATGTAATGGCCTGAAAAGATAGATGCTCTTAACCGATTCAACTACTGCATTTCATACAGACAATTAGAGGATATGGCTTTCATTAGAGGGGTGGGGGGGAGTGGGTCTTCCACATGGGATCTGCCTCTATGGGCAAGAATAAAAAGCGGTTTCATGACAGCGGCTCTGGTGGACTCAAGTCATCTGTGAATTATTAAGTATTCTACATTTCCCCCTCAAGCATTTGCTGCAGGCAAAATACTTGGCTAGCTGTGGCTTTCACAGGCAAAAATCAACTGTTTGCCAAAGTGCCGACGGCAGGACCTGCAGCAAACAACTGAGCACCGTGAAAGACACATTCTTAAAGGGGTTGACTGACAGAAAGACCTCTCTGCATTCTCCTCATACAGATGGATTGCAAAGAATGCAAAGGAACTGTAGGGCCTGTAACGTTATAATACAACTAAAGTGTTTCCCCAAAAAATAAGACAACCCCAAAAGTATGACATAGCAGAGATTGGTGAATTCCCTAATATAAGGCACCCCCCAAGAATAAGACCTAGTGGAAATCATTGCTGCAGCTCCCCATACACAGGTCCGTCCCGAAGGGTGGGCAGAGAGAAAGGTGGAGGGAGGGGGGCGGGTTTTCCCAAGCCCCGCTTACCCCGAGAGACAGCCCTGGGACATATTGTTGTAGCAGAGGGTTGAAGGACCTGTGCAGGGAGGTCATGTGACTGATGTCAACACACGTCCCGAACATCCCAGGACAGGAGACAGAAAGTGTACAAGTGAGGGGGATGAGTGGTGAGGGTGTGGGGGGGAGAATGACACTGACACACGCACATCTCAGAGGATGGCTGATGGGGCATGCTGGGAATTCTAGTTCTGCAAGTCCCAGCATGTCACGTTTGCCGTCCTTTGAGATAAGTCACTGCAGCTGCATACAATGTCCTTTTACATACATATATCCTATGGTTTGAGACTTAAACTTTAAGATTATTATATATATTTATATATATATATATTTATATACTATATATTATATCGCTCCATCGAGAGATCGATCGATCGATCGAGATAGAGAGATCGATCGATCGATCGATCGAGATAGAGAGATCGATCGATCGATCGATCGAGATAGAGAGATCGATCGATCGATCGATCGATAAGATAGAGAGATCGATCGATCGATCGAGATAGAGAGATCGATCGATCGATCGATGAGATAGAGAGATCGATCGATCGATCGATCGATCGAGATAGAGAGATCGATCGATCGATCGATCGATCGAGATAGAGAGATCGATCGATCGATCGATCGATCGAGATAGAGAGATCGATCGATCGATCGATCGATCGAGATAGAGAGATCGATCGGATCGATCGATCGATCGAGATAGAGAGATCGATCGATCGATCGATCGAGATAGAGAGATCGATCGATCGAATCGATCGAGATAGAGAGATCGATCGATCGATCGATCGAGATAGAGAGATCGATCGATCGATCGAGATAGAGAGATCGATCTGATCGATCGATCGAGATAGAGAGATCGATCGATCGATCGATCGAGATAGAGAGATCGATCGATCGATCGATCGATCGAGATAGAGAGATCGATCGATCGATCGATTCGATCGAGATAGAGAGATACGATCGATCGATCGATCGATCGATCGAGATAGAGAGATCGATCGATCGATCGATCGATCGAGATAGAGGAGATCGATCGATCGATCGATCGATCGAGATAGAGAGATCGATCCGATCGATCGATCGAGATAGAGAGATCGATCGATCGATCGACGTAGGATAGAGAGATCGATCGAGTCGATTCGATCGATCGAGATAGAGAGATCGATCGATCGATCGATCGATCGAGATAGAGAGATCGATCGATCGATCGATCGATCGAGATAGAGAGATCGATCGATCGATCGATCGATCGAGATAGAGAGATCGATCGATCGATCGATCGAGATAGAGAGATCGATCGATCGATCGAGATAGAGAGATCGATCGATCGATCGATCGAGATAGAGAGATCGATCGATCGATCGAGTAGAGAGATCGATCGATCGATCGATCGAGATAGAGAGATCGATCGATCGATCGAGATAGAGAGATCGATCGATCGATTCGATCGAGATAGAGAGATCGATCGCGACGATCGATCGGAGATAGAGAGTATCGATCGATTCGAATCGATCGAGATAGAGAGATCGATCGATCGATCGATCGAGATAGAGAGATCGATCGATCGATCGATCGAGATAGAGAGATCGATCGATCGTGATCGAGATAGAGAGATCGATCGATCGATCGATCGAGATAGAGAGATCGATCGATCGATCGAGATAGGAGAGATCGATCGATCGATCGAGATAGAGAGATCGATCGATCGATCGAGATAGAGAGATCGATCGATCGATATAGAGAGAGAGATCGATCGATCGAGATAGAGAGATCGATCGATCGATCGAGAGAGAGAGATCGATCGATCGAGATAGAGAGATCGATCGATCGAGATAGAGAGATCGATCGATCGAGATAGAGAGATCGATCGATCGTAGATAGAGAGAGATCGATCGATCGAGATAGAGAGATCGATCGATCGAGATATAGAGAGATCGATCGATTCGATCGATCGATCGAGATAGAGAGATCGATTCGATTCGATCGATCGATCGATCTAGATAGAGAGATCGATCGATCTAGATAGAGAGATCGATCGATCTAGATAGAGAGATCGATCGATCTAGATAGAGAGATCGATCGATCTAGATAGAGAGATCGATCTAGATAGAGAGAGAGAGACTACAAGTGTCAAGTGTCTACATACAATTACATAACTGACCACTTATCTTCCTCCACATTTATATTAAAATCTACACAGCAGAGTCCCATTATTACGAGCACATCCAACGTTCGATGTCAGTGCGTGGCTTACGATAGGAGTCACATGTGGTGAGCTGGCTTGTTGGTGAGAGATGTGCTATGAGGCTGACTGCACACATTATCAAGGGTAAAAGGATTGTTTATTGAGTTGCAAAAAGGGATTTTAATCTGTTTTTGGGTGGCAGTATTTCTTAAATTGCGCAGTCTAAACTGTTGTTGTGAAAGTATCTTGAGTGGACAAATGGCATAATTTTGAATTAATGTGGGGAAATTGCAGAGCACCACGTGCCATTGATGCGAGAGGCAATTGGCTACGGTGCAATAGGGTGGACGGACACGGTACAGTGGAGTGTGTCTAAATGAACCAGGGGATGAGCAGATGTGTGTCCAATACAACAGTTCAGCAAACCTCAGCTAATGAAGTGCATGGGCAGAAAAGACTACCAATCAGTAGTCCGATACTGCTGTGAAAATTGTAAAGGGTTGCCTTCTCTCATGAGTCACGTTTTGTGCTTCATCTAATGGATGGACATTGGCATGTCAGGTGAGAAACATCAGGGAACAAACACACTGCAACCACTACTGGAAGAACACAAGCTGGTGGAAGCAGCGGTCTGGGGAATGTTTTCATGGCATTCTCTGGGCCAGTCATCCATGTGGAACCCACTCAACCGATTTGAGAATAGTCCATATATGCTGATTGTCTTCCCTGGGGTGGACAGGATCTTCCAGCAAGTGCAATATGTTACATGGATAAAACGGTCAGACATTGTCAAAGAACATGACCAAGACTTCCCCAGACCTGAACCCAGTTGAACATCTGTGTGACCAATTCGATTACTGTAGCTATGGATACCCCTGCCACCCTCCACACACCCTCCAGCAGCTATGGGATGAAGTCATCATGGCTCCAAATAACCGATGACCTAAGAGGACCTTATTGGGTCACTCCCAGTCAGTATAGTTATTGTCCGTGCTGCACACAGCAGTTTCTCTGGATGTTAGCTGGTGGCCATCATAACTTGACTCGACTGTGTACTTTAGGGAGACATTCAAAAGAACACTCAAGGAAATCTGTCTCGGTCTTATACCCAATACTGCATGACACAGAATCAAAGAACATAAAAAGATAGAAGTTTTGCAGTGTCCCTGAGGCACAGGACGTGGCAGAACAAATTTAAACGAGTTGTACATAATGAGAGAAACGTGGTTACTTTTTTTCTGAAAACAGTGCCACGAGTGTGGAATTATGGCACAGCCTCATACTCGGCAACAGGGCTGAGCACCAATAACAGACGTCTGTTGACTAGGGTGGCAGTGTTTTCTGAAGTAGCTATGCTCACAAGTCTGCATCCAGTTTATTTCTCAATGCAATGCTTCTTGGAAGAAATACCTGAATAATTTAGCATGCAAAGGGGAATGCCATTTCTTGTGTTCCTAATTTTACACACAATACATACAGAATTCTATGCACAAGAGCTGCAAAACAGTGGTGTACAAAATACCAAAGGCTTAAAGGGGTTGTCTCACTACACTGATTCATGTTACCTCAGTCCTGTTTTCTTGGTTTCACTTTGAATTCAGGGCGTGTTTCCACTTGGTTGCAGTAGAAGCCAGGTCTGTAGCTATAGCAACCAGTACTGGCAGCCTATCAGGAGAGATCAAACAGGTCTGTAGCTATAGCGACCTGAAGAGCTAATGCAGCCCATACAAGAGGGGATATCTCAGAATAGGTAGGACACGGTTAATGAACACATATTGCAAAGTGACTTGTTTTTGCAAGATCTTTAACATAAAAAGCAATCCTTGTAGTCAGACAACCCCTTTAAGGTTCATAAAATGAAAACAGAAACCTTGTAATATATTTTGCATCAGGTGCCTGAGCAGCTTAAGGGCGCATCCACACGGCAGTGGACAAATACCGGCCGGTTTGCCGGTATTTGTCTGGTTTTGCGGCCGTCCCCACGGCCGTGGGGGGGGGGGGGGGCGGCGGCTTTTCTTCGCAATGAGCGGAGAAGAGCCCTCCCCCCTTCCATTGAGAAGCACATCTTCCGTCCGGAAACCGGACGGAAGATTGTGCTTCTACAATGTTTTGCAGCCGGACCGCCGGCGGCAAAACCGTCCGACGGCAAGACCCGTGCAGTGGGGACTGCTGCACGGGTTTTCCATAGAGCACAATTGTGCTCATTTTCGGCCGAAAACCCGTGCCGTGGGGACATGCCCTAAGGAAGGTTTCTTAAAGGGAAACTATCAGGTGGTTTATGCTGCTGTATCAGAGAGAAGGATATGACAAAGGGAGAGAAGCAGAGCTCTGAGAATATAGGTTAATAGGATTTGTAGTAAAAGGCAGAAAAAAAAAAACCTGAAAGTGAAACTACTGCTTACACGGCCTACCTACATCAGTCTGCTCTGTACACACACTGATGCAGGGAATCCCTGTATGTGGGCAGGGTAAGCAGGACTTCCACTGTCACTTAAAGAGTCCAACGAGGATTTACTTTGTCTCTTACTTAGAAATTCTTCCCCAAATCCTATAAACCTTTTGGCTTTGAAGACTCTATTGGGTCTTTCCCAGTCTTCTAAAACCATAACAGAATTGAAACTACGGTTACTAATTTTTTTGCTTATTTTTGTCAAAGGGTCAGAAAAAAAAAACACCTCATAACACAAACTACCAGCTATTACTAAAATAGGTTACTTTTCATTTATACTGTACACATTCTGCACAATGAAAGCAAAGATTGTATACCATACCTCAGAAGACTTGTAGCCAAGAAGCAGATATGTTGCCATAACCTCATTATATTTCTGGTTAACAAGAGAGTCCTGGATTTCCTCACGTGTGTAACCCATAGTTACCATCAACTCTGTATAAAGTGGGTAAAAAAATATAAATATAATTGGTCATTTACTTCTAACAGGATAATATACAAGTGCTTATCTTCTATTTGCTAGAAAGTATTACAGTACTGGGTTTTTGGAGCAAGAAACAACGTATTCCATAATTTCAAGGTGCTTGAGGAAGGGGAGGAGCTATCCCCGAAACGTCCACGAGTTACTCTGTCCTACTCGATTGCCGGCGTCTCACCGCTCCCTATGCAAGGAGCGGCGCCATGAAAGGACTTTGAACGCCAGGCTATGCCGCAACGAATACGCTGAGTATATGTTTTCTTTCATTTTGGCTACGCATAGGACATACTGTGAATCACGGGTGAATGTCTGCTTTTTAATGAAATTATTAAAGATATTACGGTTTTTAATGCACTGGCTCTACCTATATTGCCTATGACTGCCTTGTGGGAGTGGAGACCCCGTTTTGAGAGCAGTGCACAGTATACTCAGTTTAAATAAGAAGAAAGGCTGTACCTTTATTCAGTGACCCATCCCCATCATCCAGTCTGTATCCGACTACTCAGGTTTTCGTCATTATGCACAACTATCACTCAATCTAACAAACAGCAGCGGCTTGGCAGCTTCCTGTCTTACCGCTTCGTTTACCATGTATTTAACTGTAAAAGCTGACTTGCCGGAGAGACGCAGCTCCATGATCTTCAATGTCCTTGAAATTAGAACCTAACGGGGAATGCTGTAAGAATTCACCATCAGTAGATGGGCCAAATTCCTCAAGCCTCATGACTGTGCTGCCCCATTCCAATACATCTTACAGGGCTGTCAAACTGCGGCCCTCCAGCTGTTGGGAAACTCCCATCATGCCCACTGTTATAGATTATACAAATGCATGATGGGAGTTGTAGTTTCCCAACAGCTGGAGGGCCTGCAGTTTGACACCCCTGATCTAGAATATCTAGTAAAGCGCTCTTCCCAGTAAATAAACCAACCTGTCCTTTTAGGATCCTTGTAATCTGGAACTGGTTCAATATATGGCTTCAGCTCATCGTCTTCATAACCTACATTCATCCAACGGTCTCTCATAATTTGCTAGAAATAAACAGATGTACAATATTTTAGGACAATTGATGAGGCTACTAAACCAAGCAGCAATGATTCCTCCTTTATAAGCAAAGCAACATAGAAAAAAATACCTCCTTTCTAAAGACTAAAAATAGAAAGACTCAAAAGACAAGACTGATTTTTAATTGCTTTAAAGGGGATATCAGCAGTTTGGGTCTAAGTCAAGCTTATAGCTCACTACAAGCCTACCTCAAAGAAGGGAGATGGCCACGGTTCACCCCATTTATTTCTATGGGAGTTCCGAAAATAGCCAATCGCACTCTAGAACTCCTTTAACCAACTCCTGTTTTTAGGTCACTCTTCAGTATAAATTACGCATCATTTGTATTCTGCAAGTCAGTACAATCCCATTCATACCAAATATGCAGGGTTTACGTTTCGTTTTTTTTTTTTTTTAAAAAGCAGCAAAACCGCTTTCTTAAATTTTGCGATGCCAAGCCATTTTCTACAACCAATAACTTTATTTTTCCACCTATGGACCAGAGTGAGGGCTCATTTTTTTGCAGGCTGAAGGATAGTAAACATTTTGGGATGGATGCAACTCTTTGATCAGTTTTTATTCCAATTTTGGGGGGACATGAAAATATTTTATTGTTTGGAACACAATTTTTTTTTTATTTTCTTATTAATTTTTTTTACCTTTTTTTTTTTTTTTTTTTTTTTTTACCTTTTTTTTTTTTTTTTAAACACTTAGTAATGTATTAGCATATTCAGTGTGTCCTGGTCACTGGCTTGTTACACAGACAGCTTTGGGGCCACTAGGTCCCCAGGGCTGACTGTGCAGCCGTTCCCCGGGCTCTGTCGGGTCACCGGGTGTTCCGATCACCAGACAGAGCAGGGAAACCCTTTGATTGCGCTGCAGTAACGCACCACCGCAATCAAAGGGTAAAAGCACCGGTGTGCGAGGGTTCCCCCGCCTCCTGGTGCTCGCATGAGACGCTTTGGGATCAGGGCTGTGTAGTACAGCCCTGATTCCAACGCTGATGCGGCACCGGGCGCCGCAAACCCAGTTGTCTGCAGCGACTTAACGACCCGCACCAGCCGACGTCAAAAGTCAGTGGGCGGTCGTTAAGGGGTTAAGTAGACAATCTTTTAAAGTACTAAAATAATGCTACATGTTAAGCCTAATAAAAATTGCTGCAATGGCGTAAAGGGGGTTTAGAGTTCTGAAATTTCTACTGCTGTCAATTTAAGTTCTAAATGACAGAACAAACCATTCATTCAATAAATAAGAGTTTAAAGTGATCCTTTAATCAGTTTTAACTCCCTAAGCTTGTAAACAGTTGATAGGTGCTGATGGCAAAAGATTCCTGTTTTAACTTGCCCATCACAAATTATAACCGAGAAGATTAAATTGAATTGTTATTCACATGTTAGCTGCAAGCAAAAGAAACACCATGGGTCTTCTGGGCTTTTCTTCATGTGTGACATGACCCGATACATTAACGGCAATGCTCCCCCCACTCTTGATTGACACCTCCTGAAAAGGGCATCAGAAGATGTGAACCAAGACCAGAAGGTTTGGCGCCAATACCATATGTATTGGTGGGGTTGAAATCAAAACTGGTGTCAGTATCCCTTTAGATGCTTAGGGCTTAGAAAACAGGTCTTTTATCTAGAAACCACACCACATTTGTCCATGGATGGTATCTGGAATTGCAGATGGGCATTCACCAGACGCAGCTCGAACAGGGAGGATGTCATCTCTACGAAAACCCCTTTCACTCCGTACAACAATTTCTTTAGCGTACACTTCGTTAAAAACCACACAAGTAAAAGGTAGTATACTAGTACAAAAACAATTTTGAAGTTGAAATCAAGTCAGTAATCCATAAAAATTACACACACATTCCAAGTGCCAGTAGCACACTATCAACTAAAAAAAACAATCCAAGGTACATAGGAATATTTGAAAAAAGCATTTCTGCTACTGGAGATGCATGAAAATTTGAGGTTCTTAGTTCACACTTTTGATCAAAAATGCTTAAGCCCACCTCCCGATTTTGTGAAGGGGACCCCAAGCAGGTGGGTCCTAACACTAAGGCCTCGGCACGGATTTCAGCTGTATTGCGTGCCGTACTGCGCCGATATCCGTGCCAGGCATTACGGTAATCCACAGTTCTCAGAGAACTATGGATCCGTCTCTCCTCCCCGCTCGGCGAATACGCCAAGGAGGGAGAAAGTGACATGCACATTATCCCGGCGGGATACGCGCCGTGGACAATGCATGTCTATGGGGCCGGCGAGCTAAGGGCCCCCCGCCACGCCGCACGGAGCCAGCATAATTGCGGGGCGAAATCCGTCCCCGCAATTACATCGGCAATAAATAAGCCGTGTGAACCGGGCCTAAACGTTGCCTCTCGTTGGAGCCTGTTCAGACTTCCATACTTCAGGGAGTGAAAGACCAAGCTAACTGAACATATTTTCAAATATTCCTATGTACCTTGGATGGTTTTTTTAGTTGATAGTGTGCTGCTGGCATTTGGAATGTGTATGTATATTACTGCCACACCAGCGTGCACCAATACTCATTTTTTTCAAGAAAAAGGTTTTTGGATGTGCAGACCCAAATAAGGTCTTTAATCCATAAAAAATAGTCTGCAGCTTTGTATAGTGGGCACACCAACCCACTGTTTATAGATAATCAATTTAAAGAGATTTTCTCACCAATTTTACCCTTATGAAATAAATAGGTATTACCATACATCATCTGAATTCTTTTCAAGGAAGTCACTTTCTTATCTTAGGTAAAATATCTTATTGCTTCACTGAAATAGTCAATTCGTAATAATGAGAAAAAAAAAAAAAAAGCATCATTCCCAAAGCGTTTGAGAGAGATAAGCAGACCACTGAAGTAAGAAGAATTTCTATGATGACCTGACACCTGCCACTCAGCAGAGCACCACAGCAGCTTGTCTGCATAGACAACTGTGCCTGGTACAGCAGATAAGTATATAGCCACCTCTCAAGGGAATACAACAGTTAGGCCCGGTTCACATCAGCAGCAGAAATTCTACTCAGAGCCTCCGTTGTAGAGGTGAAACCGGATCCCTGTTAAGATAGACCCCCAACAGCGCCAAACAAATCGCATTGACTACAATGGCATCCAGTATCTGTTATGGCGTCAGACATTTTAATGGAAAAAATAGTGCAGCGATCTGCGCGGTTTAAGTCATTTTCGATGGAACCTGCAAGTCCTTAGTAAAAAGTCGTAACAGATTGCACTCACCTCCAGTGTGCCTCTTTTGCTTGGATTTAGTATAAGAAATTTTTTTAGCAAATTTTCACAGTCTGTAGACATGTAGAAAGGGATACGATACTTGCCCCTTAGCACACGCTCCCGCAGCTCCTGGAAAAGAAAACAAATCACAAAACAATAAGTGTAATGAGAGGTTTGTCTAATTTCCTTCTCCTCTAAGCCACAAATGAGAACTGGCAACCAACCAAGCCCACTCCGTTATTGTTGTAAAAAAACAAAACAAAAAACAAAACATCTATTTCTCCAAGTCTAGTAACTAGAATAGAGGTAAACTCAACTTTTATAGTGCAGTTTTGCCAAAAAGAGTAGTGTGTCATTGAGCCCCAGATTTTCAATTCTAAATTCAAAAACAGACAGAAGTCATCCATGGCTATATTATTATATGCCAAAAAATATAAATATGCAAGACAACATTAAACCACACATCCCATGACTTTTGTGATATACCTTGTTTCCCAAAAATAAGACAGCGTCTTATATTAATTTTTGCTCCTAAAGATGGGCTACGTCTTATGTTCAGGGGTTGTCTTATTTTTCCATGAATAAATTGTAGCATGCCACACTAGTATGTGTGTGTGACACTCACTCACTCACTCACTCCCCGGGTTACGAACGGGATAGGGACTGCAGGTTTGTTCTTAAGTTGAAATTGTATGTAAGTCGGAACAGGTATGTTTATTAAATGCGAAAAAAATTGTTTTAGTTTTGGATAGTGCAGGGAACAGTTTTTACATTTGTTTTGCTGTCTGTGCCCTTTTTAGAAGATTTCACCTAACTTTCTGTACCTCATCTGCAGCTGTGGCATGCTGGCACTTGATTATCATGGGCCGTGACTCAGTGTTTAATGTCAGTCACAAACCATAGGATATATGTATGTAAAGGACATTTTGTAGCAGCTGCAGTGACTTATCTCAAAGGATGGCAAATGTGACATGCTGGGACCTGTAGAACTAGAAGTCCCAGCCTGCTCCATCAGCCATCCTGTGAGATGTGTGTGTCAGTATCATTGCTCTGTTCTCCTCCCTCTTTCCTCTGCTACTTACATGTACTTTGTCTACTCTCCTTTGGATGTTCGGGACCTGTGGTGACATCACAGTCACATGACCTCCCTGCATAGGTCCTTCAACCCTCTAATGATTTCCGCTATGTCATTTTCGGGGGGAGGGGGGCCTTATATTAGGGAATTCAACAAAATCTCTGCTATGTCTTACTTTCAGGGGCGTCTTATTTTCAGGGAAACACGGTATGGGAGTTTTTGCATCAATATTAAATTTCAAAGCATTGTTTAATCAGTGCCTTGTATTGGGTGCATAATATGCACCTTTATAACCTGGAGCTAGAGATGGGCGAATCGATTCTAAGGAAGTGGAATTTGTTTAGAATTTCAGGAAAACCTCGGTTCGTAACGAAGTCGAAGTTTGGGGTACTTCGGGTGAACGAAGTGTGCTTTTGATTGTTAAAATGGCTGCGAGCACATGGCGTTACATGGGGCAAAGCACTCTGGGAGGAAGAAGGGCATAGCCTGCTTGACATGTGCAGAGATGAAGCCAATCAGAGGACGGCAGGATTCTGTGACGTCACCGCACTATTATAAGTCCGGGCGCGACGCCGAGAGCTCATACCGCTCTCACTGTGCTCATCAGGGAAGGTGCTGCCGCGGCTGATAGCTCTTACTGAAGAATTGATTTTTATACAGCGATTTTTGTGGGGTGTCTCAGCTTGTCTCAGAGATTGTTCTCTTAATGTTCCATTTCTAATTTTTTTGGGGTATTGGATCTGAAATCCAGTGTGCGTCCACTGCAGCTGCATATACATTCAATATCCAAGTGGGATCTAAGCCAGTTCCTGTTGTATTCATTTAAAGAAACAGCGTTTTTTACAATACAAATACCACTTCATTTTTGGCTGCTCAATTCTATTGCGCCAATTTACATCCAGGGGTTAATTAAGCGTTGTTTTGCTGGTGTGCTGACCCCAAGAAACGTTTTTTCAACGCCAAAATATATACATTTTTCTGTAGCTAATTCACAAGCAAAGGTTAATTACAACTGTATCTCTTGTTGTGTGGCGTAGAAAAACACGCAATTTGTAACACGCTACAAAGCTACTAGTTTGTGCGGCTCAATTCTTTGCGCAATTTACATCCAGGGGTTAATTAAGCGTTGTTTTGTGGTGTGCTGACAAAATAAACCGTCTTTTTCAAACACCAAATATATACATTTTTCCTGTAGCCTAATTCATGTCGAAGGTTAATTAAGCCTGTTTGTGCTTTTACATCAGTAAAATACACAGTGTTTTTAAACGACACATAAAAGTAAATTTTTCCTGGCCATTTGTGGAGCGCAATTTATATCCAGGGTTACCCAAGCTTGTTACTGGGTTCATTTGGAGTCAAAAACAGGGGTGTGTATTTATCATATACAGATATCATCATCAAACAGTGTCTGTACTTTTAGAAACAAACAGTATGTCAGACAGAGAGGTGGCAGGCTCTGCAACTGCGAGTGGCAGTGGCACAATCATTCCTGGAACAGGCCCAGGTTTGCAGCACAGCAAGGGGACGTCGCAGCAGGGGGTCAATCTGTGAGGCCACAACTGCCGCTGTCATCTAGCGGCCGTGTGTTGTTCAGCAACCCAAGGGTTCTTGATTGGTTGACTAGGTCATCCTCTTCCTCCCAGATGGACATCTGACAACCCCAGCCTAGAGTCGGTGGGAACGTCAGACACTACCCTTAGTTGGGATGACCCAGGAGCGGGTCAGCGGCCCTCACCTGTCCTCAGCCCGCTTCTGTCCATCGGTTCCTCAGCCATGAGATCTACTATGTGGTCTGGGCTCAGCGCCACTATATAGCGAGGATGAACAATTTGAGGAGGGCAGTCAGCAGCTACTTTGCAGCGAAGAAACAGGGCCAATATCGCCTGCTTCTTGCAGTAGGCGGCAAAGTATAGATGTTGTGAGGGGTCAGCCTCGGCATACCAAGACCGGTGATGAGGACAGCAGTGACGATGAAACACAAATAGAAGATGATGTAGCCGACCGCACTTGGGAGCCGGGTGAAGCAAGGGCTTCATCATCGTCAGGAGAAGAGGGCGTCAGCTTGCGCGTCAGGCAGCGGCGCAGCCAGCAAGTGGGTTGTGTGGCCGTGAGTCAGCAGGGTAGCAGCAGTGTGAGGTCGGGAGCCAAGGGGCCACGGGGGTAAAAACCGCTTCGCAGGTCCAAGAAAGTTAGCAGCACAGGGGCTCAGCGAGGCAGCGGCGGCAGTAGTTATCAGTGCGGAGCCTTGGCGGTAAAATCGATACTCGGCGGTGTGGCAGTTCTTTGCTAAGACACCGGAGGAGCCGAATATGGGTATATGTAGAATCTGTGGGCAGAAAGTGAAGCGTGGCCAGGGAGCCAACGTTGGCACCACGGCCCTGCGTCAACACATGCAGCGTCACCATCCGGTGGCTGGGAGAAACGTGGCTCAGATGTGGTGGTCCATCCTGCCGCCGCAGCAGCAGCAGCGGCCAGTGGCACGCATGCCATTTCAGCCAGTCAAGGCTCCACCACCTCTGCAGAAGGCAGCTGTTTCTCTTTGACATCCTCTCCCGGTCCAGATGCTCCTGCTCCTCGCTACTCATGGCGCCAGCAGTCGTTCAGAGAGGCGATTGCAAAGAGACAACAGTATGCGTCCAACCATCCTAAGGTGCAGCAGCTGACCGTGCTCCTGTCCAAGTTGTTGGTACTGCAGTCCCTCCCTTTCCAAATGGTGGACTCTGCACCGTTCAGAGAACTAATGGCTTGTGCCGAGCCGAGATGGAGAGTTCCAAGCCGTTAATTTTCTTTTCCAAAATAGGCAGTACAGCACTTCATAAATATGTAGAACAGAAGGTGGGTCAGTCCTTGAGCTTATCGGTTTGTTTCAAGGTGCACGGCAGCGCGGACGTCTGGAGCTGTAACTACGGTCAGGGCCAGTACATGTCCTTTACGGCCCACTGGGTGAATGTGCTTCCAGCCCAGGCACACCAACAACTTGGACAGGAGACGCCGCTTTCTCCTCCACGTTGTCAAAACTGCTGCACCTGCGCCAATGTCCACCTCCTCCTCCTCCACCACACTCACCATCTCAGCTCCACAAGTACTGCTCATATACCACTGTGTAGGGCACAGCGGTGTCACGCAGTTCTACACCTGGCTTGCCTCGGCGAACGAAAATCACACAGGGGAGAGGAACTGCTCCGCGTCATGCAGCAAGAAATCGATGTGTGGCTTTCTCCGTGCCAACTGCAAATCGGAAAATGGTGACGGACAATGGGAGGAAAATGGTGTCCCCCGCTGCACGAGGGAGGGATGGTCCATGCGCCCTGCATGGCGCACGTGTTCAATCTGGTTGTGAAAAGGTTCCTGAAGTCTTCCACCGATCTTCAGAACATTTTGAAAATGGACAGGAAATTGTGCATGCACTTTATCCATTCGTACAAAGCCAGGAACACCCTCCTCGAGTTGCAGCGGCAGAACGGCCTCCCCAAACACACTTGATATGCGATGTTTCCACCCGCTGGAATTCCAGCTGCACTATGTTGGACCGACTGTATGAACAGAGAAAGGCCATTAACCATTTTTTGATGATCCAGGCAGACAGAAGTACTCCCTGTGTAACTTTGATGTCAGCCAGTGGCAGCTCATGCGTGACACTGCGTTTGTTGAGGCCATTCGAGGAGGCGACGTTATTGTCAGTCGCCAGGACTACGGGATGAATAACGTCATTCCACTGCTTCATGTCCTGGAACAGATGCGAAAAATCTGTCTGGTCAGGTGACTGGAGACGTGGCGACTTCATCTCGTGGCCACATGAGTCGGTGGGGACTGAAATGGAGGGAGGAGGAGGAGGACATTGGAGCAGAAGCATTGTCTGGTGAAATGAGTGGATTTTCTACCCAGGTGACAAGAGAGGAGGAGCAGGAGCAGCTGGAGGAGGTGGATGGAGATGAGAGGAAGATGAGGCAGATGACCCCAAGCACGTGGCAGTATACAGTGGAAATGGAGGCAGGGAGCCCCTCGGAGTCACTTGTGCAGATGGCCGCAGCATGCTTATTTGCTGGACTAGTGACAGCCCGAATAGTCAGCATCCGGCAGAGGGATGACTTCTGGCTCTCCACCCTATTGGACCTTCGCTACCGGTCCAAAATGGGAGCCTTTTCCCAGCTATGTGGGGGAAGACAAACTCAAATATATAGGGAAATCCTCCGTAATCAGTTGGCCGCTGCCTATGTGCGGCATCGTCCCTCCTCTGACAGGTCTGACGGGGGGGGGGTTCCTCAGCGCTCACGTACTACTGCCGCGGCTGCTGGGGGAAGGTGGGGGGGGTAGGTAGAGCAGTACAGCTCCATCAGTAGTTAACTAAGTCTGGAGTCACTGATGAGCAGCTTCCTTCACCCGCCTAGTGAGGAGAGCAGTCGCCAGCAGCAGCATCAGGTACTGGATCAGTCCCTTAACCAACAGGTTGTGGCCTACTTGGACAGCACTCTGCCACCTCAGTTAGAAGATCCGCTGGACTACTGGGCAAGCCAAACTGGATGTGTGGCCGCAACTTGCCGAGTTTGCAGTGGAGAAGCTGTCCTGCCCGGCCAGTAGTGTGGCATCAGAGCGGTGTTCAGTGCGGCGGGGGGGCCCTCGTTACCCCAAGGGGAGAACCGCTTGTCCACGGGAAATGTGGAACGACTGACCTTTGTCAAGATGAATCAGGCGGTGGATCGGCCAGGGATTTCCACACACCAATGGCCTTAGGCGTCAGTCTGGGTTCAAACTACTGCCTCAGTCACTATTCTGATGCCGCCACCCAGCTGATGCCACACATCTGCTGCCAGTTTCTCCATCTGCCTACCACCATCTTTACCAGGGACTGGTATTGCCACCCACCTCAACACTGTGTCATTGTGCCACTCTGTGGCGTCCTCGTGTTTTGCCACCTCCAGAATGTCATTGTGCCACTGCCTGACCTCATGCTGCTGCCACCGTGACCTCCGCTCTCAGTCATTGTGCCATTCTGTGGCTTCCTCCTGTTTTTGCCACCTCCAGAATGTCATTGTGCCACTGCCTGACCTCATGCTGCTGTGGCTGCCGCCGTCACCTCCACACTCTGTCACTAATGTTGCCACCTGAGCCCTCAGCTTGTTTTTTTCCAGCTTTCGCTGCCATGACTTTATCAGGCTACATTCCCGCTTGAGTTTTTTGGTCAGTTTTGCCCTCTTAAGTGCCCAGGGAATTTTATAGTGAAGCGATTCTAAGAGCGGCGGCAGTCATGTGCGTGTCATACTAAAGCACAACATTGTATGAAGACCAAACCAAGCTCCCTCTGCATATTTAAGCATGGCACAACGTTCTACAGCACCCTGCAGGCTCTGTGCAGCCTGGAAATAGCTGCTTTTTAACGCGATTCGTGCCGAAGTAATTCGGAACGAAACAAATTTTGTCGGAAAATTCGTCGAAGTGACCGAATCAAATTTTTGAGAAATTCGCCCATCTCTACCTGGAGCCATGACAAGTGGACCAAATACATTCAATTGCAAAGGTGGTGGTAACAGCGAAGCTGGTCAAACAGAATCTGTATGTACTGGCAAGAGTGATTACATCTTCAATGTATCAACACCTGTAGAACATGGGTGAATCAATCTCAGGATTCTTTTCCAACGGCTGTGGTGCGGCTTCCCTCTTTGGGACTGAACATGTATCTGAAGTCTTCCCCCCCCAAAAAAAGTATTTTTTGTAAAAATATTTTACCCCATACAAAAGTCAACAGGGAGAACCATGGCTTAAAAAAAAAACCAAAAAAAACCACACACAATAAAACCAGGACTGAAGGATTGAAATGAGGCAGATTTTCTGTAGCAGAAAACCTGCACCAAATTGTGCGTATTTTGGTATGGAATCTGTTGCAGAAATACAGAAATTTTAGCATGGACCATGGAACTAAGTGGGAAAAGAGACTAGGACAAAAAATCCTTTTTAAACTCGCCAGGTTTATTGCAGATTTTGACTTCCCTACTGTTGCAGCATACTTGCAACATAAATTAACATGTTGCGGATTGAAAATCTGCACCACAGGTTAATATCTGTGTGGATTCATCGCAGATTTTGAAAATCAGCACATGAAAAAAAAAAAGTTTCTTTAAATCTCATCCACAATGTTTTTTTTATCAGCGTTTCCATCCCAAAAAAAAGCGCTGTAAGGGGGGAATTTATTGCAGGCTTTTGCAGTGCAGAGGGTGAAATCCGCAGCAAGCCCATGACAAACCCGCAAATAAGACAAGTGAATTTCCGTCAATTTCTCTGATGTAAAATTACACCTCTTGCGAATTCATCCTAAGATCTATTGACAATGTTATAGGAAACGTATCAACTCTCTCTATATATCTATACAATAGATATATATCTGCTGACAGTCCATTCTTCTTAGCAGTTTTTATTTCCCGAGATTTAAGAATTCTGTTTTCTGTATATGATCAAAGCGGCTCTAAACTGAATTTAGAGATACACTTTACAAAGGAGGACAGGATGTGCTGTGACCAACTATTGTGAATGGAAAAAGCTGTGTTACCAATACTTTGGGGTCACGCTTCATGGTAATCCTGCTTGAGAGGTTAACAAGACTGCTAAAAAAAATAATCTCTACAGAAAAAGGAATTGGCCAACTATTGTGAGGCTTAGGAGGTAGCGAGAAAACTGCAGCACTTCCAAGACTTTTTTAAAAATTATAGGTGCCGATATGGAAAAAAAAAAAGAAAGAAAATCCCCCCCAAATGCTTTACAAATATGTTTAACATAAAAATGACATTGTTTAGAATTCCTCTGAAGTTCAAAAAGTAAAAGGACATTAATTCAGTTTTTTTAAACATCAGTCTGCAACGGGAAAGGGGAAATTCAAAAATTGTTAATAAGGAATCTGCAAGGCATGCTGAAAATAACAAACCTATGTACTAAGATAACCGTCATCAAGATAGGGTGACACTGAAGCGTTGGCTACTTCTTCTCTAATCTATGCTAGCATGTGTAGTCTCTTAAACCTAAATTCACATGTAGCAATTGCTGAAAAAAATTCCTGAAAACTGTCCAATTCATCAGATTGGGGCTTGCAGAAAACCTCTGTTGCTGCCCCGAAAAGTCCATTTTACCCCTTCGATCGGTTTTGAATTTGTCAAAAAGGGAAAACCTGTCAATGGTTATGCCCCCCTTGCTGAGGATAGCACAAGTTTAATGCAGCCCTGCTGTTTCCAGCGGGGGCCCCTTTTTTGAAAGTCAGCAGTTTTAGAGTTTTTTTTGCTCAAATTTTTATTCTGAGAGGTTTAGCCCCACCCTCCAAAGGCTACCCCTCCCCCACAGTTTCTATTATTAAAAAATAGTTTAACAGTTGAGGGGGGGGGGGGACTACCCGAGGGCGGGGTTTTTCAAATGATGACTTTTTCTGGCTCAAAACTGCAGATTTGAGACTAAATCTCAAAAAACGCCGATCTTACGAAAAAGGGGACACAGACGGGAAACAGCGGGTTCTGACACTACCTGTTCTGTCCTCAGCAAGGGGGGAATAATCCTGGTGACAGGTTCTCTTTAAAGTGTCATTCTATTTATTTTGCACACACTGCATAAATATATGGCATAACACAAAGACTAGGTACTTTTTTTTTTTTTTGCACAAACCTACCTTTAAGTTCTGCCCATCAAACGGCAAGGAACCACTGACTAATGTATAAAGAATAACGCCAAGACTCCATCCATCCACTTCAGGCCCGTCATACTTTTTTCCCTGAAAGAGTTCAGGTGCTGCATAGGGAGGGCTTCCACAAAATGTATCCAGCTTGTTCCCAAAAGTGAATTCATTGCTGAAGCCAAAATCAGCAATCTTTATATTCATATCAGAATCTAGCAGCAAGTTTTCAGCCTAAGGAGGAGAGGTAGGGAAATGATAACTACGGGGGTTCCCTTAAAAATTAAAAATATCTTTTCCCTTAATAATACATTCAATTCGCATATTTTTTAAAATTTTATTAATATATATAATAAAAATTTTTTTATATATATATATATATATATATATATATATGTGTATGTATGTATGTGTATGAAGAGCGCTGTTTGGTTGCTATGGGCAACAAAGCCTTAGACCTAGGCCGTTTTCATACATGTGGCCCTGTCTCCAGCACAACTTCAGTGAAACTTTTATAAAGTTAGGCAATCTATTTCTTACCTTCAAATCCCTGTGGACTATAAACTTTGAGGCAATTTAAATAACAGCAGAGACAATCTAAAAGAAAGAGAAACCAGATGTTATTAACAGCTTATCATATTAATGTTTTTCATTTTCAAGGATTTTAATAACCCGTAAGGGCCCTGTTCCACGGCTTATCCCCACGGATTTTTGAGCCCTATTGAGTCACAAATCCCCCGTGAATAAAGGGGGGGGACGGGGGCGGGGGGGAGGGGGCGGGGGCGCCCCTCCCCGGCCCCATAACAAGCATTATTCGGCGCGTAAGCCCGTAAATAAAGTGCATGTCCTTTTCCCCAGCGGCGGGTTCGCCGGCGGGAAGGGCACGGATTCCACTGTTCTTTATGAGGCAGTGGATTCCGTAATTGCTGTCCGGTTGGGGGCCCCTACGCAGCGCAAATCCGGCGCGCATTCGGGCCAATCCCCTGCGAAAACCGTGAAATGAGGCCTTTCAAAATTACACTTGGGGAAAATATTCGCATATTTTTTCAATTCACATAAATTTTTTCATCAAAGGGGGGAAAAGGGGAGATCAAAATAAAAAAATCTAAACCAAATAACACATTCAAGGGGTGTTATCGTTTCATTAAATGGTCTTCAGAATAAGGGGACAGTGGGGGGGGGGGAGTCGCCACAGGCCCGCAGTGAAGGGGGGGTGATGTCATCCACTGGGAGGGGAAGAAACCCCCTGCTTCACGAGTTGGAAACTGAGGAAAAGGGGAATCAGCCGAAGTAAGGAAGCGATACATCCTCTTTAAAGTAAGGCAGGATTAAAGATTTTTATTTCCTGACAACTGAAAACCGGTTTTTGTTTCCCTATGATGCTAAAACTCCTACATCACTGAAGAAAAGGGCTGCAAACATAACTTAATTCAATAAAAAAATTCAATTAAAGATTAATCATTTATAAAATCACTTAATGAATATATCAATAATAGCTATGTTTTAGCCTTTTTATAAATAGTATCCGATTTTAAGGCTATGTCTACACGGCAATGTTAACATGCCGTCGGAAACACCGTATTTTTCGAACTTTAAGACGCACCAGACCATAAGACGCACCTACCGTATTTTAACATTGCCGTACCGAGGATTTTGGTTTGCGCCGGTCACAGTACATAGAACTGTACAAGAATCCGCCTTAATATGGGGGATAATAGAACCAGTTCTATAAATTGGCGGTTTTCAAATCAGACAATAGCAAATCCATGCTGTGTAGACTACAGCTCAGAACTTCTACTGAGGTCTATGGGCACTGGTTACAGTTGGATTTTTTGTTAATTCTAAATAATGAATCCGCTTAACAATCATTATGGGACCACAATATTGTTTATGGTGCAAACAAATACAGTTCTCCATGCTGTATTAGACCATCACAATAAAATCTGCCACATGCCAATATCCCCTTTGAAAGCAACCAAAATACAATAGAAAGTCTTCCAAATGGAATTTAAGATGTTGTTTGTGTAAGTAATAGTTGGATACTGACAGTTTCACATTACTGCACAAAAAGTCATTAATAAAAAACACACAAGGAGGTGCTATGCCAAAATTCAAAAAGCACATAAGGAAACAATGTTGGGGTGTGCCCAGCTGGCATGGAAATTAGGCTTGGTCACATCTACATAAGAGGTTTCTATTGCAATCTCCATCTCAGAGCTGAAAACTGACACCAATGGCATCTGACGGACCCTGTTGATTACAATGGGTCCGACGGGTTTCCGCTGTGGTGTCACTTGTTCAGATGGAAAAAATAGTGCAGCGTGCCGCGGTATTTTTTTCTGTCATTCCCAACAGAACATGCAAAAAATTGCTTTGCAAGGTAACGCCAACCCAAATGGGAACCAATCATTAAACAAAAAAAAAATATACCTTCACATAGGGCAAGATGAGGATGGAATATGAAGAGATTAACTCATGAATGAGGATTCCCTAAATCATCATATTAAATACAGACGCTGCCTAAAACCACAATCTGTTAACTTAGAAACATTTTTAAAAACCTTACTTTTGTTTGCTTTCTGTGTCTGATTTAGAAAGGGAAGCTCTCTCCTAAGGCCTCGTTCACACGGCTTATTCTGGGACTGATTTCAGCCATATTGCGCACCGTATTTGCGCTCCAATACGGCTGAAATCAGTCCCAGGCATTACGGTAATCCACAGTTCTCATAGAAAGCTATGGATTCCGACTCCTCTACCCGCTCGGCGAATACGGCGGGTGGCGAGAAAGTGACCTGTCAATTATTTACGGCGTGTAGGCGCCGTGAATAATGAATGTCTATGGGGCCGGTGAGCTGCCGGCCCCCCGCCCCTGCCGTCGGCGTAATTGCGGGGCGAAATCCGTCCTGCAATTACGTCGGCAATAATCCGTGTGAACCGGGCCTTAGGGAGAGCACCTATATAGGTGTGTGGAGATTCGGAATTGCCTTTTTGTACTCCACGAAGCATCTGCATATCACAAGGCATTATGGGAAAGGAGCTGAGAAGCTCTAGCGCCCTCTTTTGGATGTAACAAATCCTCAATTTGCTTTTGACCCAATGGATCTTTGGAAAGCAAGAAGGGATATCTAGCCAAGCCAGCATCACTCATCTGTAGACAGCCGTTTCAGGGTGTTTGCCCCTAGTCAGTACAGAGCAGAGCGATGCTGGCTTGGCTGAGTGGGAGGCAATGAGTAGCTCAGAAAGGGAAGATTTCTTCTTAGGGAGAACACATATAGAGGTGTGTGGAGATTTAGTACAAGTTGTGTATATGTAGTATTTCAGAAATAAAAAAGAGTACCCGTGGCAATTCCGGATAAGTGTGTCTTACAAAACAGGTTAAAAACAGTCTTCCTACCCCTTGAATTATTCCTCATTTTAAATTACAGCCACAAACTTGTATATAGTTTATTAATCACTTATGTGATAGAACACAAAGTAGCAAGTATTTGTGAAGTGCAAAGAAAGTGATTTTCCAAATTTGCAAATTAAAAAAACTGAAAAGTTTGTTGGGCATATGTATTCAGCCCCTTTGAGTCAATACTTTCAAGAACCACCTTTAGCTGCAATGACTGCTCCAAAGCTATTGTGGGATGTCTCTACCAGCTTTGCACATCTAGATGCTGGAATTTGTGCCCATTCTTCTTCGCAAAATAGCTCTAGCTCAGTCAGGTTGGTTGGCGAACGTGAACAGCAATTTTCAAGTCATGCAACAGATCCTTAATGGGATATAGGTCTGGACTATGACATTTCAAGAAATATGTTTAAAAAAAAAAAACCAGGAAATAAAGGTTTCCTTAGTCATTTTTAATCCATTCCATTATGCTAAAGTTACTTTGTGCTGTCATATTTACGGGCTGGTGTCTGCTGGAATAATGATCCTCCTCCAATGCTTTCATCACATTCAGTGGACCCAAGCTTTCCTTTAATGTTTGAAGGTCTCTATTTTCAACAAAACAGGACTACTTATGGCTTGCTTTTAAAATGGCTCTTATTGCCACTTTTCCATGAAGGCCAGAGTTGTCCTGTGGAGAGAGTATCCCACCTCAACTGTGGATCTCTGCAGCCCTTTCAGAGTGACCGTGGGCCCCTTGGCTGCTCCACTAATTAGCCTTCTCCTGGTCTGGGCTGTCAGTTTAGGTGGACAGTTACGTCTTGGTAAGTTAGCAGTTGTGTCGTACTTCAATTTACGGATTATGGAGTGAATAGAGCTTAGTGTTTTTTTGGTTTTTTTTTTTTTTAAACCTACCCCTGCAATACACTTTGCCACAAATTTAGCCCTGAGCATTCTGGTGTATTTTCATAATGCTGTTTTTTCACTAATGTTCTCTAACAAACCTTTGAGGCTTTCACAAAACAGCTGTAGTTATACTGAAAATAAAATTAAATGCAGATGTACTCTATTTACTAATTAAGAGACTCCTAAAAGCAATTGGTCATACTGGATTTTATTTAGGGGTATAAGAGTACAGGGGCTAAATACATATGACTGGCTTTTAATCTGCAAAAAATGTAGTAAAGTATGTACCATTTTCCTCACACTTCATCCCACAAAATTTCAATAAAATACATTTAATTTTGTGACTAATGTTTAAAAATGAGCAACAGCTCAAGGGATATGAATACTTTTGCAACCAACTGTACTTGTATTCCCCCAACAAACAACAATTCTGGAACATCTTTCCTTAGATTTCTACATTGTGTAGTTCTTTTGTAGTTCCTCTTATGAATCTAGTAATAAATGGTTAGCTGGGTGTTACCAATCAGGGGTGTATCCCTATAGCTTGACATTGTCCAATCAGTGCCGACATTCAGTGTGTGCAGGGACACACACACCTTTCAGAACTTTCCCGCCTAGACTACTGCAACATTCTTCTCTGTGGCCTCCCATCTAGCATCCTTGCTCCCCTTTAAACCATCTTTAACTCTGCTGCCCGTCTGATTCACCTCTCTCCTCCTCTGCCAATCCCTTCACTGGCTACCCATTGCCCAGGGAATCCAGTTCAAGATAGCAGCCTTGACCTACAAGGCTCTCCATAACCTCTCCCCTCCATACATCTCTGCCTTAATCTCCAGATACCTCCCCTCACGCAACCTCCGCTCCTCACAGGACCTTCTCCTCTGCTCTCCTCTTATCAGCTCTTCACACAACCGTCTCCATGACTTCTCCCGTGCTTCCCCCACGTTCTGGAACTCACTGCGCCAACACATCAGACTCTCCCCCACTCTCACTTACCTCAAACGTAACCTGAAAACCCATCTCTTCAGGATTGCCTATAACCAACAAAAACCCCGTTGCACTGCTCCACCCCACAAACATGTCTGCCCCTCACCTTCGGTCTCTTCCCTCCTTCCTTGTAGACTGTAAGCCCTCATGGGCAGGGCCCTCTCTCCCTCTGTACCAGTTGTCATTTATTGTCACTTTGTAATTGTTTGGCCAATGTTATTTATGTACCCGCCTCAAATGTACAGCGCCCTGGAATAAAGGGCGCTCTAAAATAAATAAATAACAACAACAACAGGAATGTTAACACCAAGGTGACTGAGTAATAAATTCAGACCAACCCAGTTATGAGAAGATGCTCCAGATTTGTAATTTAATAGGAAATACAAACAAACAATAAATTTGGACATGTCAGGAGAGGTCTCAGGTCCTGTAAGTTTGGTCTTCACTTGTTGTACTCCATTATTAATCTTCATGGTTCTATAAAAAGTGACCTTAAAGCATTGCATATGGCATGCCCCTCCTATCAACACATCATATACCAATCATCTATAAATAAGCATTGCAGTACTTTCTAGCAAACAAATAACTTAGAACCTTAAATTTTATTCTCACCTGCCGGAACTTAGCCCGTGCCTCCTTCTCTTTCATTCTTCCATGTGCAACCAAGTAATCAAAGACTTCACCTAATGGATCAAGCAGAGCAAAATGAAAATATATTTTAATTGATATATCACACAAAATATGGGCAACATTTTTTTAAAAATACTTTTGGTATTGCAAAAAATAGCATTTCAGTATCATGACCGTATTTTATGTTGTGTTAGGCTTTGTACATATCTGCGCTGTGGCTTCTGTTAGAACAGATCTGTCGGATGATAGGTACGGATGTTGGCCAAGCAGACATTACTACATATTTACATACAATGGGGTCCATCATGGTGTCTATTTTGACAAGGAAAGCACTTTATTCCACACTACTCTTCCTGTCAAGTTTTCAAGATTAGTGACAGAAGGTCCACTCGGCTCTTTCGATGTAAATATGAAATGTAATGGTATTACCCATCTACTCGATCATTTTATTTGGAAGGGAGGACTTTGTTCAGGTTTCCAACAACTTTGAAACAAACGCATGGCCTCTACCTAGGACTTCAATATAAGATTGATTAGGTTTGGCTCCCGGCACCCTCAGTGGTATCTGAATGACAGGACAGCACATCCTCTGTTTGCCAAGCACAGCTCTGTACATTTGATAGCAGCTGTGCCTAATACTGCAGTCCTTTTGGTGCTACAACAAATACAGCTGAGCTGCAGTACCAGGGACATCCACCACCAAATATCTTACACAACTACAAAATGAGTGTAGAAGAAAAAATGAAATCTGCTGCAATAGTCCAATACTGTCCTTTGGATTTCTGCTGCAGATTAAAGTGTATTTTTCCACGGGAAAAAAAAAATGCTGTGTAAATCCAACCTTACAGGTTCCTAATCTTGGTTTTGCATACTAGCTTCAGCTTCACATATGAGCAACTAAAGCTTGCTTACTGATTATTTACAATACTTAAAGGGGTTGTCTCACTACATTGATTCATCTTACCTCAGTCCTGTTTTTTTGGTTTCATTTTGAATTCAGGGGCATGTTTACTGGCTTCCACTAGGCTGCAGTAGAAGCCAGGTCTGTAACTATAGCAACCAGTGCTGTTAGCCTAACAGGAGAAACCGAACAGGTCTGCAGCTATAGCGACCTAAAGAGCTGATGCAGCCTATACAAGAGGGGATATCTAGGGATAGGTAGGACATTGTTAATGGACATATATTGCAAAGTGACTTGTTTTTGCAAGATCTTTAACATAAAGAGCAATCTTTGTAATGAGACAACCCCTTTAAATAGAAAACAGGAAAGAAAACACATGGGCAAACTAACAATGTCAGAATCGTCTGAGGTAAATCGTTTGAGGATTGGCCATGTTCAGGTTTTCAGTCTGATGCCATCTTACATTAACCAATGTACTTCTCTAATGATTATCCGCACCTGTAGACAACCTAGTGCAAAGAAATGGTGGCGTCAACTCCTTTAATTTTCAGTTTCTGATTAGTCCTCCTAAGGCCTCGTTCACACGGCTTATTTGTCCGCGGATTGGCGCCGTACTCCACGCCGGATTTGCTCTTCAGTACGGCGCCAATCCGTCGGAGTAATTACGGTAATCCACTGCTCTCATAGAGAACCGTGGATTCCGTCGCTCCTCCCCGCTCGGCTAATCCGCCGCGGGGGGGAGAAAGTGACATGCACATTATTTACGGCGCGGACGCGCCGTAGATAATGACAGCCTATGGGGCCGGGGAGCGGCGCCCCCGCCGCGCTCCGGTCCCGCCCCTTATTCACGCCGGATTTGCGAGCGCAATCCAGCTCACAAATCCGCCGTGAATAAGCCGTGTGAACACGGCCTAACAGTCTGCACTGAATGACAAATCGTTAGCTCACGACCAGAAGCAGCTGACAAGTCATAGATCTGTTCAAAAATTGAAGTGATTATCTGGTATACAAAGCTGACTCCTACTAAAAGTATGCAGTACAAAATAAATTATCTTTAATATGTAGTAATTAAAAAATTTTTTTTGTTTCCCACATAATTACCCACCAATTACTGGCTCAAAATGTGAAGTTTATAGCTTGTTGCCAAGGGATACGACCTGAAGTCACTTTCAGCTTTATAGTCAGGCATGCTCAGCCCTAGCACTGGGAAGGTGAATTACGTCTTGGAAGCAGCAGGGGATGGTAGCAGATGTGTCTAGAACAAATATGAGGTGCACAAGAGGGTGGAGACCTGCTGTTCGGCAGCCAGGAGAAAACAGGGGCAGCGAACAGCCTGGAATAGGCGTCAGCAATTCATAAAGGGAACTGTAGTCTGCTACACAGATGAGCTGCTGCAGAAGCCAAGCCCACACTTGTTGTACTGAGGAGGAGCACATAGATGGCAGTGTGACTGAATAAGTCAAATATAAATGTTCTGGATGTAAGATTATTATGTTGTTGTCCTGTTCGTAAAGACCCTACCTTCTGTCAAGTTTTTTGTCTCGATGCTGGAGTACCCCTTTAAGCCAACTACAATGCTCATGGATGGAGCTAAACAAAACCCTTAGGCAGGGGTAAAAAATCCAAGCAGGTTTGAAGACATGCTGAGGATTTGAAAATTTCCACAGGGCCCAGTCAAATATTTTTCCAAATTTCACCTACTGCAATGCTTTGGGTAAACACCAGGAGAAATCCACATGGAAATCCCCAAGCACATGTACAGATTGTACTGCAGATTTCAAATCATTCTCATGCGCATTAGTTTTAAACCTCAACTGATGACAAAGAAAGACTGACGTTACTATTTAGCAGCGAACACAAGGCCAAACAAATTGTGTTTTCTTTACTATTAACAGAACTACAAAATAAAACACACAAAGACCTTCAAAGAACAAATAGCGTGATCTAGCCGAAAAAACTAGGGACAAGTACAAGGAACTGCTTTTGCACCACAGATGTGAGGCTGGCGGTACAATTAACATTATAACAAAACTCCTGTTAGAGTATGTTCACACAGCGTGTTGGGTCCGTGTAACATACGTTTATAGATACGTGTTTGGATCCGTCTGTCGGACCCTAAACGGACCCAAACGCAGCTAACAAATAGCAATGTGATTTACATTGCTTTTACTATGAAACATGCATCAGCGATCGGACGAATGATCACCGCTGCGCGTCTCATTGCGTCTTCGGATGCGTCTCTTGGATCCATTGCAAGATTTGACATGTCGATTCTTGGTCCGAAAGACACAGCAGGAGCCCTATAATAAACTATAGGGTGCGATCCTGCTGCATCCAACACGCAGCTGCATGTTGGATACGTGTTGGATACATTTAGGGTCCAATCGCCAATGCGTTTTTGGATGCGATTTTTGGATCCAAAAACCCCATGTGAACAGGCCCTAAACAAAGTGTCAAAAAGAAATTAACAACAAATCAGAAAAGAGGTAAGTCACATTGAATACATACAGGCTTCACTAATAAGCTGGTATCAGAATATGAGACTAGAGCAAATACACTGCCAACATCTCCACAAAACGAAACCAAAACACTATGACAAGAAGATCACATCAATGTTTGCAGACTTGTATTGCCTTAAATAGAAGGAATACTTTCCGCCCACTCAGTCTTCTTTACGCATTGGAA
This sequence comes from Phyllomedusa bahiana, assembly GCA_025379985.1. NCBI lineage: Eukaryota > Metazoa > Chordata > Amphibia > Anura > Hylidae > Phyllomedusa > Phyllomedusa bahiana. The sequence continues at coordinate 200,431 of JAODAL010000077.1, read as the reverse complement.
ATGTCCATAGATAACGCACCAAATGTGATTGTTTCTCAACTATTGAGCATAAAGTACTCCTGGATGGAAACTATGTTTTACACTTAGGCCTCGGTCACACGACTGTTTTGGCCGCAGGTTTGGCGGCCAAAACCTCGTAGAACCGCGGCGCAAACTCGTGTCTCCCGACGCAGGTTTGCGGCGCGGGCGGTGGGCATGGTCTCGCCGCGGGAGGGGCGTGGTTTGGGCGCGCGGCTTGCGCCGAGGGTTTGGCCCCATGCAAATTAATAGCAGGCCGCCGCGCAGAGAACTCGCTGTCAGGAATTGACAGAAGAGTTCTTCACACACGCGGGTTTGGCCGCGGCCTCGGCCAAACCCGCGGAGTGTGAATATTAACGCGGTTCCCCATAGGAAACCATGTTAATAAAGTAGACTCGATTTGGCCGCGGAAACCGCGTCGGAACCCGCGGCCATAACCGTCGTGTGAACAGGGCCTAAGGCTATGTTCACACCACTTATTCACGGCGTAATTGCGGGACGGATTCCGCCCGCAATTACGCTGTGTGCTCTGGCAACTCGCCGGCCCCATAGACATTCACTATTCACGGCACGTATACCGACGTGAGTAATTGATATGTCACTTTCTCCCTGCCCGGCATATTTCGCGAGCGGGGAGAGGAGACGGAATCCATAATTCTCTTTGAGAACTGTGGATTACTGTAATGACTGGGCCGGATTTCACCCGTAAGTCGCGCAGTACGGTGCAAATTACGGGCTGAAATCCGTCCCAAAATAAGCCGTGTGAACATTGCCTAAATGAGAAGTCCAGCGCCCAATAGGAAGAGGAAGCTTAATTAATAGTTATCTATTAAAAACACATGGCAGCAAATCAAACATGCTTACACGTTTCAGAGTTTCCTCTTTAGGCCGTGTTCACACGGCTTATTCCCGACGGATTTGTGAGCCGTGTTAAGCTCACAAATCCGCCGTGAATAAGGGGCGGGACGGGAGCGGGGCCGGAGCGCGGCAGGGGCGCCGCTCCCGGCCCCATTGACAATGCATTGTTTACGGTGCGTCCGCGCCGTAAATAATGTGCATGTCACTTTCTCCCCCCGCGGCGGATTCACCGAGCGGGGAGGAGCGACGGAATCCACTGTTCTCTATGAGAGCAGTGGATTACCGTAATTACTCCGACGGATTGGTGCCGTACTGCAGCGCAAATCCGATGCGGAGTACAGCGCCAATCCGCGGCAAAATAAGCCGTGTGAACGAGGCCTTAATAGCATCATGAGGATTAAGGAAGAAAGACAAACGCGTAAGGTGCTCGTTTTGCTACCATGAGTTTTTAATGGATAACTATGAACAAAGTTTTTTTTTGTACTCTTCATCCTGATGGAGGCTGGATTTTTGGTTGCATCTGGCAGATGCATTTCAGGGTTTACTTCAGCCCTTCCCTGCTGCGGGTGAGCCGACAGTTTATGAGAGTGAAACTATGTTTTAATTGCAGTTTGAGATTTGAAAAGGTGATCCCCTGATTCTTGTATTATACAGACCAATACTTCTGTCTGGCATTATATTAGGCCTATCAGTATTACTATGACAGGCCGCACATTAAGCCCAGCATCTTGCTTCTGCACAAGACAGACCTTAAAGGGGTTGTCTCACTACAAGGATTGTTTTTTTTATATTAAAGATCTTGCAAAAACAAGTCACTTGGCAATATATGTCCATTAACAGTGTCCTACCTATTCCAAGATATCCACTCTTGTATGAGCTGCATCAGCTCCTTAGGTCGCTATAGCTACAGACCTGTTTGATCGCTCCTGATAGGCTGCCAGCACTGGTTGCCATAGCTACAGACCTGGCTTCTACTGCAGCCTAGTGGAAGCCAGTAAACACACCCCTGAATTCAAAGTGAAACCAAGAAAACAGGACTCAAGTAAGATGAATCAATGTAGTGAGACAACCCCTTTAAAGGGAACCAATCTTATGTAACACTCTGACCTGCAGGTAACAAGTTACAGAGCAGGAGGATCGGATATATGGATCAATATATGTAATTGTGTTTGGAAAGATTCCGTAAAACTTGCAATTTATTCATTATGGTCTTATTCTGGGTTAAGGAGTCCAGTGGGCGTTTTTATCAATGATTGACAGCTACACCTGTAAGTGCACTCATACCAGGAAGGCTGTCAATCATTTAAAAGACCACACACTGGACTCCGAACCCATAATTAGCAGTAAATTAAATTAATAAATTGCTAGTTCTGTTGAATCTTTCCCTACACTACTGTAGATCAATCTGCCCAGCTACCCCTGCTCTATACCCTGCTACCTGCAGATTAGACCACAAGATTACTGCAACAGGTTCCCTTTAAAGGGAACCTGTCACATAGGTTGTGCCCCCCTTGCTGAGGGCAGCACAAGCTAGTGTCAGACCTGCTGTTTCCAGCGCTGTGTCCCTTATTCTGTAAGATGTTGCAGTTTTAGAGCATTTACCCCTTAAATCTTATTCACGAGTAGGTGTTCACTCCACCCACCAAAGGCTAGCTCCACCCACTGACAGTTATTCACCTGTTTCTACCTATTCAAATAGGTTTGTCAGTTGAGGTGGGCGTGGCTAGCCTCAGGGGGGCGGGGTTTGAAAAAAATGGACACTCTGAAGGACTCTTCTGGCTGAAAACGGCAGATTTGAGCATTAAATACACGAAAACTCCAGCATCTTACAGAATAAGGGACACAGCGCTGGAAACAGCAGGTCTGATACTACCTTGTTCTGTCCTCAGCCAGGGGTGCATAAACTATGTGACAGGTTCTCTTTAAGTCCATCGTAGGCTCATAGCTGCCTTGGAAACACACCGTTGAAACCAGAAGTTTACATACACTATTTAAAGAGACACACATGCACATTTTTCTCACTATCTGACATGAAATCAGAACATTACTCATTTTAGGTCAATTAGGAACTAAAATTATTTATATTTGCCAAATGTCAGAATAATGAGAATTTTAGACATTTTTATTACTTTCTGCAAAGTCAAAAGTTTACATACACTGACTATTATACAATTTGAGTCCGCCCATATGATGATGTATCTTTGGAAGCTTCTGATTTTTGGCAACATCTGAGTTAGAGACACACGTGTGGATATATTTTAAGCACACCAGAAACACTGCTTCTATGTTTATCATCATGGGAAAGTCTAAAAAAAATCAGCCAAGTTATCAGGAAGAGAATTGTGGACTTGCACAAGTCTGGTTCATCCATCAATTTCCAGATACCTGAAGGTGCCTTGTTCATCTGTACAAATAATTATATGCAAGTACAAACAAGATGGGAATGTCCAGCCATCATACAGCTCGAGAACAAGACAGGTTCTGTGTCTAAGAGATTAACGTGCTTGGTCTGACATGTGCATATCAACCCAAGAACAAAAGCAAAAGACCTTGTCAAGATGCTGGTGGAAGCTAATAAGATTGTGTGATTATCCACAGTGAAACGAGTACTGTATCAACATGGGCTGAAAGGCCACTCTGCCAGGAAGAAGCCATTACTCCAAAAGAAACATAAAAGCCAGATTAATGTTTGCAAATGCACACAGGAATAAAGAGCTACAGTTTGGAGACATGTCCTGTGGTCTGATAAAACAAAAATTAAACTGTTTGGCCATCATGGCCATGGTTAAAGTTTGGATGTAAAAGGGAGAAGCTTGCGAGCCCAAGAACACCATCCCAACTGTGAAACACGGGGGTGGCAGCATCATGTTGTGGGGTTGTTTTACTGCAGGAGGGATTGGTGCACTTTACAAAATAGATGGCATCATGAGGAAAGAAGATTATGTAGCAATACTGAAGCAGCATCTCAAGACATCAGCCAGAAAATGGGTCTTCCAAATTGACAATGACCCAAAGCATACTGCCAAACTGGTTACTAAGTGGCTTAAGGATAACCAAGTCAACGTTTTGGAGTGGCCATCACAAAGCCCTGATCTCAATCCTATTGAAAATTTATGGGCAAAGCTGAAAAGGCAGGTGCGAGCAAGACAACCTCAGTTACACCATTTCTGTCAGGAGGACGGGCCAAACTTCCTACCAACTCTTGAGAGAAGCTTGTGGACGGATATCCAAAACATTTGACCCAAGTCATTCAGTTTCAGGGCAATTCTTGTCAGTCTGGCATTTGGCAGATATAATTTTGATAATCCTAACTGATTTAGAACGGGTAAGGTTCACTTCATGCCAGATAGTGGGAAAAACATGCATATATGGCTTTTTATATAGTGTGTGTAAATTTCTGTATGTGCTGCAGATGCTATTAACTTGGGGTTTAAATGACCCTGACCAGTAGAGCAGGACTCCAGCTGTCAATCAGCCCAGGTCACTTATGCTGGGCTTTCGCTGCAACAGTGTAGAAAAATAAGCATTTAACCTAACAAACATTTACTAACTTTAGGGAAAAAGTACCTTGGTGGTCACCAAGGGATAAGACTAAGTAAATACTTTATTAGCCAGGTTCACGATCAACCAATAATATTTGTAAAAATAAACTATTACATATATACATAAAAAAAATTCTTCTTAAAAATATTATTAGTTGATTGTGGACCTGGCTAATAAAGTATTTACTTAGTCTTATTCCTTGGTGACCACCAAAGTACTTTTGCCCTGCAGTTAGTAAATGTTTGCAAATGGCCTTCGAGTAATATTATATTCCCCCCCCCCCCCTCCTCGAAGGCCTTTGCAACAAGAGCAGCCTGAAACTTCAGTGGTTTCAATTTGGTTTGTGCCACAAAATTCAAACAATTAGTGAAACCTGCAACAAATGGTCGCAGATTTTTTTTCATTTTTTTATTTCAAAGCACGTCCATCCCAAATGTTCACACACTTCCAACTAAACTGGTTTTACATGTATTGCGGAGTGATAATATTCCATACGACAACTAAGAGCGTTGAAGGAGGAGAACAGGAACAGATTTGTGGCCAGGTACAATAATTGCATGTTTGGGGCAACATACATTCTGCACCATATGAGTAGATGCATGTATGGCCACCTGACACCTAAATAAATTCCTATGGTCTCACGTAGCAGGTCTGGTGGTGTATACGTTTTGACAGGTGTAGGATTTTATATATGGGCAGAACTTTTCCAATTGTTTTTCTCATTTTAGATTTTCTACTTCGATTTTACACACATCCTTGGTAGTGAAAGGGGTCAACTTAATCTATACCATGATTACGTGTTCACAATGGCAATACAAGGACTGATTACAGAACAATTACAACTCTCCTATTACAATCTGCTTAAGAAACCGTAAGATAGCAGGTGACTGCACAGTGACGGAGGGCGACTGGGAGCGCCACCATCCAGTAGAAGTTCTTAGATGGAGCAGTCAACGCGAATGTGGCTTCTAAGTAGTTAAATGCCTGACAAGAGTGATATCGGGTCCCGGCTGCTAAAAGCAGGTTCTGGCTGTAACAAGTAGACAGCACCAGCAGTGTAAGTAGCAGACTCCGCTCATGGGCCCACTCCATGTAGCCTTCCGAATGTTATGATCTAAATGTACGTCAACTGTCCAGAAGGGGTTCAAGTCCAAAATATTAGTTTTCAAACAATACAATGCTCAATATTCTAGGAGAAACATGAAAATTTTATTCCCTTTTGTTTGTAAGGAAGGGAAACAGATGCAGTTCACATCAGGAAGATGGAAGCCTACGCTTGCCATACACAGAATAATATTGGGCTAATGCACAGTCTAAGCTGAACACCTTCGATGTCAAGATGACCAATATTTTTGTTCTCATTGGAGGTAAGCCCCACCAGGGGTGTCTGGTAGTGGATCTGCCGCTCTACCAATTTGTAACAAAAAAAAAACTGCATAATAGGTTCCTATGCCTGTAAGGTCTTGTGCACACTGTGTTTTTGGATACGATTTTGGATCCGAAAAATCGCATCCAAAAACACAGCGTCAATTGAATCCAAAATGCATCCAACATGCAGCTGCGTTTTTGGATGGGTTTTGGCTGCAGCAGGAGCGCACCCTGTAGTTTTAAATAGGACTCCTGCTGCATCTTTCGGATCAAGAATTGACATGTCAATTCTTAGAACGGATCTGAAAGATGCAAGTAAACACGCATCGGCGAGCAATGCAGGTAAGCAATGTAAAATCACACTGCTCATTGCTAGATGCGTGTTCATTGAGACGGAGTCAAACGCCATCTAAGAATGTATGTTCACACGGACAGAACATACCCCAAATTGCTGGGTGTCAAATTCTTACATTTTTGATACCATTTTAAAATTCAGGCTGTGTATTTTTCTAACATGTGAAAATTATCCAGCAGCAAATTAAAACAAAGCACTAACAGCAAAAACACAAGTCAGTCATCAGCCCTGCAATTTACCGGAGGTGGGCAGAAAGGGGTTAATACAGCAGTAAGCAGGGCCAGCATAGTGACCTTCACTTTACAGGGCATTTAGACTGATCACAGAAGGTATTTCCTTTACATTCAATGGAGACTACATAAAGCAAATGGAAAACGAACCTCCGCTGGCATATTCCATTACAAGGTACAATGTCTTCTCCGTTTCTATAACTTCAAATAATTTTACTGAAACAAAAGCAGAAGAAGGAGATAGGGTTAACACCAACACAACCAGAAAGCCTTCTTTTGAACAAAGGGGAATTCATACAATCCCAAGTGTAACTAGGGAATTCCTATACAAAACTAAACTTGTCAGGCATGTCATGTCTAACTTTAACGCAGTAAAATAGACTTGCTGAATAATAGTACCTTACGCTATGCTGGTGACTTCAATTTATAGTTCAAGCATTCAGATATTACGAAAAGTTGCCAGATCCCTCATTTCAATAGAAATAATTTATGGCAACATTCTGATACAGATCATTAGCATTCTTAGGGCACGGCCACACGAAGAGGGTAAAATGCCGGTCGGATTCTATTTAATAATCTGACCGGTATTTTATAGTCTTTTCAACGGATTTGGGTGACTGTTCCATCTGCGGTTTGCGAATCTGCACATCCTCCTTAACCATTGACTAGAACACCTGCCGCTCGAAAACCGCGCAGTAGATCGTGCATGTTCAGAGTTTTTCTGAAAACCGGCGGTGTGAAAATCCGTCCAGCTGAAAACCCACTCGGTGTTAACTACTGGATGGATTTTCTATTAGGCTACGTTCACACGGCAATAACTGCGGGATGTATTTCGCCCCGCAATTACGGCATGTGCTCGGGAGTGGGGGGCCGGCAGCCCGCCCGCTCCATAGACATTCATTTTTCACTGCGCGTATATGTCGTGAATAATGGACATGTCACTTATCTCCCCGCTCGCCATATTGTCCGAGCAGGGAGAGGAGACGTAATCCATAGTTCTCTATGAGAACTGTGGATTACCGTAATGACTGGGACGTGTCTTGCCACGTATTTAGTGCAGTACGGCGCGAAATACGGGGCGAGATACGTCCCATTTTAAGCCGTGTGAACATGGCCTTAAAGTCTATGGGGATGGTTGCTTGTCGGTTATCAAATCCGCAAACAGTCTGAAAATCTGGCGAAAAAACCATGCTGTGTGGACTTCGCCTTACTTGCCAGGTGCCTTACTTGCTGAGGTGTCTCAGTGAACCCGGCAGATAACTCCCCTGTTCAACTTTCACGTGAGCCAACCACAGGCCACAGCGGGCATGTGCGGTGTATCTACCACGTGACAGCTGCAGCCTGTGAACTGGTTTACAAGGCAATTTTTTTCCTTCTATTTTTTATCATGCCCTGACAGACTAACTAGCTTTTTATTTTTAGTCAAGGAACAGCCTTTTAAACGATCAATAGATTACTTATCTATCCTAATACAAAAAGGTATACTGCAAAGAAACATTTGGATCACATTTTTTAGACAAGGCAAATACAGTGCAAACAGTACTACCTGAAATTGTGTTTTAATCAGACCATGAAGTTCTAACAATTTAAGTGTTAATATGGGTAAATTCAGCCCTTTTATGTCTGAATATCTGCTAGAAGGCATTCATATGTATATACCATGGCGTAGATGTACAGTATAGGGCTGACACAGGGTAAAGTTCAGATGTAGAGGGCTACCCTGTTTCCCCGAAAATAAGACAGTGGATTTTTAGTTATGAAATTCAGAGTTTGGCTGCTTATGCTGATGTTTGTGATGTAATCTCTACAATATATTAATACATGTTGAGGTTTTGTTCAACAATAAATGTGAATTATTGTTCATAGAAAAAAAAAAACATCCCCTAAAAAGAAGTCTTAGCTCGTCTTTAGGAGCAAAAATTAATATAAGGCACTGTCTTATTTTTGGGGAAACAGGATAGTGGTGGTCCTTAAACGCAACAAATCCTACACATTCCAGCATTAGAAGTATAAAATGAAAAGTAAATCTTTTACCTATGTTTGGATGATTCAAAACCTTCATTATTCGCACTTCTCTGAAGAGCTGTTTAAAAAAAAAATAAATAAATAAAATGAATTAGCTAACAAAAAAAACCCCAAAAAACAACACACGTTTCTTGGTCACACTACTAACCAGCATGTTTGAACTGATCAGTGTTAGAGGCATGTTTAAACTGTTACCTGTTCTCAAGGGACAGAAATATTGTCAATTTGCAAAGAGAAAATCTGTTGCAGGAAAATGGAAGAAAAAAAAAAAAAAAAAAAAAACACTTAAAACAGATTTTTTTTTTCCTGCACAGATATTTTAATCCAGAACAATTTCTGTTGAAAAAAAGAGCAAGAATTTGTTGCAGACTTAACATATAGACTTTAGTAGGAAAACCAGAAGACCAGCATCAAATACTAGTTTGCTACATTCACCTGTCCCATCCACAGGCTTTCCTGTGGCAACTTTAGGCCACATCTTCACAGCACTGGTTTCTGGCCAGATTTAGTATCCGACTGTAACCAGTGCCACAGATTCGCAATAGAAAATCTGAGCTGTAGTGGACACAGCAAGGATTTTCTATTGGAATATAGAACATGTTTAATCTTCCAGTGGATTTCAGTGCACTTCTATGTACTGGGTCGGCCGAAATCCAACTGCGGTTTATTGTGCAAACCCGCGCCAAAAACTGGGGTAAAATCCCGTCGGATTTCCAACGCCATTTTAATTTATGCCTTGTAGACATAGCCTTACCTTGTTTCCTCCAGTCTGCAATGATCACATGACTTATTGACTCTGGAGGTCGAGCACGATCAGGTGGAGAGAGGGGGGGGGGGGCAGCGAATTGCTCCTACGAGAGCACCCAGAGGTTGGTAATGTGAGTATGGAGCTTTTTATTCTATTTTATACCACATCAGCTGTTTTAAGCAGGAAAATCCACATATTTCCCTGCAGCTTTCTGCAGATACGGATTTAAAAAAAACATGCCTCCTGGGCATTGGGAGTCAGGTGTTTAACCCATCTCAAATATAGGTCACAGAAGTTTAAGCTATTCGTATTCAAACCAGAATTTTGTATTTACTGCAATGTCCGTTTTTACTGCCCAGTCTTTTACATGCCCTACCACTTACCAATGCCAGCCATTTAACCATTCAGATGCCACGATAAACGCAATCATGGCGTCTGAATGATTAAACAACAGGGCCATGACGTGATTTCAGAGTGCTGGTTGATATGGCAGCTGAGGTGCAAGTAAGGCCTCCATGGCAGCCATCTTCGTTGTTCTACAATAGTAGTAGTGCAGAACAGCATTCTAATAAGACTCTTACTATAGAACAGTCTCTTAAAGTGATTGCTCACCCTTATGGTCAACTACCAAACAAGGATTTAAATGTAATTTTAAAAACCCAGCTTAAAAAAACATAAAGTTTTTATATTTGTTGAAAATAAAGTTCAGAAATACCCATTTTGCCACCCACAAGTTAAATTGGTGTTCCAAAAGTTTTAACTGCTTGCTAGTCATTAGGGGATGTATACCCAAAAAAAAAAAAAAAAAGAAAACAAACCACACTTTCAAAACTGCTTGTTCGAGCGCCAGTCCTGATGATCCCGGCCAATGACACTGCTGCCCAATCTTCATGTGATCCTGCAGCCAAATCAGGCATCACCGGTCACATGCAGTATATCCAGAAAGCGACCGCTGCGGCCTGTGTATATCTGCATGGTCATGTAAATGAACAGTGACCTCATCAGCTAGGATCACAGAGCTCGTCCGCATCAATGGAACAAGTGGGTTGAAAAAGGCAAATTGTCTTTTTTTTTACTCCTTTTTCCATCCATAGTTAAAACTTTTGGAGCACCTACCTTTAAACATACTTGGTGTTGTCATGTCCAAAGAAGTAAAATCTATTAAACTGTAACCATCACGTACAATAAATGAAGTAGAAAAAGATACCCCAATGCTAAAACTGTTTTGGTCACTTTGTATCCCCCAAAAAATGAAATTGAAACAAAAAAAAAAAAGGGAAAAATGTTGCATGCATCAAAATGGTACCAATAAAAACTACGTCAGCTTGGTCAGCTCCAGTCTGGATATTTTTTTTCCCGAAGTAATAAAACATAACAAAAACCTCTATAAAAAGATGGACTTGTCACTTACATTCCATAGTGAACGCCGTTAAAAAAAAAAGAACCCCTTTTCCCCCCACATAATTGCATTCATCATCCAATTTCAGCCTACAAAATTTCATTCTTGGTCTCTAGTACATTATGGGTAGTATATATGAACGGGTCTTTGCCAGATATCTGGAGTCTTTTCAGCCCCACATCAGGTGCAGCCCTGTTCACTATGTTTAAATGGCTCGATCTCGGGGAGGGGCGGGGGGAGCCAATGCCCTGCCAAGGTATGGCCCATTTTGGTGTTTGTCAGAAATTGCATGGCCAGAGTGGGAGGATTTCATAGACCAGCCCAGGGGTGTGTGAAGGGGGAGGGGGAGGGGGGGGGGGGATGTATTGGGCCTGCCCCATTACAGATATAAGCAGGAGCCCAGGTGGGCCCAGCCGTTGCATTCAGGAGGGAGGTACCTGACATTTCAGAAGCATCCACGCAGCGCAGGGCCGCATCCACCTCCCATGCGGGCCCAGCACCAAGCAAATCTCAGGTAACTGGACACATTTTACTGCCTTTGAATTGTAACCATACTTATATACAAAATGATAATATACAGGTAAGAGTCAGAGGTGCAAATATATTTGTCTAGTGTGCCCTCCAAGGCTAATTAAATCTATAAACTTTAATCTGAGTTAATCTTTCTTGATCATCGGCCTCACACGCCTATTACTCTGTCTATAATATATAGCTACCCCAAGGCTGGTTCTGGCCTTGTTATAAGTCGGTAACGGACCGGTCTTATAACCAAACGAGAGAACTGGTGGCAGCTTATTTGTCTGGCAGAACTTTGTTTAACCAGTGTGGGTAAACAAATCTCTCCCAGCTGTTCAGGATTCTGGACGAGTAGGGTGTTCTATTGTCCTCCCTGGGTCTCCCTGTGCCCGTGTGGACACGGGTCAACGGTGAAACAGTATCTGTCTGACCTTGTGTATCCCTATAGGTCAGCGCAACGTCACGATACACCCCAAGTCAGGCCGTCGACTCTCGAGTTGGCTGGCGGGGCGCGCTTTTTCCTGACATAAGATATCACCTGATTTCTTCACTCTTCTACTACTTTCTATGGCTAACACGGTACAACTTTATACTACTATCTCCACTATAAACATGCATGCCTGGATTGGGTGAGCGTGCATGCTTATTTTCCTATGATACAACTTAATTTTAGTCCAAGTAAAAAATAAAAATGTTAAAATGTTTTTTCAAAATTGTATACTCTGCAGTTTCACACTGCTAAACTGCAGAAAAATATCACAACTTGAAAAAAAATTATAAAGAGACTACTGCTCCTTTTTGGTATTCTACAAAAATCTATAACTTCTTGTGATCATACAAAAGGTTATCAATGCAAAGCATGTTAAAATACTGCAACCTCCAAATTCTCCATTTTTTTTTTATATATATAATATATATTTATATATATATATATAATATATATATAATAATATATATATATATTATTATATATATACATACAGTGTATGTTGTTGGGCTTTGGTTCAAAATAATTTCAAAGTAACCGACCAAGAGCAGCTTTCCCCTTCTCTGAAAACATCCGAGGCCATATAGTGGAGCTATATTCAGCCATGACATTATAGGTATTTGAAAATTGTGGTAGCAGCACAAAGTTATGATGTCAACATAATTTCAGGCTGCAGCTTCCTAAAACCACCTCCAGACACTGTTGTCACCTAATATTAGAAGGGAGCAGAGTCTCCTCTATGAAGCAGGCAGACAGAGGCTGGGGATGTCAGCACACAGGAGAAGAGAGCCCAGTCAAAAGAAAAATCCCCGTTAGACTGGAGTTCTACTAAAACCTACAGGTGGTTTTCCAGGGGTCAGGAAACTATGCCTTAACTTAGCACAATCCTGTGACATTTTTAAACCAGTTTTTACCCTGTTGCATTTAACCCTAGATGGGACAACACAGCAAATATTAAAATGCCATCCAAAATCCAAGGGCATGTTAACATCTCTGTAGTGCGGTTATTGACGGGGATTTGTGCTAAATACAACAATCTGTTTTCGGATTTCCCGCCGGCCCCATACATTGACTGTATGGGAATCCAAAGAAAGACAGAACATGTTCTACCCCAAAGGGGAGACCTGGGTTCGAAATCCTGCAGGAGAAAACCTTCTGTGTAGCTACAGTTTTTTAAATTGCTTTAGGGGGCAGGATTACAGCTGCATTTTTTCAGATTCTAAACACTGAATCCGCTTAAAAATCCATCTGTATAGACATAGACTCACTATATGTACCGAATGCTATCTCCAGAACGTACAGGTGAAACCAGAAGTTTCCATACACTATATAAAAAGACACATATGCATGTTTATCTCACTATCTGACATGAAATCAGAATAAACCTTTCCCGTTTTAGGTCAATTAGGAACCAAAATTATTTAGATTTGTCAAATGCCAGAATAATGAGACAGAGAATTTAAGCGTATGTAAACGTCTGCTTTCAACTGTACCTGACAATGTAATAATTTTCCTGGTCTTCTGAGGTTCTTGCATATACTTAAAACACTATGATAACCTCCTACAAATCATAATCTTTGGTGACCTTTTACATACCCATTGTACCTTGATATACCTAAAACCAGATGTTTACTTTTGTCTTCATTATAGGTATACCCCTCCCCCAAATAGGAGTGTTGCGACTCTCAATGGGCACAGGTGTCAAACTGCCGGCCCTCCAGCTGTTGGGAAACTACAACTCCCATCATGCCCACTTTTATAGATTATATAAATGCATCATGGGAGTTGTAGTTTCCCAACAGCTGGAGGGCCGCAGTTTGACACGTGTGCTCTAGGGGTATGTTCACACAATGGATTTTGACAAGGAATGACGCAGATTCCATGTTCAACTCCCTGTGTAATCCGATGGCCATCCTGCACTGCAGTTCACACAACTACAGCGTTGTTTTTCACATTTTAAAAATGAAAGGACATGCCCATTCTTTTTAGTGGATCCTTCTTAAACAGTATTTTGTTCTGGCTAGAGTCTCTCTGGTTAGCCCGATTTCAATTTAGTGTGTGAACATACCCTTAAATGGAAAGGGTCATCAGAAAATGACCAATTGCTTAACTCATGTTTTTAGGTTAAACACATTTAAGAATTTTTGGATGTTCTTTTTTCTTCCCCATATTCCTTTTAATAAAAAAAAAAAATCATGCAGTTTTAACTTTAGCCACTAGGCCTAATAATAGTCTGACACTTTTGACTGTAGAAAAATAACTTTTCAGTAGTTTCCTCATCAGCAGAGGCAGGATTGCACTGAAAGGTGACACCAATGTGTATAGAGAACACCAGTCACAATAGGAGAGTGTCAGCTCCTTCTCCCTGCATAGTGACTTCTTCCCAAATCACAAACAGAAGTCAATGGCTCTGCTCTCATTTACAGACTCCTATGTCCATAAGCAGCTGTAAAGAATCTCTCTAAACGCTGTTTAAAGCAACCAAGATGGCTGCCCTCAATCATATACTGAAAACAGAATTTAAACAACTACAATCAGAAAATAAAAACCTGCCTTGTCTCTTTACCCAGGGTCCTCAGTAACAACTAGCATTGATAACTTAAAAAGGGGACATTTATGGACTTAAACCTACAACAAAAGTGGGGGTCATGCTACCTGGCAAGGAGCCCCAGCACATCCAGAGGTGGCCACTCCATTCATTTGTATAGTAGATGTAAAACCAAGCAGACGTTCTTCACGTAGCTGCAGGTCCGAGAGGCGAGATGTGCATTTATCACACATTTATGGTAATATCCCGTGGAAATGCCATCAATACCAAAGCTGGGAAACTCTCTAACATAATACGTTACAGTAAAACACGAGTACTCAATGAGCTCACACTATTCAAGACCAGTGCGAATTTCTAGAGCACCCTTTTGGCCAAGGTTCGACACCCTTAGGCTATGTTCACACGGCATAATTGCGGGGCGTACAGTACGCCCGCAATTACGCCGTGTGGGCGGGGGCAGCCTGGCGGCCCCATAGGGTGTCGTTACTCACGGTGCGTAAGCGTCGTGAATAAGTGACATGTCACTTATCTCCCCGCGCTGCGTTTTGTACGCCCGGGGAGAAGAGGCTATCCATAGTTCTCTACCGTAGAGTAGATTACCGTAATGACTGAGGCGCATTTTGCTCTTATTTGAGCGCAGTACGCTGCGAAATACGCTGCGAAATGCGCTCCAATCATAGCCCTGTGAACATAGCCTATCATTTTGTGATGCTGCATGGAATATACTAGTGCCAAATATTGGTTTGCAACTCAATACTTTGTAACAGTTTTGATAATTTGATCCTTTGTTTTAAGCTGAAGACATTTAGGCTAAGTTCACACGCATTTCACATCGTATTTGTGCTCTAATACGAGCGAGATGCGCGCCGAAACTACGGTAATCCATAGTTCTCATAAAGAACTATGGATTACGCCTCCTCTCCCCGCTCGCACAACACGAGTACGCGGGTATTAGTGAGACTCCCAAAAAAGGAGGAGAAAAATTGCAATCCTTTATCATTTATTTTACTCCTACCATTCATTACTGAATTCTCAGCCCTACAGTGATCAAAAAGACAGCATAAAAGGGCTTTTTTGGACTATAAGACATTAAAAAGGAGGATATGTCATGAATGTCATATTTCAGGTTTGTGTACTTTTAGCACGTCTTTAAGTTAAAGGGAACCTGTCACATTGATCCCTCTATGTGATCTGCCAGCAGCATGTTGGAGCCAAGCAAACTGATCTATAGTTTTGTGGTGAAAGACCTTGTAATCAGGGTGGATAAAAATCAATGTTTTTTTAAAAAAAAAAAAATCAAAAAAATCGGATTTGATTTAAATGGGGTTTTTTTTTTTTAAAAATCGGTTTTTTTTCCAATAAACTGTTTTTGGAGGAAAATATTTTACCTAAAAAGGTTTTCTTCCTTTCATGAGAAAAGCGGAGTTGTTTAACTCATTTAGAAAAAAGGCTGTATATGTTTTCCCATTCACCAATCCCATGCTCTTTCCGAGGTTTCTGTAGGTTTAGTGGGAAGTTTCTCCCCCCATATTTCACGGGCGTTGGGTTTATTTACGCAGTTCTCAAAACTGAATTTGATTTCCCGCAGAGGCCCCAGTTTCTTCTTCACAGCAAAAAATTTTTACAACAGGGAACCCAGGTTGAGAAAAAGACCTTAATCCTATTGTTCTACAAACCCTTTAAATTGCCCCCAATACGAATAAAACCCCTTTTCAGTGCCAAGCCCAAAGGGAAGTTAGGAAAATTTGTTTTTTTGATTGTTTGGAGTGGATAGATCTGCACAACACAAGAAGAATGTAAAACCCTAAGGGGGGTGAGGAGGGGAGGGAAGCAAAACAAGAAAATGAAAGTAAAACTTTTGGCAAATACGCCAGCATAGCCAACAGGACAGACAAGCTGGTCTTTTTTTTGTGTGTACGATTGGGTTTATTCCCATTCTTTCCTTATAATGGAAACCCAAGGCCTAAAAAGAAAACCCAGTTTGGGAATATTTTAATAAAAGTCCTTGCCTTTTGGGTTAAAGGCGGGCCCTCCCAAATTGCAAAACGATGAAAACAAAGAGATGAAAGGGGCCTGGGGTTTGGCGGGAATGAGGCAAAAATCATGAGAAGTGGGGGGTGATGAAGATGACCAAAAAAAACACTTCAAAAACCCGGGCGGATCTTCGGGTTTGGAAAAAACTTTTTTATTGAATCCTTTTTTCTAAAAGGGAACTGAAAAACTGTCTGTGGAGAAAATGATATTTTTTTTATTATTACTGCATGTTCCTGTCTTTTGGTTCAGTTTTGTTGAAGAAAAAAAAAATTTTTTTTATTTCCTTTTGGGGGCAGGGGCGAGTGATTTTTTGGTTACAAAAAAGCAGAAATTGTATAAACAATAAATAACAGCATTGATTTTTTTTTGTTTGGGGGAATTCATGGATTCGGGAAAAAACTTTCCACCCCCAAAGATCACCATCTTTCCTGTTCTAAGTTTAGAGTTTTTCCACCCAGGATAGGGGTTTCATTCCTTGCAGCATGCATCATAAAGCCACCCAACCGGCCAAAATTATCCCATCCCCCAAAAAAAGGAAAAAAAAAAACCCCTTTTCCCTCCGGGAAAAACCCCAACCTTAGATAGGTTTGTGATAAAAAATAGCGGATTAAAAAAAAGAGTTGATTAAATGAAAAAAATTCCCCCAATTTTAAATTTTATGCAACGAACTTTCTTTCCGTTTTGATTTGGAACCCCCTTTTCCCCATTAATATGGTTCAGTCACGGGAGGACCAGGATACGGCCCAACCCAGCAGAGCTGAGGGTTCCCAGGGGAAAAACTGGGGGAATCAAGTGTTTTATGACAGAGAAATGGAGCAATGTGCAACAGCTCTGGAGGGTTAAAAATTGTTAACAAAAAAGAAATTGATGGGTGGATTTAATTTTCCACAATGACCCCTATTGTTTGTGCTTTTTAAAAAAACAAAAGAATTTTTAAAGTTTTTCCTTCCCACAAAAAACTGATACGTCGGGAAAAATGCACACACGGGCACGGGGGAATACTTACAAGAAGTGGCAGTAAAAGCTTTTAACAAACATTGTGAAAAAAAAAATTAAAATGTCTAGTACGCAGTTTGGTCACTGCAATGCTGCAAAGTATCCCAAGATGGGGAAAAGTTTAGAAGAGGGAGGGAGGGGTAAAAAAGCTGCTAATAAACATATGGGTTTCAAATGCTCATTTGCCCGCACCCCTTTTGCCAAAGACTTAAGTGTTCCAGAAATTAAAAGGGTAATGTTGTTTGAAATTTCTAAATTTCCTTTTGTAAAATCCCTTTTGCTGCAAAAAAAATTGAAAAAAGGGTGGGGGGAAGGAAACCCAAACTAAAACTCCCAAAAAGATGTTAATGGAAAACCCCCCCCATGGGGGTGGATGTTTTGGGGAGTTTTCAAAAATGGCCTATTTTGATTACACTTTGTTGAAGAAAAAAAAAGGTTAAAAAAAGGGTTTGGGACTTTTTCAAAGGCCAAAAAACCTCAAAATTTGGGGCCCTTTAAAAGAAATGTTGAAAAATATGTGAGCTTTCCCGAACCCATTCTTAAGCTTTTTTTCAAAATAAAGAAAAAAAAGCTTTTTTATTTTCGGTGCTGTTGAAATTTGGAAGGAAATGAGTGAACACTTAAAAAAAGAACCCAACATGGACAGAATTAAATTACAAGAAATAAACAAAAAGAATTTGGGCAAGCCTGGGCTCCCCGCTCATTTTTTTTGGGAAATTTTGTCAATATCCAAAATTTCAGGGCAAAACCAAGTGCTGAGGAAGGGAAAATTTGCTTGGGGCATGGGTATCCCGGGAATCATCCAAACTTTAATGCCAACTATAATAAACTTCAGGCTAAGGGGGAAACCCTTCAAAAAAATTTTGTTTGCCCGAAGATTAAATTTTTGGGGAAAAAAACACCAGTAAAACTGGGGGAAAATCCTTAAAGGGGGTTTTTTTTAGAGACCCGTTCAAGGGAATGATTTCATTTTAAAAGCAGTAGCTTTTCCGGGAGGGGGGGTTTTAAAGGGAAAATTCTCTTCCTTTGGGCTTTATTCATTTTAAATTGGGAAAAACGGTTGGGACCCAAAATTTAAAGCAGGAAAAACTTGTTTTTTTTTTTTCCAGATTATGAAAAAGGGCAAAGAAAAAAGATTTATGAAAGATGTGGGACAAAGAACGTGAGCTTTCAGGGGGACAGCAGGGAAACAGTAGTATTTAAGTTTTTCATGTTTTCGGCTGGGTTTACAGTCAAGTTTTTCTTTAAAATTATCATATATAAAAATTATATTTTTGAAAAAAAAATTAGGGTTTTAAAACAAACATGGAAAGTTTGTTTAAGCAAATAAATTTTCTGTAATTTTTTATTGTTTTTAGTTGAATTAAAACTATTTAAATTGTTATTAAGGGGAGGATTATTTTTTCCCCCTTTCCCAAGTACAACAGGAAAAGTGGTGTTTCCAATTTGAATTTATTAACCCCTTAAACTGGGGAGAAAAAAGTTAAAATAAAAGTGATTCTAAAAATTTTTCATCTCGCAAAAAAAAAGTTTTACTGAAAATTTTGATTTAAATATGATTTAAATAAGGTTAGTTTTTAAAATTTTTCAAAATTTTCCAAAACCCCGCTTGTAATTCAATTACATTTCTGCTTTTTTGGGTGGAGGGGGGGAAAATTTTAAAGGGGTTTCCCGTGGGCAGTTCGATCAGGGGATTTAAACCCCCCTTCCCGTGCCCAAATGTTGGGATAAAGAGATAGCCATCAATCACTTAAGAACCCCCACATTGGACCCCCTTTCCCAAAATTAAGAGGAAAATTTTAAAAAAGGAATTACATGTTCTACCGAAAACTTCCCCCCATAAAAAAAGTTTTCAAATTTCTCAGTGCTTTCTTTATAACAAGCTGCTGGCAGATCAGATATGTTCGCTGTGATAGGTTTCCTTTTAAAAGGGTTTCCCGCACCAAAATTTCAGCGCAGGCTATTTCGTAGATGCCACAAAAGGGACCATCTACTTCAAATTACCCCAAAAAGTTAAACATTTAGCACCTTGTAAGAGGCAGAGGCATGGGCATCTTATAGTTATAGTTTTTAAAGGGGGTTGTCTTGTATTAGAAAAATATGATTGCTTGCTTTAAAAAACAGCACTACCTCTGTCACAGAATGGTTTTGGTATTACAGCTCAAACCCATCCACTTCCGACGAGCTAAACTGCAATACCGGGCCCAGCCTGTCACAGAGTGGTTTCCAATTTTTTGAAGAAAAGCACCCGTGTTATTCTAATTTTTTTACAGTTTCCCCTTTAAAATAACCCGTAAATTTGATGCAAGCTTTAAAAAGGGCACCGAGGGAAAAGCATAGTTTATGGCGTCCCCTTTTGAGCTGCTGTCATTTCTGAGAAAACAAAATGGTTTGGGTTGACCCGACCCCCAAACCGGGAAAAATTAAAGCGCTCCTAAAGCACATGTGAACGCTCAACAAATTTGCTACAGAAATTTTTGTAACTGAAAATCGGTCTTGGGCAAATGAATGGGGTTGTTTTGGCAGCATGTGTGGAGATTTCTGCAAAAAAAAAGGGGGTTTTGCCAGGGCGTTGGCCCCTTTTCTTTCTTTAAAAAGCAAATGGAAAAAGAGCCACGCTGAGCTGAGCGGGGGCGACCAAAAGGGGCCAAAAAAAATTTTCGGGGGAAATCCCTAAAGAAGCATTTATGCTTTTTCATACATGAACCCCAGAATCTTTAAAGTTTTTTCAGGAGAGGAGAACCCCACAAACCAGAGCACCCCGAGCTGTGCATAAGGGATCGTGTGAATGGGTTTACTCAAAAAAATAAAACTACCCAAATAGTGGGTTCTGTATACAAAAAGGGAACACCTTTTCTTCCCCAGCAGCTTGAAAACTTCTTCATGGTTTTTCCGGTTTATCAAAAAAGCAGGGGTCTACTCAGAAAAATACACCCAAACTAGTGGGTTCTGAAAACAAAACACAACATATTTCTAACCGGTGCCTTGAAAGCTTCTTCAGCTCCCTCTAATCAGATAAGAAGTGTTCTCTGAGCAAGCCCGGCCAGCAGCTCTTGTCAGGTCGTATCTAATAGAAGCTTTTAAGTAACTAAGGGCAGGTAAGGCAGCCTGTAGCTCTCTCAGACTGCAATTTTTGTAATCACATATATTTAGAAAAGTGATTAAATACCCATTTTGGAGGATCCCACGTCAACATTACATCGTGGCAAAACCCCTTGAAGTCAGATGAAAGAAAAAAAAATGGAAGATTTCTGCAACAAATCTGCTGCTTGTAAATATACCTTTCAGCCTCACTGATAGCAGAATTTCATGCAGATTTCACAGTGGAAACCACAAGCATTCTGTAGAAGATATGTCCCGATTTTTTATTTGAAATCTGTTATGTAAAAGATAGGGCGGATCGATGTGTATATAAGTAGCAAGGGGAAAAAAAATTAACGCATCACTTAAAAGGGTTGTCTCACTACATTGATTCATCTCACCTCAGTCCTGTTTTCATGGTTTCACTTTGAATCCAGGGGCGGGTTTACTGGCTTCTACTAGACTGCAGTAGAAGCCAGGTCTGTAGCTATAGCAACCAGTGCTGGCAGCCTATCAGGAGAGATCAAACAGGTCTGTAGCTATAGCGACCTGAAGAGCTGATGCAGCCCATACAAGAGGGGATATCTCAGACACTGTTAATGGACATATATTGCAAAGTGACTTGTTTTTACAAGATCTTTAACATAAAAAGCAATCCTTGTAGTGAGACAACCCTTTTAATGACACAGATTCCATGTTGGTACAAAGGATGTGGATTAGCCCCAATGAACGGGGCTAATCTCTGTCCGAACCCAATGTACAAAATGAAAATTGACAATGAATATGCATTTCTGACTGGCAATTGATGGATTTCACCTACAGAAAAAGCGGGTGCCCAGGGCCTTACCAATTTCCTTTCCAAATGGTTATTTTAGTCTGGATGTCTGGTATAGCATGATTACAAGTCCATTGCATTTTTACTGAAATTTAAAAACAAAAACAAAAAAAAAACGCTGCACAGTTGTCTTCAAAAATTTGCACATGAAACACAGAAGACCTCAAATGTTGCTTAATTTCTCACTGAAAATTTCATTGTGACAAAGAATGAAAAAAAACTTTAAAAACATCTTAAAATAATGCATGAAAAATGCAAAAAATGTCATAAATTAGGCTGTTCCAGAGCCAACAAAACATCAGTGTTGACAAAGAAAAAAACATGCAACGACAAAAAAGGTAGCTCAGATTAACTAAGTTAATAGTGGTCAGAATAAAGTGGTCACTTCAAGTCCACCCAAAGTTCCCTTATTGACTGCCAGACTTGTTAATTCTTCCATATTACTAGGGTGCAACTTCAAGCGCCTTAGTTACACATTGCAAATTCAACACGTATTTTACTACAGCAGAAAACCAAAGGTTACACTAGGATTCCTGGAGCTGTTGTCAAGTTGGAAAGGAACCGGTCACACAGGCTATGTTGCCATTGCCGACAACAGCAATCTAGTGGCAGACATGTCTCTAGCGGTGCGTCCCTTATTCTTTAGGACAAAGTAGTTTCAGAACATTTACTACTCAAAATTGGCCATGTGCAGCCGGCTCTGCCAGACACAAGTCCAGTTTATTAATAAACGGGTGTCATCCTCGCCCACCCTCAGCTGATTCAGCTTATAACGGTGAATGGGTAGAGCCCTGTCAATAGCCGACACATGGGCGGGGCTAACACCCACTCACGAATCCTTTAAAACGGCAAGAGTATATATGAGTATTAGGCTATGTTCACACGGCTTAAAATGGGACGTATTTCAGTCCGTAATAACGCGCCGTAGTGCGTGAATTACGGCTGGAATACGTCCCAGTCATTACGGTAATGCACAGTTCTCAGAGAACTATGGATTACGTCTCCTCTCCCTGATCGGAGCGGGGGGAGATCAGTGACATGTGAATTACTAGCGGCGTATGCGCGCTGCCGGCAATGAAAGTCTATGGGCCGGTGAGGTGTCGGCCCCCCCGCTCTCACGGCATAATTGCGGGGCATAATTACGCCCTGCAAATAAGCCGTGTGAACACCCCACTCAAAATAGCTAACCCACAGTGTGTTCATTTGCTGGCATTCCTGTGAGGAATCTGTAGTTATAAGTAGCATGCAACTTGCAGTCACAGATTTCTCCACAAGCCTTTCCCCCACCAGAAACCTTCTGTAGCATGTGAACAGCTTTAGGGTGTGTTCACACGGCATACTTTCAGCGCGTATTTGTGCGGCGAAATTACGTTAATCCATAGCTCACACAGAACTATGGATTACACCGCCTCTCCCCGCGCGTACAATAGGATCGTATTGTACGAGCGGGGAGATAAGTGACATGTCTATTACTTGCGGCAAATACGCGTCGCGAGCAATGAATGTCCATGGGGCCCGCAACCCCCCCCCCCCCCCCTCCCCCGCACGCATACTAGCGCGACGCCCACTGCACCTGCCGTCATTGCGGCCATATTGTACAGTAATGCATGTCTATTGGGCTGCCCCCCCTCTCCCCGCGCCTCGGGAGTATGCGCAAATCAGCGCCGCAATACATTGTGTGAACATAGCCTTACAAGAACCCAAAAGCAGCAGATTGTGGTGGAATTTGACACAGATGTCAGTGCTGAATTTCCAAAAAACCTGACCCAAAACCACAAAGTATGTACGTACTCCTATGGAGTGTGTATAAACAGGATATTCCATAAATGTCTAATAGATGGTGGTCCTGAAGGTTGGAGGTCCTATGATCCCCATTTTGCAGTCCAAGGCTGCAAATATAACCTACATAACAGTGGTTAGACAAAGTTCAAGCAGTATGAAAACGTTAACATAGCTTCCTAACAGCCATAGGGTGAAATGCTAAAATCCTAATAGCTTGCAGCCACCACTTAGGGGAGCTTTCATCTGATTTATCAACTGACTATTTATTCATGACCTGTTCGAACACCTTTTTTTTTATGTATGGCTAGCTAATCGGGAACAAATGGGTAGATATGAAGCTATTCATCTATTTAGCCTGGAACTAAACAGATTTTAATATCACTTTTTTTAATATTCACGTGAGTGATTGCGTGCTCATTATGTGAGAAGACAAAAAGGAACAGCATACGGATTCAGCAGCACATGAGTAGCTGGAAATGCTTTTTATCCTCAAGTATCACAACAATTTGCTTGTTTCTGAGTAATTGAAACACTAATTGATCAGTGTTATTGCAGGAAATGATGAACAATAAAAAAAGATGGCTTACCGTCGATCTCAATGCTGCAAAATGTCCCATTATCGGCAGAATGCTTTGTACATGTGCCACTTGAAGCGACATTTACTATAAGTACTGTTAACTAGGGCGAGTTGCTAGACAACTACACTCCACCAGACCAAATTTCCTCATTGTCTGTGTTGTTCTAATAAAATGCCACTTTGCAAAGTGTTAACATTTTGAATGGAGACATTTCCCACTTACCTTTTGCAAACTAGAAGAATTTAGTTGTGTTTTGTCTATAATTTTTACAGCAACCTACAAAACAAAAAGTTAAACCATTAACATTAGACTGGCCTGGGTATAAAGCAAAGACAAATATAGTTTCTTAGCGTTATCGGGATTTAGCGACACTAATTTTATCATGTGCCCGCATTGTCCACCACCTTGGGCTCTGCATGCTTCCTTGTGAAACTGCTGAAGGCTCTTGGCCGGCTTGTGAACACAGCGTGGGACCATGATAGCGTCACAAATTATACAGTCATGTAGTTAAAGGGGTGTTATCGTTTTATTAAATGGTCTTCAGAATAAGGGGACAGTGAAAACAAGCAACTTTGCAATTGGATGTCATTAGCAAAGCTGCCTTGTTCTCACAGTGTCCCTTATCTTGTGTTTTTATTTACACTGATATCCAGTGTGGGTCTAATCCCTCCTCCTTGCATTTCACTAGCTGAGAGCTCATTTACATTCTGTACAGCCCCTGGGTCGATTCACAGGCTGTACAGAATGACTCAGAGTTAGGGGCCGTAGCATTTTTCTGTCTCCACACCTAGCAGAAACAGACTGCAGCAGATTGTACAATGAGAAAACATGACAGTTTTGACCCTGTGCCTAACTCTCCTGCATACACGCAGATCTGTGCCGTTCTTAGAAAGCTGTAATACATCTCCAGCTGTGAGAGATCAGTGCTCAGATTAGATTGAATGCAGCCTGTGGTATGTATACAGCTCTTATAAAATAAGACTGATAGGGAGAGAGACAGTGATATGTTGGACTCAGAGGGGAGGGGGGGGGGGGGGTCTCAGGCCAGCGGTGATGGGGGGTTGATGTCATCCAGCGGGGCCGGGAAGAAACGCCCCTGCATTCACAGCGCTGAGAAGCTAAGAGCAGTGTGAATGAGCCGAAGTAAGGAAGCGATACATCCCCTTTAATGTTTTTTTTTTCTATATTTCCATCAATACAGCTGTACAATGGCTTTTTTTTGTGGCTAGAGCTGTATTTTGTAAAAAAAAAAAAAAAAAAAAAAAAAGAAAAAGGTTGTATTATAGAGACCAATGTACGCATTAATATGGTCTCAAATCAATGTAATATACAAATACAGAAAACATTGCACATATTTGGTGACAAATATGACAATTTTTACAAGCAGTACTATTAGGCTATGTTCACACGGCTTATTTGCGGGGGGTAATTATTCGCCAGCCCATAGACTTTCATTACCAGCAGCGCGTATACGCCGCTAGTAATTCACATGTCACTTATCTCCCCCCGCTGCGTATTCGCCGAGCAGGGAGAGGAGACTTAATCCATAGTTCTCTATGAGAACTATGGATTACCGTAATGACTGGGACGTATTCCAGCCGTAATTCACGCAGTACGGCGCGAAATTACGGACTGAAATATGTCCCATTTTAAGCCGTGTGAACATAGCCTTAGCCTTTCTTGCTTTTTTTTGTATTTAACTTGACCGATAAACTCAACACCACAAAGATAATGAGCTGTATTCATTCTTGGCTACGTTTAATCCGTTTCTTAGGACCAGCTATAGTATAGGATAATCTCTATTGAACTATAACTGGATATCTCTCAAAACTCCAACAGAAATCATCTAAATTGGTATTTTTTAAATGATACCATTTCATGCACTTTTTTGTTTTTATAGGGCTCACTATATTCGGAGATTAAATCTATTTTTATGACAAAGGATCCGTTTAAGGCCATGTTCACACGGCTTATTCTGGGACGTAATTCAGTCCGTAATTACGCGCCGAAGTGCGCCAATTACGGGCTGAATCCGTCCCAGTAACTACGGTAATGCACAATTCTCATAGAGAACTATGCATTACGTCTCCTCTCCCTGCTCGGCGAATACGCCGAGGGGGGGGAGATAATTGACAGGACACTTTCTAGCAGTGTATACGCGCCGCTAGCAATGACTGTCTATGGGCCGGTGAAGTGCCGGCCCCCCGCTCGCTCCCTCCCGCCCCACCCCCGTCCACACGGCGTAATTGCGGGGCGAAATTACGCCCCGCAGTTAAGCCGTGTGAACATGGCCTAAGAGGTTTTTTTTTTTTTTTGGGAGGGGGTGGAGGGTGAAACGAAGTTGTCAGATGTTTAAGCACAACCGCAACTGTTGTGTATGGAGTGAGCTCAGCATCCAATCCTGCACTACCCTCCCTGCCATAGATTAGTGCCTACATACACATCAAATGTTCCACTCACTCACGTGTTCACGTATGGCATGGTATGCCGCAGCAGCATGCTCTCCATTGATATGCCATAAAGTGTCCAATAGGGACCCGAATTGTGAAAACAGGCCCCCTGAAAAAGTCTCCTTTCAAAAGGCAGAGTAGGCCACACACTACTCTCCATTCAATTCCATGGAAGAGTCGAATACAGCTGAACACACTGCTCGACTGAACGCCGAACTTTAAAAGAAACGAATGGAGAGTAGTGCGCAAGTGAGGCCTACACTTCGTTCTCAACGGAAATGTGTAGGGGCTTGTTCTCAAGGTAGATTCAGGTCCCAGAGGTGCAACCTCACACCAATCAGACATCTATGACATCTCCTAGCAATAAGCCAGAAATGTCTAAGAGGGGAATACCCCCATTGAAGGGGTTTTGCCACAAAGCAGTATCTCTTTCAGAGACAAGCTCGTAGCAAGCAAACCTCAGTGAATAGGAAGATGGCTGCACTCGCGCAAACTCCCCTTGTTCATGTCTATGGGACTCCTGAATGTAGCCAAGCACACTCACTTGACTATACCCACAACTGCCAAGAGAAAAAATGGCAAGAACGGCGTAAACACAGCAATATTCCCGTTCTCCGAGACCGGCTTATAGCTCATTACGAGACACCTCAGAAAAATTTTGCTTTGTTGTAGCAAAACCCCTTTGAAAAAAAACAAGCTTTGGGCCACAAAATCTTTGAGTTCTTGTTTTTTTCCACAAAATGTTTATAACAATACAGAACACACCCTCATTACCCACAAGCCTTGCTTAGCAAATACTTCCCACACATTAAGAATTCTGATGCATTCATATTACTCCGTCTGGAAATGTAGGATTAAATTGGGTGTTACTACTTCTCCTTGACACACACTGTTGACAAGGGGAATAACAGCAGCACAGTGCAGATGCTTAGCGATGTGCTCCAGAATTATCTGATGGGGAATTAAAGCTTTACCAAGATCATCTTTCAGGTTTTATTTAAAGCTGGAAATTGATTGAATCCTCGTATATATATTTTTTAGCGAAAAAAAACCTACTACTTTTTTGGGTGGCTTATACCTGAAAACTAAAATTTCATGAAATGTTAATTTTTCTCTCCAAAATTCTTGATAACCACACATCCCATGGAAGCCAGGTAAAGAGAACATTACTTGGCATAGCCCAGTGTCCATGCGTTTTCTATGAGGAGAGAAAAATAAGTCTTTGCCAGAGGCTTATCTCCCATGAAAACAAAGGATTGGGCTCACCGAAATCCAAAATACTTCTTCCTGCCATCAGAGGAAGTCCGAAGAATACCATATATATTAGATAGTTGGCAGGTTTGGTAACTGTTCTCCAATGTGTATAGATACTTTTAGGTTCAAATGGCACCATTTTTAGCATATGGGCGTTATAGGGTCGGACCAAACATACAGTCAGCCATATGCAACTACGGGTGACTGACTTCCAGTACATTTATGACAGGGTTGTACTGAAAAGAACAGATGACAACTTTTTTGTATGTGTGTGTTATGTATATATGTGTATATATATATATAATATATATATATATATATATATATATATATATATTTTGTATGTGTATGTGTGATGTTGTATGTGTTTTTATGTGTGTATTTGTGTGTGTTTTTTTGTGTATGTGTATGTGTGTTTTTGTGAAAAGTGTGTGTGTGTGATTTGTGTGTTTTATGTGTATATATTTTATATATATATGTTTATAAATAATATATGTGTGTGTATATATATATATACATATTTACACAACATATACACATATATATTATTATATATATTATATATATATAATATATATACACATACACACAATTAATATACATATATACACACACACATACACACACTTTAAATAAAAAACAGTTTGTCATCTGCGCTTTTCAGTACAACCCTGCCATAAATGTACAGGAAGTGTATCTTTTTGTATAGTTGGTCACCCGTAGTTGCATATGCCTGTGTATATATATGTGGCACATTGGTGTATACAGTAGAGGAAGATTATCCAGCTGTATATCTATTCTACAGTGCTACATACGCAGATCAAATGTAGCATGTTCATTTGTGAGCCCTGTACACACTTGCATCATTCCATTTTACAGGACTCAGGGTAGCTGTGGGAGACCTATATTAATTAGGAGCCCTTTTCCCTGTGGATTTACAATTGATTCATCAGGTTTTCTATTTACTGGTTCTGACCTTCAAAAAGAAACTTTACAAAAGACAACTGGATGTGAACATACACCGCCCTGAACAAGGAAACTGTAAATTAAATAAGCAGGGATATTGAAATTAGAACCACACTGAAAACTTTCGCCAAGTACATAATGTTCTAAAAAGCCTTACCTCTTTTCCGGTTAAAACATGGCGCGCTAGCTTGACCTTGGCAAAATTGCCCTTGCCAATTGTTTTAAGCAGGCGGTAGTTTCCAATGTGTGGCTGCTCATCTGCAGAGGTTGGAATGGAGGTGCGACATCTCAGCATATTGGGTTTGCTATTGCCGCCCCCAGTACTCGTCTTCGAGTCAGCGTGACCCAATGCAGGCTGTAAAGTGAAATAATAATTTTAAAAAATGTTTCAGGTGCCTGGCAGCGCAATCATAAAAATTCAGAGACAGGCATACTTATCTAAACGGACACTAATACAATAAAACCTGAAATACAGAGATGTGCAAGGACCATAGTTTATAGATTTATGTGGTAGTAACTTAAAAGCTATTTAAACTTAAGTTAGTCCTAAAACTGTGACCATAAAAATAGCAATTGTAAAAAAAAAGTCCCTACCGCTTCGCTAGTTTATTCATATAGCGGTGTATTCATCTGTTGATATGGAGCTCACAAGGTTAAACATGTATCCAACGAATACTAGCTGAGTCAACTAATGTAAATGGCAGCATAGAGCCCAATAGCTGTAGGCAGACAGATTCTTAAAGGGGTTTTGCCAGGACGTGCCTTATCTGCTAAGAAGCAAATGTAAACAAGCCATGCTGAGCTGAGCTAAGAGAGAGAGACACAGCCAGAGCACAGAGCCGTGCATAAGGGATCGTGTGAAATGTTCACTCAAATAATCAAACTACAACTTGTGGATTCTGTACACAAAAGACAACACCTTTCTGCACAGCAGCTTGAAAGCTTCTTCATGTACCCGGTCATCAGATAAAGCAGGGATCTACTCAGATAACCACACTACAACTAGTGGATTCTGTATACAAAAAAACCAACATATTTCTACCCGGTGCCTTGAAAGCTTCTTCAGCTCCCTCATCAGATAAGAAGTGTTCTCTGCACAAGTCTGGCCAGCAGCTCTTGTCAGGTCGTATCTAATAGAAGCTTTTAAGTAACTAAGGGCAGGTAAGGCAGCCTGTAGCTCTCTCAGACTGCTATTTTTGTAATCACATATTTAGAAAAGTGATTAAATACCCATTTTGGAGGATCCCACGTCAACATTACATCGTGGCAAAACCCCTTTAAGTGAACATGCTGGCTATGAATGGGATTTGCTCTTCCTAAAGGGTTATCTTGTATCAGGTTTTCCTGTTTGATAATGCAAAACATTATTTATTAAAATACTTGTTAAAAATCCCCATGTCTAGATATTGATGCTACATACTTGTTATGGCGCCCACCGGGATTTCCTTCGTATCCCTTCAAAAGTATTCACCTATTCTATCAAGTATTGGGCAGAAGAAGCAGTGTTTAGTTTCCAAAATTCCTATTGGCTAGCCAACACATCCCGTCAAAGGATTTAGGTATTAGGTAGTTACTGAGCGCGTGTGTCCACCGGCAAACTGTTAAACACCAGGAAGCTGCAGGCTGCCTACAAGACGTCAATGGGGCGTCACAACATAGGCAGGGTGATGTCACTATCACTGCCTGCACAAGAGCACAGCAACTAGCTTTGTAGGTCGCAGGCTGATATAAGCCTGTGGTCTGCAAGAAGTCATGGGTGCGTCCTGACACAGACGCATGAGGACATCACAGCATAAGGCCACCCATGCTAAGCCTCATTTAGGGGACCCTGCAGCTCTCTTCCAGTTAAAGGGGCCACTTACCATTTTATACGAGGTATCACACATAGAACATTGTCTTATAGCCATCTGCATGTATTTATGTACATTACTCACAAAAAGTTGGGGATATTTGGCTTCTGGTTGATATTTCAGGATGAACATAAAAAGGTCTTAAATTTTTCTTTAAAAGCACTAAATGAGAGCATATCTTATCATTAGAGCACGTGTTCAATTGTTTTAGTACTTTTTGCACAACTTGCTGATCTCTAACAAGGAGCTGCACGGCAAAATTCACAACAGGTGTTTGATCCCTGAATCGCCCAATAAATTTAGTGGATCAATTTGAATTAGGATTTAAACAGTCCTCCTCATCCTGCTGTTCACATTTTGCCATCAAAAAACCAAGACCACACCTTACAATTCGTCAACAGAGGCTTCAAGCAGGATGCTCTCAGACGGAAGTGGCGACTGAGTTTACAGTGTCAACAGCATTTTGCAACAGAAAGAGAGTGGAAGAGTCACAGAAGTGGACAGCCGTTGGACACATCACACACTGTTGACCGCTTCATTGTAAGCAATGCCCTGAGGAACCAGATGAATATGCCCCTAAATTTTGAATTTTTTTTTTTTTTACTAAAAATGACTAATATTCTGCCTTGTTCCATTTAGAGCCTGTGTTGCAGAATCTCTCTCTCTCTATATCTATATACTATTCGGCTTACTTTTTCTGAAATGTCCTTACTACATACATCTCAATACGGAGTAGCGATATGTATGTACTAAGAGGATTCTTGTTTATTACTCTTATTTGTGGTTGTTTAGTGGGTTCATTCTTGGTGTAACACCTGCTTTTCCTTCATATTTCCCCTTATATTGTCCACTGAGGAGATCTGTGGTTATTTTAAGGGAGACAAACATGTTGGGACATTTTTGAGTGCATATTAGGGTGTTGAAAGAGCAGTTTAGTGTGAGGTTCCTGATGGGGACGCTCTTGTCGGAGTGACCACCCTGTTTATATAGACTAGGGAAAGCGTATGGTTTGAAAGCCCCATAGGAGAGCACCCCTTTTTATTTTTTTAAGTGATACGATTATCTGTGTCCCAGCTGCTGTTCCACTGTTTTAAGTGGAATTTGATTTGGGATGACTTTGTAGCATATTTAATGCTTTTTTTTATTGGGTAAACTATTTTATATTGATGAATAATAAATGTTCTGTTTTACGATTTTCCCTTTCTGTGAACGGAACTAGCAGCGCACAGCATGTGGTGCTATTTTTTTCCATTAGAACGACAGACACCATGACAGAAATCTGTAGTCAATGGAGCTGCCGTTAAAAAGGCTGCCTGGGATTAAAAAAAAAAAAAAAAATGGCTGTTTTCTTTCAAAAAAAAGCACAACCTGTCACAGGATGTGTGGATATTGCAGCTCAGCTCTAGTGATGTGAATGGCGCTGTGCTGCAATACAAGGAAACGTCCTGCCACAGAGGTGGTGCTATTTATGAAAGCAAGCAGCCATTTTATTCTAATCCTGGTGAACCCCATCAATGGAGAAAAAATTAAAATCCGTCAGGGGCAAAATAAATTACATTTGAAAGCAGGGGGAGGGGGAAGCAGTTTATTCCTTCCAAATGTAAAATACACAATGTCATCCAATAACACCACCAAGTCTTTACAAGGGGAGTCCAATCACCCTAAGAACAGCAAAGTGTAAAGGAGGCTTTACTAAAGTACCTTGTTTCCCCGAAAATAAGACAGGGTCATAATTTTTGCTCCTAAAGACGCACTAGGTCTTATTTTTACATGAACAAGAATTCCTATTAAATTGTCGAACAAAAAAAACAAAACAAATTTCTTAATCTACTGTTCTCATGTTATCACAAACATGAGTAGAACCAGCCAAACTGGCTTCCATCAAGAATTTCTTGTGACCATTTCCATGTACAACAATCAACGCTACATTTACTGACCCCGGCATTTATGAACAAAAAGCAACAGTTCTTCAAAGACCATCATCATCTTCTGGATCATCATCAGAACTCTCCAGACCCTCAATTTTATGGTGAATTTCTTGCAACTCCATTTCTTTTGAGCATCATTAGCCCCAATTTCTCATGTCTAGAAACAGCACGTTCCTTAAAGGGGTTGTCTCACTGTAAGAATTGCTTTTTAAAGTTAAAGATCTTGCAAAAACAAGTCACTTTGCAATATGTGTCCATTAACAGTATCCTACCTGAGATATCCCCTCTTGTGTGGGCTGCATCAGCTCCCCAGGTCACTATAGCTGCAGACCTGTACAATTACTCCTGATAGGCTGCCAGCGCTGGTTGCTATAGCTACAGACCTGGCTTCTACTGCAGCCTAGTAGAAGCCAGTAAACACGTCCCTGAACTCAAAGTGAAACCAAGAAAACAGGACTGAGGCGAGATGAATCAATGTAGTGAGACAACCCCTTTAAATTAGTACTCTTTTTCAGGTAGCCTCCCACACAAGGTAAGACCTATTTAAATGACCTGCTAATGTATAGCTGTAGCAATGACTGCCGCCAGGTCTTATTTTCAGGGGAGGCCTTATATTTCTAAGCTTGAAAAAAATTTGCGCTAAGTCTTATTTTGGGGGAAACAGAGTAATAATGAGGATTACTGTTCAGTTTAAATGCAAACCATTCTGCATTTAAACTGAAGTCATTATAAAAGGCCTAAAATAGACATCATATAATTTTGTAAAGGGGAAAAAAAAAAAAAAAATTAAGTCAGCTTTTCAGGCCTCTGACTTTATGGCATCATAAAAACACAACAATTCATAGGTGATCGGTGACTCAGGTAAAGCCGGATGAGAGACAAGCCTGAGCAAGATCGGTTACGGGTAGGGGCTGGGCTTTTGTTTCCATAGCTCTTATAACCTAATGCTAATTGCAAGGAATGAAGCAGCAGGGATGGGTAGGAGGGTGGAGAGGAGAAAAGTTATTCAAGGTTGATCTCAATGCAGTCACTCTACAGTAGAGTGGTGCGTGGGCAGAGCACAGAGAGGAGGAACGGGGGAGGGGAGATTTCTGAAGAAATTAGAAGATGAAGAGGGAAAAAGAAAGCGCCAGCTGATGACCTGTCTGAGTCAGTAAACACTGGCGACACGCTTACATTAAGTGCCAACGCTTCAGGCCGTCCTCAGGATGCACCTAGCTCAGCCCAAGCCCAAATCCTTGCTTACAATGCATCCCCCTGCTCCACATTGCCGGACGGTTTCTCACCACACAATTCTGAAATGATTTTGTGTCTTAACTTTTCTTTTCCGAATCACTACATTGATAGTGAAGTAGTAAAACAGAAATCACTGCTGCACATTACTACGTGCTATGCTTCAGTGCTGATCCACAAAACTAGAATGGCATATATACACAAAGTATTTGTACGAAAAGGCTGACACATTTTTAAAATCGAGAACAAATCACATGCAGAAGAAAAGATCCCATTTAAAAACACTTCAAACTAAAAAACGAACATATCCCACAGTCTGTCAGGACTACTAAGCAGTGAGTATCTTGACAGGCTGAAAAAACTGCCTAGAAGTGCAATCAATACACGGAATACATCGTACATTTAAATAATCAAGTCCAAGGGATTACAAATATAAATGCAGTGTCAAATCACAAACCGTGCGGCTGAGCTCACACGGCGTACTGCGCGCCACAATAAGTCTGCGGCTGAAAGTACGCGCTGGATCAACAGCGCTACAGCCCGGCCTCCTATTACTTTAGTTTTCCCCGACGCGCATTCACCCGAAAAAAAAGTGAGACTTTGTAACACACATAATAGTTAGCCATCTTGGCTGGTGGCACAGTTGGGCATTTTGCTAGTTTTGATTAGTTATTTAAGTAACCAATAAAATGGTCATACTGGGGAAGACCATCCAGAGTTGTATTCTATGTACAATATAAATGTGTTCATTAAAGGGGTTGTCTCGCTACAAAGAATAGCTTTCAAAATGTAGGGGACACTAAATAAAGACGTTTTCCAAATATATTGCGTTCATCTTTTTTGTTAAGGAGCTACAAATGATTTTATCACCTTCTGAGGTGATAAGTGACCGACCTGCATACATCTCCCCCTCCCCTCCTGCTGTTTGTTCCATCTGATAGCAGGGATTGTTGTCCTCCCACAGGTAGAGGCCAGCAATGTGAGAGCTTGTGTGTTATCTGATCTTTCAGACAAAAGACTAATTACTCTACTGTTTACATTAGCTCAGAAGCTTCTCTGGACCTTAGAGAAGGTCATTTAATTAATCTAGACTGAAACAGAGAAGTCTGAATACACAGAGCTCATATGCTAATTACATACAGCTTGACCAGGAAGTGACAGAGCAAAGCAGCATTACTTCATTCATGCATCCTAGGAAACTTTGAGATGAGACAACCCCTTTAAGAAATGTTATGTTGGAATATCTTATTGTGCATGGATTGACCGTTGTAATATGAAACGTACCGAAATCTCCTTCAACAAACTATGGTTTAAAAAATAAAAAAAATAAAAAAGTGGTCAATGCTCAGTTCTAGGCCCAGCTACATGATTAAAATCAAGTCACCGAGATCCCTAGTTACACAATCAGAGTCAGGTGAAGCCACCTACAGGCAGCCCTGGAGCCTTTCAGATGACCTCAGGGCTGCCCATTCAGAAAGCCTGCTGTTAGGGTAACACATGATGTGCCCCAACAGCAGCCTGTGCCACACTCATTTTTTAAACATACAAAACGTATGCGAGTATATAACTAAAAAATAAAAAAGTACTTAACATCTTAAGGACATTTAAGTTACACAGTAAATTTATATGCAACTCCCCCTCACACTCCAAAATGGCACAAAAAATAAATGAAATTGTTCACGCATAAAACAAGGCTGATGTAAAAACTGCCACAAGAGAGGCATTAGCCTACAAATTATTTTTATGCTCAACGTTCCTAACTCGCTCTTACGTGGCAAATTGTGTGTGAGGTCGCACCTGCGCACTTCTCTCCATACTGTTTTATGGGAGCTCCATGGATAAACCCACCGCACACCTGTACTCTGAACTCCCACCGAACAAAAGGGAGAGATGTGAGAAAGTGACTCTCCGTTCCAGAGACCAGTGCAAATCCCAAGGATGAAAGCACCCCCTAAAGAAGCTAATGTGAAACGTGCATTTGGGCGCCAGGTCTGGTTTATGTGAAGCTTTGTACTATGTACTACACTACTACGTTACCCTAATCATAGAAAGTATGAACATGGCTGTCCGCTTCTAATTCTGCTCTTCTATGTATCCAGCCTGGATTGGTCATTTTTGTCCATTTAAAATCATGCTGATTATGTACCATTTGCGAATAAAATTTTTGATACTCTTTCTAAATGGTTTCTAGCCCTCTGCTTTTTTTGATTGAGTAGTAACCATCACACTTTGATGGCATATCGTCTCAATATACCATCAAAATGCATGATAGGAACACCCCTTTAATAGCGGTTTTAAAATATGCATATCCTCTCTCTTTTACGCAGCTGCCAATCTCGGCTACTGCATGTGAGCTGTGGACAAAATCCGTCTCCTTCGACTTCTGGCAGCTAAAAATATAGTCCCCTTTTACTTTCCCAGCTATTCTGCCATGCTATTAGAGGTTATGGGCCATCCCTGAACAAGCAGGGCAGAAAGAGGATCACTATGCAGAGCACTAAGAAATGGCTGTTTCTCGCATAGCAGTCATTTTGGGGACAGTTAGGTCAACACAGCACTGGATTTTGGTCGTACTTTCAGTGGATTCAGTATTTTGAATCCGCTGAAAAAACAACCGTACCCTGCACTGCGCAGCCTCACAGATTTTTTTTTACTGGAGGTTTTCCTAAACCAAAAACTGTTCAGCAGAATACAGAACATGTTGTATATTCAGCCAGACCGGTGTTGGATTCCCGCAGCCCCAATGTACTCTGAATCCGAAATCCAACCCCTTTTTTGCGTGCAAAACACAAAGCGGTGCGGTCCAGCGATGTGAAAATACTGTCGGATTTTGTGCGCGATTTTCACTTTGCTGCATAGATCTAGCCTGAGCATGTGTGTCCATCAGCTAGGTGTGAGCATGCACATTCCAGTACACTTTAGAAACTATATATGCTTTTGCACATCAAAAAACCTTTTTGAAAAAAACGAGCATAGGTGCACACTGGTGTGGCTGTAATATACTGTCAACTAAAGAAAATATCAAAGGGGACATAGGAATTTTTGAAAAAGCATTTCTGCCATCTAGGATACATGAAAAATTGAGGTTCTTGGTTCACATTTTTGATCAAAATTGCTTAAGCCACCTTTGAAACGTCAACGGGAACTCAATGCAGGTGGGTCCTACACTATTTTGTTACCTCTCTTTTGGGGTCTGTTCAGACCTAAATACTTGAGGGAGTGAAGGCACCAACTTCCAAGTACACTGCATTCACTCCGTGAAGTATTTAGGTCTGAACAGACCCCAAAAGAGAGGTAACAAAATAGTGTAGGACCCATCTGCATTGAGGTCCCGTTGACGTTTTCATGTATCCTAGATAGCAGAAATGCTTTTTCAAAAATTCCTATGTCCCCTTTGATAGTTTCTTTAGTTGGTGTGCTACTGATTTTGGAATGTGTATTCCGATACACTTTGGCATTAAGTGGTGCCCTACTATATACGCGTCATATACCTTTACTTGATCACTTTTTGAAGTGTGTAAATGACAAATACTAAATCTGCTGTTATCTGTACAATAAAAAGGACATTTATTGGTTAACCCCTTTCATAGAAAAAAGACAAATAAACCACCTAAACATGCTGGCCACTCTGCAGGAAGTAGGATTAAGAGCAGAGATGATTCATATTAAGTTCTGTCGAAAACCA
Organism: Phyllomedusa bahiana; assembly: GCA_025379985.1. Lineage (NCBI taxonomy): Eukaryota > Metazoa > Chordata > Amphibia > Anura > Hylidae > Phyllomedusa > Phyllomedusa bahiana. Next base: position 163,664 of record JAODAL010000077.1, on the reverse strand, counting down.
TTGCGTGTAACTTGCAATTTATTAACAGTTGTGGATTTTGCGGTAGGTTTCTGGCAGATTTGCCGCAAAATCCTCAGCTGTGGATTTCAAAAAGCATTTTTGGTGTGGATTTGCATTGCAGATTTACCGTATGTGCACTTAAAATTGGCCAAAATAACTTTGCCAGTTCCTGGGTGTGTGCGTCCCTTCGGGTTGCCGTCGCTTTTTTTGGCAGGGGACGAATCAAATTTGCTAAAGTTCATTTTTTGCCTCCCAAAAGGCTTTAGAAGATTTCTTTTTTTGGATCCCTCAATCCTTTTACAGGTCTTTTTAAGATATAAACTGCAAATCTCCCTGCTAAAGCTTCTTAAAGCTCGTTGATTTCCCAAAATTTTTTTCTAATATAAGGCAGGAGAAAACCCCTTTAAAAAAGATGTGGGGTTTTAAAAAACTCCTTCTAACAGCTAAGGACCGCCTGTCACTGATGTTAACACTGACTCTTTAACCCCTTTCGGGCAAGCGTATTTGAGCCCTAACCGGAAGGACGGAGGGAGGGCATGGGTTTTTGAGACAAAACGAGGTATGGAGGATCCATCATGAAAGAGCAGCATAAATCAATTCACAGTGGTGGATTTTCTAAAACGAACCCCCCCTCTCCCCAAAAAAAAACAACACACAACAAAAATCAACTCTAAAAAAAAAAATTTTTTTTAAAACACACAAAAAAAAACCCCCAAAACACTAATTTTAATCATTCGGGTTTTTCCTTTAAAAAAACATTTTTTTTTCCAATACAATGACCCCTTTTTTAACATGCGGAAAAAAACCACCCCCCCAATTAAAAATTTCCCAAGCACAACATAAATTCCAACCTCTCGTTTTTTTTTCCCTTTGGGCTGGGTGCCGAACTGAAACCCAACCTATTTAGTTTTTTGAAAAAAGCCAAATGATCCCCAGGGAAGCAAGATTTTGGAATTCAGCCCCTCCTTTTTATATTTAATTAAACTTAAATCCACTTTGGTTAGGGCAAAACCCTAAAAGTAAAAAAAAAAAACAAAAAAAAAAAACACCCCAATAAAAAGGGTTTTTTTTCCCAAACTGTGTTTTGGAAACCATTCTTGGGAAATTTTTTTAGATCTTTTTTCTTTTCGGCCCTAAAGGAACCAAAAAGGGGATCAACAAAATGTGGGTGAGGTTTACATTATTTCAATGAAAAAAAGCACCCCCGAAGAGGTGGTCGCCCATTGTTTTGTGGGGCCACCAAATTAGGGGAAAAAAGTCCCTTATTTCATTACTTAAGTGCCATAGAGCAAATTACCCACAGTGATCAAGGGTCCCAAAACTGACGGCTCTGATTGATTACTCCCCTTACGGGGGATAGGTAGCAGTAACAATAGGGCCCCAAATTAAAATAGTTGCCCCTGCTCCCGACCCTTAAAAGCAATTTTGGGCCCGCAATTTAAAATTTCTCCTTTAGAGTAAAGATGAAGATAAAAAACCCAACCCCCGGGCGCTCCCAATCAGTCCCGGCTGCCGATGTATTCCACCAGGAAGCAGTGAAATTTTGTTGACAGGTGCGCCCCGACGAAAGAGTAGCACTATCTCCCCAGTCACATCTGCAGCTTACAGGCTCCCTCTAGCAGGCCTTGCTCAAAGAGGGGCCCCCACAGTTTTTATTTTTGGGTGAGAAGCCCACTTTTTTTTTTATTGAATTACAGATAAAATGCTTACAGTTCCCTAATGAAACAGATCTGAGAAAGAGTTTATATTTTAGTCTTCTGTTACTTCATGAGGTTCTCTGTAGGTGACAGGTCCTCTAAGTTCCTTTTTACTAAAAGGAACAGAATGGTTCCACAGTGCCATATCTGCCCAGGGCTGCCAGGGTAGAAACAGACCTCAACACAAGATCAACCATGGACACGTTTGGCGCGCTTTATTTTTTTTTTTTACAGAACAAAGTGGTGTCGGCTATGCTAGTCTTGGCAGAACCCCACTGGAAAACCCCTGTGCCAATATTAACAGAAGATTTTCACAGCATCTTGGAACCTTGCCTACATGGAAGCAGCAAACCGTACAGTCATCCACGGGTATACATCCCACATCTATCACCACTTCCAGGCTACACAGAATGGACACAATCCACACAATCCCTACTTTTGAACATTTCTGGTATAAACAACCAATTGTGATTTCTGTTGAATGCTATAACAATACCTTGTTATCACTTTCTTTTGGGTTTGTCCATCATATTAGCACCACATTAGGGATGTCAGTTTCACCTCATCCATAGGTGAAATACTAGGACCATTTGACAGCCTTTTCCTTCTAATGAAAAGCTGCGACAATCCAACGTATAAAGCAGTCGCCAACCATCCTCGGCCATTTTGAAAATAAATGGCAAACAAAGCACATGAGTATTTGAGTGGTATACAAGAATACTCAATGTTACAACATCACTTACTAAGTTCAACTCCTCTCTAAACCTTGCAATACACATGAAATAGTGGTCAGCTGGACAAGTACTTGGCTGACAGCTATTTTTGCCACAAAAACAGGTACCCTAGGAAAGTGCGCATGTTTATTTTAATTGGGAGAGAGGTGGAAGCCACTCCATACACCTTTGGCAGCAGCTTCTACAAACAAAAAACAGGGTATGTTGAAAGCGAATATGCCTGATCCCTCTTTCCAATATTTACCATTGGAAGGTAAGAAACAAACTCAAATACACAAGAATAAGGTCCAGTTGCTATCAACAAGTTTGACCAAATTTTATTTTCAACTTGGCAGTTCGATCTCTATTTTCAGTCATCCTGTCAGTGCTCAGGGGAGGGAGGGAGTTATCCTGTCAGTGCTCAAAACATGCATCGCACAATGTATCAAAATTGGTCTGCATGGCTGTCGTCCCAGAAGGAAGCCTCTTCTAAAGACGATACATAAAGCCTGCAAACAGTTTGCTGAAGACAAGTACACTAAGGACATGGATTGCTGGAACCATGCTTTGTGGTCCGATGAGACCAAGATAAAATTATTGGGTTCAGATTGTGTCAAGCGTGTGTGGTGGCAACCACGTGAGGAGTGCAAAGACAAGTGTGCCTTGCCTACAATCAAGCATGGTGGTGGGAGTGTCATGGTTTTGGGGCTGCATGAGTGCTGCCGGCTGTAGGGAGCAACAGTTCATTGAGGGAACCATGAATGCAAAGATGTACTGGGACATAGTGAAGAAGAGTATGATCCCCTCCATTAATGCTGGGCCGCAGGGCAGTATTCCTACAAAATGATGGTTACCATCCACCAGCTCAGTGATGTCGCCATGGAGGAGTGGAAGAGGATTCCAGTTGCTGCAAACTGTGAAGCTAGTGACCTTCATGCCCAAGAGAGTTGAGGCAATGCTGGAAAATATTGGTTGCCACACAAAATATTGACGCTTTGGGCACAATTTGTCCATTTTCACATAGGGGTGTACTCAATTGTGTTGCCAGTGGTTTAGAAGTTGATGGCTGTGTGGAGTTTTGAGGCACAGCAAATTTACAGTTATACAAGCTGTACACTGACTACTTTACATTGCATCAAAATGTCAGATCTTCAGTGTTGTCCCATTAAATGATATGATACAATATGAACAAAAATGTGTATAATGGAGAACACACACATAGGCATGTTATGATCTTTACAACATAATGTGTATTAAAACCTAAGGGTATGTTCACACAATTGAATGAGAGAACAGATGTTGGTGTAGAATTGGTATGTATTTCATGGGGTAACCATGTCCCATCATATGTTAATGGAAGTCAGCCTCAGATTTTTTTTTTTACTCCAATAACAATTCCACAATGAGGGTGGTGGGGGGGGGGGGGGGCGGGGGGGTAGATGACCTGTCACTTTCCTCATCAGTTCCACATTGGGTAGACAAGATACGTATTAGTCCCATTCAGTGGGGCTAATCTGCGCCTATAAACTGTGGCAAAATCTGCCACATGTAATAGCAAAAATTAATGGCAGAAGTTCCATATGGTATAACTACATACACATTCCAAAAACTATAGCACACCATCAACTAAAGAAACTATCAAAAGGAGACATTGGTATTTTGAAAAAGAATTTCTGCCATCTAGAATACATGAAAATATTTGAGGTTCTTAGTTCACATTTTTGATCAAAACTGCTTAAGCCACCTGCGAAACGTCAACGGGACCTCAAGGCAGGTGGGTCCTACACTATTATGTTACCTCTCAGACCTCCATACTTCAGGAGTGAAGGCACCAGCTTCTATGTATTGATTTAAAAGCCTGTGAAGGTGGGTGGAGTGCAAAAAACCAAAATGGAGGCAGACACTCCTCCTTGCATAAACTAGAAACAATGGATATGATTTTGCACATCAAAAAACCTTTTTGAAAAAAACGAGCATAGGTGCACACTGGTGTGGCCGCTACATACATACACATTCCAAAAACAGCAGCACACTAACAGTTAAAGAAACTATCAAAGGGGACATAGGAATTTTTTAAAAAGCATTTCTGCTACCTGGGATACATGAAAAAAAAAATTCAAAAAGGTTTTTTGATGTGCAAAACCATATATTGTTTCTAGCTTATGTAAGGAGGAGCGGCTGCCTCCATTTTGTTTTTTTGCACTCCACCCACCTTCACAGGCTTTTAAACCAATGCAGTGTACTTGGAAGCTGGTGCCTTCACTCCCTGAAGTATGGAGGTCTGAACAGTCCCCAAAAGAGGTAACAATAGTGTAGGACCCACCTGCATTCAGGTCCCGTTGGCGTTTCGGAGGTGGCTTAAGCAGTTTTGATCAAAAATGTTAACTAAGAACCTAAAAATGTTCATGTATCCTAGATGGCAGAAGTGCTTTTTTCAAAAATTCCTATGTCCCCTTTGATAGTTTCTTTAGTTGATAGTGTGCTACTGGTTTTGGAATGTGTATGTATGCATGTGCCACATGTATGTATGTGTATGTATATAGCTGCCACATCAGTGTGCACCTATGCTCGTTTTTTTCAAAAAGGTTTTTTGATGTGCAAAATCATATATTGTTTCTAGCATATGGTGTAACTAGTTACTGAATACCAACAAAATGGTCTACTCATATTGCAGCTTAAGCATGGTTTACTTCAATTGATTCCTACATCGTTGTGGAGCAGAGAAAATAGGTATTAAGGTACTTATTTGAGTTATGCAGCCACAAAATGAGGAGCACGATCAAACACATTTGACCAACCATTCTATATCTAAGCGAGTGTCCAGCCCTCCGGTCCAATTTCTACTTAACCGTCCCACAGCAGATTACTACTACCTTTAGGTATGGACATATAAGAATGCTAATGAAAGAAGCCTGCTTCAGAATAAAGAAGTTCATCTATGACATAACAGCTGGACCCAATTGGTTTATTCCATTAGTGGGACAGCCACAGGGTTCAGGACTGAGTGGATTTATGAATAGCAGTTTTTTTCTTTTATGAACTAAACTACTGTGAAGTGTAGAGCGTCTGTGCCTGGGTAAGAAGAATGTGTTCAATCACAGCAAACAGGGCTGTAGCCGGATTACATGTGGCCATGTCCTGTGCTCGTTCTGCTATGTATTGGCTGCCGCCGTAAAGTACAGAAGCAGACAGATGTTACGTGTTAAGGAACAGGATTCAAAAACAATCTCTTGGTGCCGAAAACCAGTCACAGTTTTTGGCATATTAGAGAGGGCACCAAGTGTCTGACAAGACTACTGGAATAGGAGGTATTCCTCACACATTCACTGCTATAGGTTTTGTGCATAACATGTAACCAATGATTTCATACTGATCATGGACAGACTGACGTACTCTGAATGTTTAATGTAAAACCAAGAGGCACAGATGCTCCACTCAGCTCTCTCCTCCCACATTACTGAAGATCCCAAAGTAGGGCTGGCATCTCTCTGAAAGCAATCAGTTGTCGCAGGCCAAAATGGGCTTTTTTCCCTGGTACCAGATCCATCTTTTTTTATGGATAACCATGGAAACCAACGCATTTCTCAGTCTGTGCTTCATTTTGTGTGGGTGTATGTGAGAGGGGTGTGGGGACCTAGGATACATTTAAAGCAGGCAGCACAGCTCTATGGTGGGGAGAGCCGATCTAAAAATCACATTTGCATGTAGAGTCTGCAGAATATAAAGGCAGGTACAGTCTCCACGTCACTACAGACATCAATAGGAGTCCAAGGCAGGAGCAGATTGAAAAGAAAATTAAAGGGGTTGTCTCACTACATTGAATCATCTTACCTCAGTCCTGTTTTCTTGGTTTCACTTTGAATTCAGGGGCGTGTTGACTGGCTTCTACTAGGCTGCAGTAGAAGCCAGGTCTGTAGCTAAAGCAACCAGCGCTGGCAGCCTATCAGGAGGCTGCAAACAGGTCTGTAGCTATAGCAACCAGCGCTGGCAGCCTATCATGAGGCTGCAAACAGGTATGTAGCTATAACAACCAGTGCTGGCAGCCTATCAGGAGGCTGCAAACAGGTCTGTAGCTATAGTGACCTGAGGAGCTGATGCAGCCCATTCAAGAGGGGATATCTAGGAATAGGTAGGACACTTAATGGACACATATTGCAAAGTGACTTTTTGCAAGATCTTTAACATAAAAAGCAATCATTGTAGTGAGACAACCCCTTTAAGGAAGGACTTGCTTTCCCACAGGATCTACTTTTGACTTGGGCTCAAAAAAACGTTTTTTTGTCTCAAAAAACTGCAGTGACTATCTCCAAAAAACACCTCTGTATGAATGCATCCCTATTAAGCTACGTCCACACAGCACACATCAAAAGGTCATTCGGATTTTAAACTGGACGGTAGGGAAAAAAAAAATCCATGCTACATAGATTACAGCACGCATTTTTCATCCCTGTCTATGCAGCACAGGGTACAATCGGATTTTCAGCAGATTCAAAATACTGAATCCGCCGGTATTCCTGTGCTGTGTAGACCTACCCTTAGAACCTTACTACTGTGAGGGGATGTTCACACAGCATTTTTGGGTCCGATTTGGGGTCTGTTTTGGATCCAAAAGCCCTGCGTCAATCAGATCCAAACGCATCCACAACACGCAGCTGTGTGTTTGGATACGTGTTGGATGTAGCAGGATCGCACCCTACAGTTGTTAATAGGGCTCCTGCTGAGTCTTTTGGATCAGGAACTGACATGTCAATTCTTAGGACGGATCCAAAAGACTCAATGAAACGCGCTCCGGCGATCACTTATCTGAACGCTAATGAATGTTTTACATTGCAAGCAGTGTAAAAATCACATTGCTCATTGTTAGATGCGGGTCTGGGTCCATCTAGACGGACCCAAACACGCATCTGAGAACGTATGTTCCCATGGACTCCACCCGCCGTGTGAACATACCCTAAAACCTATCCTCAAACTAGTAGAGGAGTCAAAAATCACATTGCGATATGTAAAGATATCCCCAGCACCATTCAGACTCGGGGCAGGCTGCATTAGATGGTAACATAGCAGAGCTCCCTGTGGCTTTCCTGTTTTAGGAGTATAATTCTCCCATGTCTATGGGGGGTTACTCCAGTTACAGGTATACAGTATGGATTTGCTGTTTCCTTAGGATACAAGTGGAAGTTCACCAAAGGTGAATCTACTTTGCAGCATTTAAATAGTAGAAGGCACTTTTTCTACATAAAGTCATTTCTAACTAAGTTGCCCGATAAGTAAACTGTAAAGAGTACACAAATCTGATTACTTTAATCCAAAATTAATTACATTTTCCAAAAGACCAGCAAAAAGCAAACAACGTAGTATATTGGGTTTGCAGAAGAAGTAGATGTGTGTAAGCTATTCTAGTCAACCAACTAAATAGTTTACGATAAATATAGAATAGAAAGCAAAGGCTGAGTTCACACCTGTATCAGCAATTTTTCCAGGTGTTCCGAAATAGGTGTAGAAAACCAAAGACGACCGCGAATACAACAAATACCAGCAGTGCCTGGCGGAGCCCATTGATGTGAACATGGTCTGGTCATGGGGTCACGAGAGCCACTGTATTGACAGGAGGACTAGCTCTACATGTTGCATAACTTTTTTTTTTGTCCCCCATCATGACAAAACTGGAAACAGAGGCTCGCATGCAGATGTGAATGCAGCCCAAGGCAGGTTTTCCATTGGTCTTTCACCACAGTAAAAGTCAGACGTGGTTTTCTCAGCAGAAGTTGTAGGTGACACCTCAGATTTCTGTAGAGGGTTTTTACTTAGAGTTGGAATTTGCTTTGGATTCTGACACGGATTAGCCCCATTGCAATGGAGTAAACCTTAGTCACTCCCCCCTAAGCAGGATCCAATGAGCGCAAGCTCAAAAGATCCATTCTCTATTTTCTCACTTTCCCTTTTTTAGGTCAAGACACATGTATCATGTTCACCATAAAATCCATGCATGGAAGGGGATTGCTACTACAGCAAGGAAAGAGGCAGAGTTGCAGGGGGAGGAAGAGGGCAGCAGCAAGGATGAGACATTGGGCGTTTCAACTTTCTCAGGTTCCCTGTAACCACCGTAAGGCCGCGTTTACACAGCAAAGACCAAATACCGGTCGGGAAAACCCGACTCGTATTTGCTCTGTTTCTGGCACGCAGGGGGGGGCGGCTGTTGTCCACAGTTTGCGAAATCAAGCCCTCCCACTTCGCACCGACATGTTCATGTTCTATGTTTTTCGGACCGCTGTATGGAAAGGCCATGCAGCAGGGACCGCTGCACAGATTTTCCATAGAAGTCCGTGTAAAAGGTTGACAGCCGGTTTACAGACTGCTTTCTATATCAAAAACTGTCTATAGAACCGGCTGAAAACACTTGCCGTGGGGACATGCCCTAAGGCTTTGCCTACACAGCACAAGCAAAATACCGTCGGAATCTATTATAAAATCCAATGGGTACTTCACAATCTAAGTTTTTTACCACGTTCTTTGCGGTAGTTTCGGCCGGCCCACATTGAACAGTACTACAATCGGCCATTTTCCAGCGGATTATAGAACATGTTCTAAGTTTTTTTGATCAGGTTTCAGATTTGAAATCCGAGCTTTGTAGACCATAGCTTGGATTTTCTATCACGGTTTAGTCGGATTTTTTTGCAGATTGTGAATACTGAATCCGCACAATATCCAACCAAAAACCAGCGCGTGTAGACGGAGCCCAACTAAGCTGTAACCACCGTCAACAATTCTGCAAATACAGAACTGAGCCAAAAACATAACCGAGTATTAGAAGGAAGGGGGGGGGGGGGGAGGGGATTAGGTAGACATTGCTTACAGGAACGCTCCTTTTTGGGGTCCTTGAACCACATGATAAACCCCTGCACAGCAAGTAGATGGTTCCAAGGAAAAAGCTAGGAATATTTCTGTAGTACAGTTAAATACCTGCATAGGTCATACCCCATTTACATTCACACGGCATCTCTTAATGTCTTAGGCTATGTTCACACGGGGGAATTCCGTCGCCACGTATTTGTACTCTAATACGAGCGAGATGTGTGCAGAAATTACGGTAATCCATAGTTCTCTTAGAACTATGGATTACGCCTCATCTCTCCGGTCATACAATACGAACGCATTGTACGCGCGGGGAGATGAGAGACATGTCAATTACTTGCGGCGAATACGCAGCACGAGTCATGACAGTCTCTGGGGCCGGCGGGCTGCCGGTCCCCGCGCGCCACGGGAGTACGCGCATATCAGCGAGACTCCCAAATCACCCGGCGTAATTGCAGCTGTACTGTACGCCCCGCAATTACGCCGTGTGAACACAGCCTTAGACATGAAGCTTCTAAAATGCATCACAAGTACGCTGCCACAGGTTACGTGTTTAAAACAAATTCTAAAACTTTTTGCTCACAAGACTAAAGCTGGTGCAATGAAACAAAAAACGGCAAGGCGTGGATAGGAGGATTTATACTAGCAAGGTTAAATATTCTAAAAGGCTCATCAGAAAAGAGCTGCAGCCCCCGTAACGGTCTCCCTCCCAACGTGTCTCAACTCTACAGCCACTAAGGCCCCCTGCGGAAATAAATATGCACTCCAGGCTGAGGAGGGCGTATATGATTATAGGGGATGCAAACAAGACATATAGGTCCGGTATCCAGACACAGTTGAATGGGATAATATCAGACATAATGCATGAACACTCACATTGCCTGTGCATACACGCTTGTGCAGCTGTGGCATAGGACAGTCTTACAGCAAACAGCAGCAACTGAATCCTACTGGTCGGCCGAGTCACTGACTTTCCATTTTAGCAGTGTTCCATAGAGAACACCAAATTAGACCAAAAAATTTAAAGGGTAAAAAACCAAAGTTATTATCAAAATGACAAAAATATATACATGATTCAATGATGCTAAAAAGGATCAACACCGAATAAGGAAAAACGGAGACCCAGAGATGGAAAATGACATGATTCTCATATGATCAAGACATGATATCTAGGGAGAAACAAATCGTAGATATAAGGAAATGCAGACAATAGCAACCTAGAAATATAGAGTAAGTACAAAAATATATACTGCACCCCGACAATACCGGAAACAATCTCATAGGAGACGTGCAGATAGCGCAGGTGAAACGCGAGTCTTTCTCAAGAGCTATGAGGCCAGGTGGGTACATATGTGAGAAGCAAATAGCCCCTTCCCTCACAAACCTAATGTACGTCACCAGCTTCCCATCTATACAAAAGCCAATGTTGTAGAAGACAATCAAAAGGACACAGACCAAATGAACTGCCTGCTACACCTTTAACTTGAGAGATATTAAAGGGGTTCTCACACTATGCGGCTCACAGAGCCACAGGCAGCTTCAGGCTCTCGCTTCCTGGTAAGGTTGTAGGCGGGTCTACAGCAGTGATGGACAGATCAGCTCTGCTATTCCTAGCTGCTCCTGGTACAAGTGCAGGTGGTTTATAAATTATAGTGCACAAGGCTACGGAGCTCTATGGGTTAAAGTTAGCGCATGTTCACACGGCGTAATTGCAGGGCATATTTTGGGGCATAACTGCATTGCAATACAACTGGAATGCGCCCCACAATTACAGTAATTCATAGATAGCTATGAATTATGTCCGTCTTCCCTGACATATGTTGAACGCCGGGTGAAAGTAGTGACAGGCAACTTCTTCCTGGTGTTTACTCACCGGGAATTATACAAGGCTATGTTCACACGATGTACTGTGGCATGTACAGTACGCGCCGCAGTACATTGTGTCCTTCGGGATCGTATTGTATGGATTACCGTAATTTCGGCACGCATCTCGCCCGTATTAGAGCACAAATACACGGCGAAATGCACTCCAAAATAAGCTGTGTGAACATACCCTAAGTCAATGCCCCCCACGCTTTAGAAGTACGCTGTCCAGCGCCTACTTCTACAACACCCACCATATTGCAGCACGTACAATATGCAGTGTGAATATACTCACAGTCAGTAATTAAACAAGCTCGCCTTTCAAATAAACAGAGCAGGGAGAGATGACGGGTAACTAGGGAAGCTTGCGTACAAATGCAGGACATCATAACTGCAAAACCAGAACTGCCATGTACATGGTAATAGTCTTCATTTATCTTTGCCTACATGTTTAAAGCTAATCAATGAACTGGAAATACCCCTTTACCATCCTTATTTATAGCCTATCTACATGATATGCCAGAGGCCTCTGGGACCCGCACTTATCAGGGATCTGGTGACCTATTCATGATCGCAACAGGTCTCTATTATATGTATGATTTACTAGAAATGCTCTGAAAGGATCATTCTTACCACATAAATTCTTCTACATTTGAAGCCAGTGCTATTTCTTCTGGCACTCTGCATACCATACCTGGCAGAAATGCCACGGTCATTGCACAAATACTTATTTTAGCATAAAAGGCAATATTGTATTGTACTCAGCAATAATAATTTAAAAAAAAAAAAAAAAAAATTAACAAGACCCAATTTAAAGTAAAAAACCCGTTTTCCCCAGGGGAGGGGGTGGCACTTTCCTTGCATTGTTAAGTGTACAAGTTAATGGATTGGGTGACAGCAGCAGATTTCTATCACCCTATGTGATCTTATCACCAATAACAAGTCTTGCTTTAACCACACACTTGTAATAACACTCTAGGTATACAGCTTATAAGATAAAATCTTCTAAATCAGACACATGGAAAGAGATTCCGTCCTATCTCAGCCGTAGTCCTCCGGTTTGTATGGTTACTGCAGAGCTGCGGTTTTGCAGTTTAAGGGGCCGTTTACACGGCACAGAGCAAATACTGGTTGGATTATCCGGGGCTGTGGACGGTTTGCGGTCAAAAGCCCGTCCCTCGTCGCAAAGACCTGTTCATGTTCCGCCCGAGAACCGGGTGGAAGGATGAACATGTTCAATGTCTAAAAAACTGTCCGGCGGAAAATCCATGCAGTGGTGACCGCTGCACGGATTTTCCATAGAGTTCCGTGATAAAGTTTGACAGCCGGTTTACAGACGGCTTTCAAAACCGAAAACAGTCTGTAAAACCTGCCGTGGGGACGTGCCCCAAGTTTTTTTTTTTTTTTTTACATGCATTTTGGTGCATGAAGCAGGTTGTATGTGCACTTTACACACAAATGCATGATGTCTCCAACGTTTCCCCATTGTTTTCTATGGAAATCTGCATTATTGGAGCACATGATGCATTTTTTCCCCATGATCTTTGATGCGGAACACAACATGTAAAAAACCCAAGTGCATGTCAATGCTTACTGCGTCAACACTTGTTTCACACATGTCATTTTACAATGAAAGTCGAGAATTGAAAAAACCCCACCAGATTATACATGTATTTCGTCAAGATGTATTTTAACACGCAACAGGTCAAAACACAAAGATGACGTTGGGTGTACTGAAAAATGCATGAAAATATGCATTAAAAAAATCCCCCAAAAATGCACAAAAAAAAGTGTATAGAAGAAAAAAACAGAAAAAAATATACAGAAGCTATGCATTTTTCCCTTGAAAAAAGTGTATGTTTTTTAGGATCCTTTTTACAACATGTGAGTCCTAGCTATTTGTGGAAGTGAATGTGGCAAGAACAGCCACTCGAGTGCCAAGTCTGAATAGACCCTCAAAATAAAAAGATCAGCACCCCTATATCATCTCAAATTTTGCCAGGATTAAAGCAACATACACAAAAAAAATACAGTTTAACCATCAGACATGTTAGGAAGATCATTTATAGCAACCACACGCATTGCTTCCCAGCTCAGCAGAGAGGACCAAATTCCTAGACCTGCAATATGCTACGTGCTATTTAGGCTGTTCCGTGATAACCTTCTGGCCATCAACACATCAATCCTAGTAGATTTTAGCTGTCACATTTTTACTTCCCCCCCCCTCCTCCCTCCCCAGGAGTAATCCAAATAGGATAGAAACCAGACACCATCTTTCTTGAAAGCAGCTACTTGATTAGATCTTATGGAAATCTGCCCCACTTGACTTTCATGCTAGCTTTAATAATCCTCCCTTTTCCCCCCCAGAACTTTGTCGCAATCGGGAGCTCACCCCTGTGCAAATGGTTAGTAACCTAGAACTATCTTAGGCTGGGTTCACCCTATTTGTATGCCAAAACAAAGAATGAGGGAAAAAGTATAACACAAGGCATTATGGGAAAGGAGCTGAGAAGCTCTAGCGCCCACTTTTGGATGTAACAAATACTCAATTTGCTGACGAGGGGCAAACACCCCGAAACGGCTGTCTACAGATGAGTGATACCGGCCTGGCTAGATATCCCTTCTTGCTTTCCAAAGATCCAGTGGGTCAAAAGCAAATTGAGGATTTGTTACATCCAAAAGAGGGCGCTAGAGCTTCAGCTCCTTTCCCATAATTCCTTGTGATATGCAGATGCTTCGTGGAGTACAAAAAGGCAATTTCCAATCTCCACACACCTATATAGGTGCTCTCCCTAAGGAGAGATCTTCCCTTTCTGAAAAAGTATAATGAAGAAGCTTGTACCTCTTCTGTGCTTTGGACCTATTCCTGGTTTTGGCTTCCTAATACTGCTGTAAATACACCATATGAACCCAGCCTTTACCATGGAGTCTGTTACTTCTCAAGATCTATAGTAGATACAACAAGTGCTTACCTGCCTATTACACCATGTCGTACCTCTAAATTTTGCACGCAAAAAATGAGAAACCTCGGGTCAGTGAACAGTTTCCAGCATTGATAACAGACATTGACAAAAGGTGCCCCAGTGAAATTAGGAGCTGAGCTTTGAGCCAAGCATTAACCATTCAAGTACTCACAAGCAAAGAGAACTTCTTGAACAGCGCGGTGGTCATTGGATTTCTCTAAAGGCAGCAGCCGGATAGCATGAAACGCCAGGGTCCAAGCAGCTAGTTTACCACCAGCCACACAATTCTTCTATGCGGTGTACAGCGGTAAATTGGAAGGTATGTGCAAGGTTGCTTCACTTGTTTTTTTGGCAGATGAAACAGCAGCAGGGAGGCAATAAGTCCCGAGCCGAAAATCCTCTGAGGTAGCAGATCTAATGCGCCACTATTGTTTTTTCACAGTATGCAAATGAAACTGTTCTTGTAACTTGTCAGAGCCCTGTCTGAAGCCAGATTCACTAAGTGCCAGTCAATAAGAGCCAGACTTGCCCCTGGACTACACTCTGTTCATTATGGCGAGACACCATCTACCAATTATAGTGTATGCCAAAGATAGAAAATACCCATGGTTCACATAGGAAGTCCATTAAAGCCAAAAGCATGCATTTGTGCTGGACGTTGTGTGTGTACGCCAGAAAAGTTCCCAAAGTGCAAACTCAACATGTCCATGGGATTACACAGCCATGTGCCCTTTTGGCAGGTATTGCCTGTATATCACCCCTCCCACCCAAAAATAATAATTCTGAAATAGCGAAGGGATCTATACCATAAAACAATATCCAGTAAAAAGCGTCCGCAAATATATTTAAAAAAAAAAAAAAAGGTACGTGGGAAGGTGTTTGTATACTCATTCATATACACACACTCAGTTGAAGCCAGAAGTTTACATACACTAGATAAAGACACATATGCATGTTTTCTCACTATCTGACATGAAACCAGAATAAACCTTCCCCGTTTTAGGTCAATTAGGAACCAATATTATTTATAATTTGCCAAATGCCAGAATAATGACAAAGAATTTAAGTCATTTTTATTACTTTCTGCAAAGTCAAATGTTTACATACACTAGGATTACTAAGCTTTTAAACAATTTGGCACAGCCCATATGATAGTGTCATGTCTTTGGAAGCGTCGGTTTATTGGCAACATCTGATTTAGACAGCATCATCCCAACCGTGAAACACTGGGGAGGTGACAGCATCATGGTGTGGGGTGTTTTTCTGCAGGAGGGACTGGTGCACTTCACAAAATAGCTGGCATCATGAGGAAAGAAGATTGTGTGGCAATACTGAAGCAACATCTCAAAACATCAGCCAGGAAGTTAAAGCTTGGGTGGAAAGGGGTCTTCCAAATGGACAATGACCCAAAGCATACTGCCAAACTGGTTACAAAGTGGCTTAATGGTAACCAAGTCAATGTTTTGGAGTGACCATCACAAAGCCTGATCTCAATCCTATAGAAAATTTATGGGAAAAGCTGAAAAGGAAGGTGCGATCAAAACAACCTACAAACATGGCTCAGCTACACCAGTTCTGTTAGGAGGAAAGGGCCAGAATTCCTACCAACTATTGTTGACACAAGTCATACAGTTTAAGGGCACTGCAGACTTTGCAGAAAGTAATAACGCCTTAAATTCTCTGGCATTAGGCAAATATAAATCAGTTTGGTTCCTAATTGACCTAAAACAGGTAAGGTTTATTCCGATTTCAAGTCCGATAGTGAGAAAAACATGCATATGTGTCTTTTATAGTGTATGTAAATCTCTGGTTTAAACTGTATACAATTTTTTATATAATAATATATATATATATTAGTGTGCACGAGAGAGAATATGTAAGCATGTACACTATATTATATATATATATATACACACACATACACATACATATAGTATATATATTATATCTGTGTATATACGTACAGAGAGACAGACATTAAAGTTCATATATTCATTTTTTTAGTTAATATATTTTTATGTGTGGTTTTTCCTTTTATAATCTAACCCTGCAAGCCTAATGGTAATAGATGCCACTAACATTAGTCAGAGGAATCTATTTAATGTATACTTCCTACAGTGAACATTAACCGATGCCCTAACCATGATTTGTACCTAGCCTAATTCTGCTTTTAACAAACCAAGGGTATGCTCATATCGGCATGTGGTTTCCTGCAAACAGAAATGGGCTCCATTATATGTCAATAAGAAGCAATAGTCACCACCGTATTGGACGCGAAGTGCTTTCGCTAAGATGTTTTGTCACTTTGACAGGAAAATATGGCGGCATTCCTCAAAATGACCTAATTTGCAATAGATGCTTCTAACGTCTTGAAATTCGTAAGAAACTGAAATCAAGTATATTAGAATTTTGTTGAAGTTTTCATTTAGGTTGTGATTAAGCTTCATTTGAGGCCAGAAACCATTTACAGATAGCACTTCCTCAATGAGCACACTAATCGCTTTGTGGTGCTTTTACCTCTATTTCACGACTCTGGATTTGTGTGTGAATTATTTGTCAGTTCATAGCAAGTCACCGCTTTCCTGACTGCGGCACAGGATACCTTATTAGATAAATATTTCTCTCACGTCTAAGCAGCAGAGTCGAGGCTTAGGCTAAGCCTCTAGATCCAGTATGGCGTATTGACACAGTAAATCCCCACATTATGTTGCAAAGTTCAACATATTTTTTCATTGTGCAAGTTGATCACCGTTTAGTAAATCAGATTCACAATAAACATACGTGTAAGTTCCTGACTTGTGCACAATTTTATGAAATAAAAAGGGAAGAGACCGTCTAGGTGCGTCCACACGGCATATGTAAAATACTGGTCGGACCCGGTTTAAGAATCCAGCCGGTATTTTATCGTCTTTTGAATGGTTTTGGGGGACAGTTCTGTCCACGGTTTGTGGATTTGCCCGTCCCGAATAACCACTGAATTGCACATAGTTTACCCGAAAAGCCGGGCAGAAGATTGTGAATGTTCAAAGTTTTCCGGAACACTGGCAGCTGAAAATCCATTCAGTTTATTAAAGTCTATGGGGACGGTTTCTAGTAAGTTTTCACATGGTTTCCAAATCCGCAAATCTGAAAATCCGACCAATAAACCAGGCCGTGTGGATGGACCAGAAAATGCAGTCGTGATGAGGCAAAAAGAAAAAAACTTTACGCCAGCATGCTACTTGAGGCCATTGGCAATCTGAAAACTGTTAGGGCGCGTTCACACGGCACAGGACAAATACCGGCCGGGGGGAGGGAGGAGGGGGGAGGGGGGGGGGGGAGACTGCTTTTCTCCGCGATGAGCACAGCGCTCCCCCCTCCCGTTGAGCAGCACATCTTCCGTCCGGAAACAGGACGGAAGATAGTGCATGTTCAATGTTTTACCGCCGGCGACAAAACCGCCGGGCGGAAAACCCGTGCAGTGGGGACTACTGCACGGGTTTTCCATAGAGCACAATTGTGCTCATTTTCAGCGGGTTTTTCAGGCGGTCTGAAAAACCGCAAACCGGCTGAAAAGCCGGCCGAAAACCCGTGCAGTGTGGACATGCCCTTAAAGTTTTCATAGGCAAAATTGCTGCTACCTTCAAAACTGTTTGATCATTAAGAGTATTTTCATTAATGGCTACAATTTTGTAAGTAAACAGCTATTTTACCTTTAGGTAAACCTTATATTAAGGCTCTCAAGGGGTAAAAAGTGACCAGCAACGTGGATGCTATTTTGGGCACATAAGGTAAGGAGCAGTCAGAAGGAATTACTTTGTCAAACCGAACCCGGATTATGTTCCGATAAGTGATTAAATCTTATGAAAATCCCTAAAGGAATAATTGGTTCTCAGCATTGAGTGCATTTGACTGTTATAGGTTAAAAGGTTTTTACAGCTTTCAGTGGGTCCAGCAAAAAACATTAGCAGTACATAAACAAGATGCCCTATTAAAAAGGAAAGTTCTCAGGGTTACAGACAATAAAAAATTTAGATGTATACGTTTTGGTTGTAACAATGACTATTATGCCATCTGGAGCCTTGCGGTAACCCTGGTCAAACCCACTTTTTTGCCCATTTATCCTCCAACTAAGCAGCTAAAAACAGCAATTAAATCAAAAGCAAATAAAGCAGAGAAATTGTATTCCACTGTCTGATAATCATGACAGAGCAATATTTCTTTGGTCACTCTTGAAGCCTAAGGCTGCGTCCCCACTGCACAGGACAAATACCGGCCGGTTTTGCAGCCGTCCCCACGGCCGCGCGGGGGGAGGGTGGGGGAACGGCAGTCCTCCCCCTTCACATTCATTTGCACATATTCCGTCCAAAAACCAGACGGAAGAATGTGCATGTAGAATGTTTTGCGGCCGGACCGTGGGCAGAAAACCCGTGCAGTGGGGACTGCTGCACGGGTTTTCCCATAGAGCACCATTGTGCCGATTTTCGACCGGTTTTTCAGGCGGTCTGAAAAACCACAAACCGGCTGAAAACCTGTGTCGTGGGGACATGCCCAAAGAATTCTGCCCAGCGTCACAGCTGTTGGCAGAGATGGAAAAGAAGAGTGTTGCTCAGTCACATTTACATAAGCTCTAACGCACACCATACGGTGCCTTCATACCATGGCTATGTACACACACATCTACAGACCCATAAAATACCGCCAAATAACTAGTTTTTAGTGGCATTAAGAGATTCATATGAAATGGGGAAAATGGTATGTTCCATTAGATGTCATACTCCAAATATATGTTCCCTTAGATTTACTACAGCACAGAAGTATACCTCTTAATACAGAGGAACCGTACAGTATAGATAAAGCCTATGCATCCAGGACATACAGAAATCAAATGGCGCTTACTCCAAAAGAGACACAGGACTAGAATGTGAGGAGGATGGAAGAGACTAGCGCTGTATATGCTGCATGTGCAAAGCTCTGCTGTGTAGGAGGCTGTCTGCTGTAAAGATCAACAGTAATTGGCACCTTCAAGGTACATTCACATGGGGCGGGTCTGCTGCAGATTTTGGTCCAGAATTAGTGTGAAATTGTCTACACTGAGTGCAATACGAAAAGGCAAAACTTGCACGAATA
Source organism: Phyllomedusa bahiana (assembly GCA_025379985.1). NCBI lineage: Eukaryota > Metazoa > Chordata > Amphibia > Anura > Hylidae > Phyllomedusa > Phyllomedusa bahiana. The sequence continues at coordinate 144,467 of JAODAL010000077.1, read as the reverse complement.
GCTGCAAATTTTGCCTTCTCCCTTCAAGGTCAATGTAGAACAATCTGCAGTAAAATCCACAGCAAAAACCAAAAGCAGACCTGCCCCATGTGAACTCAAAGGGGTTCTCTCACGACAGACAGTGATGGCATCTCATTAGGATAGGCTATCACTGTCTTATAACCTCTCCCCTAAATGAGCCTTGTAACCTCGCCGTTCCGAACAGAGAGCAGATCAGGACTCGCCCATAAAAATGAATTGGCGTTACGATTACAGCGGAGCATCGCCACTCGGCAAAATTTTGATTTCCCATTCAAGTCTACAGCAGAGTTCCGACCTCCTCTCCGTTTAGAGCCGAGAGGTTACGGGGCTCGATTAGGAGATGCCATATTGCTGGGACATGCCACCAATGTCTAATGTCTGTAGTGAGACAATCCCTTTACTATTTAAATCCTGATAAATTATCAGATTATACACAGATTCCTGTATTAGATAAAAAGTAAAGACTCTTCTCTGTTAAGGAGATGGATAGCTACAGGCTCCGACCTGGTTCCCATTTGTGTAAATATTGTTTTACATCTTTTCATGGGACAACGCTGGAGATAGGACACCGTGATGCAATGTAAAGTAGTCCGTGTACAGCTTGTATAACCAAGTCAATTTGGTGCGCCCTCAAAATAACACAGCCATCACTCTCTAAACCGCTCGCAAAAAAGTGAGTACACCCTACATGAAAATGGACAAATTGTGCCCAACTTGCCATTTTCCATCCACGGTGTCATGTGACTCGTTAATTCTCTCATGCAGGCCACTGGAAGTTCAACATGGAAGCTCATGGCAAGGGGATCTGAAAAAAAAAGAATTGTTGATCTACATAAAGATGGCCTAGGCTATAAGACTACTGCCGACATCCTGAAACGGAGCTGCAGCACGGAGGCCAAGACCATATAGAGCAGTTTAACAAGACTCACAAAAGGCCTCGCCATGATCGACCAAAGATGATGAGTGCACGTGCTCAGCACTGTATCCAGGGACTGTCTTCTCAAAATAGACATATAAGTGCTGCCAGAATTGCTGCAGAGGTTATATGGGTGGCAGGTCAGTCTGTTAGTGTTCAGACCAAATGCCACACACTGCATCAAACTGGTCTGCATTGCTGTTGTCCCAGAAGAAAGCCCGCAAACAGTTCCAGTAATCCATGTCCTTGGTCTGCTTGTCTTCAAACTATGTTCTACGGTCTGAGGAGACCAGGATTAACTTATTTGGTTCAGATGGTGTCAAGCATGTGTGGCAGCAACCAGGTAATGAGTACAAGCATGTCTTGCCTACAGACAAGAATGGTGGTGGGAGTGTCACAGTTTGGGGCCGCATGAGTACTGCCAGCTGTGGGGAGCTTCAGTTCATTGAGGGGACTATGAATACCAACATGTACTATGACATAGTAAAGCAGAGCATGAGCCCCTCCCTTCAGAAACTGGGCCACAGGACAGAATTCCAACATGATAACGACCCCAAACTCCTCCAAGACGACCACTGCCTTTCTAAAGAAAACAATGGTCAAGGAGCTGGACGGGCCAAGCTTGTCTCCAGACCTAAACCCTATTAAACATCTGTGGGGCATCCTCAAAACGCAAGGCGGGGGGAGGAGAGCAAGGTCTCTAACATCCACCAGCTCCTTGATGTTGTCATGAAGGAGGGAAGAGGATTCCAGTGGCTGCAGCCTGTGAAGTCTAGTGACCTCCATGCCCAAGAGAGATAAGGCAGTGCTGGGAAATAATGGTGGCCACACAAAACATTGACACTTTGGGCACAATATGTCCATTTTCACATAGGGGTGTACTCACTTTTGTTGCCAGTAGTTTAGACATTGATGGTTGTGTGTGGAGTTTTGAGGCACAGCAAATTTACACTGTTATACAAGCTGTACACTGACTACTTTACATTGTATTAAGAGTCACATCTGCAGTGTTGTCCCATGAAAAGTTATCAATACAATATGTACAAAAATGTAAGGGGTGTAATCACTTTTGAGAACTATAGTAACTGGTTATTCTTCAGGCCATTTTGAATAGTTACTAAATCAGTGCTTACCAGGAATTACCTTCAAGACCTGCCATGTTGGATACGCGCTGACCCAGTCATCTCACCACTGTAAGGCCTCGTTCTCACGGCTTATTTGGGTACGGATTGGCGCCAATCCGTCCCTGTCATTACGGTAATCCACTGCTCTCATAGAGAACAGTGGATTCCGTTGCACCTCCCCGCTCGGCGAATCCGCCGCGGGGGGAGAAAGTGACATGCACATTATTTACGGCGCGTACGCGCCGTAAACAATGCATTGTCTACGGGGCCGGGAGCGGCGCCCCCGCCGCGCTCCGGCCCGCCCCTTATTCACGGCAGATTTGTGAGCTCAATACGGCTCACAAATCCGTCGGGAATAAGCCGTGTGAACACGGCCTAAGGCCCCGTTCACACGATGGATGTGGCCGTGGCCAAATCTCGCCCTAACCTCGGTTTGGGGCGCAGCTTGCGGCGAGGGTTTGCCCCAATGAAAATTAGTAGGCAGGGGGCAAACCAGCGCGCCAGCCACGGCAACACGCGACTCCCTGTCGAGAATTGACAGGAGAGTTCCCAAACACGTGTGCCAAGGTCGCAGCCCCAAAGCCGCGGCCAAACCTGCGGCGTGTGAGCATTAAACGCGGTTTCCAATAGGAAACCATGTTAATAAACTAGGCACGATTTGGACGCGCGGCCAAATCCGTCGTGTGAACAGGGCCTAATTTGGCACTTGCCAAAGTCGCTCGTTTCCCTAGGCCTGTCCAACTCTCCAGCTTTCAATCAAACGTCAAGCCAACAAGATCATCAATGTAGTTTACCTGGCTATAATGTTACAGCCTCTGAGCAGATGAGTGGTGCACCTCCTGATATACTAAAGCATTACACTGTACAATCACTGGTTCCCCCATCTGTAAAGTGAGGGGGGGAAAAAAAAATCTAAGAGAAATTGACTATGTTCATGCGGCCTTATCTTAGCAGGAGGTCGTGACAAGGCCACTGAACTGAGACATGAACGCTGTAGATGCAGAAATTTGCCAGCGGCAAGAAGAATAGCTGTAGTGATGTGTGAGATACTTGAAGAGATTTACCACAATGGCTCACAGGAAAGAATGAGTCTGCTTAAAAACTTGTTGCAATTCTGGTCTTGCACAAGGCAAGCCTTGACTCGGGCAATCTGGTGAATCAGGAACAGGTGTTAACTGGGGCATTTAAACAACTGGTTTTCTGACGCTACTAGTCTGGAGACAAACCACATACAGTATATAGGACATCCCAGAAAAGCAACAGGATTGGTGTGGGCACTACAATTACCATAACACCAGCAAGACCGGCTGCACTGGCCAAATCCCACAGGAATATAGCGGACCAGCCACTTCGCTACGTCGCCCTAATCTAGTGCAGCATATTATGGCTACTTGGGGGAGAATTTTATTTTATTTTTTTGAAAAAGGAAAATGCACAGCTTTAGGGATTTTTTTTTAAAATTTATTTTGGGGGGAGAAAAAACCATAATACAGTCCAACAACGACATTGCCCTACCTACTCGCTCATGACTGACCAAGGCCTCTGTATTAGGCCTGAAACACTGCAGAGGCAGCTACATGGCAGCAAAAGGAGGGCAAATGACCTCATAGAGCAAGGCCATTGGCACTGTGTGGCGCCATGTTGTTCACCCATCAATCCAATGTTTTAGAGGAGATTACTTCCACAGTTCAGCACCAACGGCAGCATGCCACTTTGTTTTCTTCGATTTCTATGCACACGAGTATGGAGGAACAATACGGCCTAAACGCTGGGTGCACACAGTGGTTTTGTTTTGCGAATTCTGGTGTGTGAAATGCATGGTCTACGCACCGACACTGCCCGTTGTGGTGGTTAGGAACACGCACCACATATTTTTAAAAAGGACATGGATTCCAAATCTGGAAAAGGGGAAAAAAAATGGGGGAAAAAAAGGAGGGGGTGGATTTGCATGCTCCTGTCATTTATACAGTCTCAGCATCTACTCCGTGCAGAAACCCTGGAAAAAGAGAATTCAGGTTAGCACCAAATACTTTAGGGTTGGGGGTGGGGGGTGGGAGGAATCAGATTGTGACTTCAGCTTTGCTTGCTCAAAAGGGGCGTGTATGATTTGTTTGAACTGCATATCATGTGACATCACCATGCCTTTCTCCACAGTGTGTTCACTCTAGTCAAACAAAGGTCAGTTTACGTAATGAGCTGTAAGTAGTTGCAACATAGCCGAGTGGTTACCACTTCTGCCTTCTATCATAGGGGTTTTAGGTTCAAATTCCTGCAGGAGCCAATCGCGGATTTTTTCTTTCCTCAATGCACATACCTGATCGGGTTTTCTTTTTATTCAGTTACACTGTTTGACTCAAGGAGTACAGAGGACAGGAGTAGAATGACAGTACCTGGGGTTGAACACTTGCTCAGCAGTGAGTGTCTGTGATTACTAGGCAGGGAGCAGACTAGCAGTAGCTGCCTGAAAGGAGAAGTGATGTCTGAACACGTGCAGTATGACTGAAGAGCTCGGTAACTGGTTGGATCCCTTGGAGATGGCGTAAGGATCACCAAGGCACCCGCATTTATAAAAAAAAAAAAAAAAAAAAAAAAAAAAGTACAGGATTTTTAATAATGTTGAATGGTGAAAATGTTTAATTTGTAAGCTACCCACACCAATTTTACTTTGTGGTAAAAACCCCCTTTAAAGAAATAAAAATGATTTTTTTCTTTTAATGTTCAATATTGCCACCAATATTAAAAATATATAAAAGTCTGAAATCCTGCAGGTTTCACTTTGGTCACTGGGCCTAACAGTCTAATACTTCCTGTAATATAGAGAGAACTTTTCAGCCTCTCCTCATTACCAGCACATGCAGGATTATACTGAAAGGTGACATCAATCTGTATAGATAATACAGAATCCACCTTTTACAGTTCACCCTATTTCCCTCCCTGCACGATGACTTCTTCCCAGGACTCTGAGCATGTTAGAATATTCTCCCATGCAAGTCGGTGGGCCTGCCCCTGTTCACAGGCTCCTATGTCCATCTAGCTGCTGGAAAGCATCTCTAATTGCTGTTAAAATTAGCTGAAGCTGGATGGCTACCCCCATAATGATATACAGAAAACAGAGCTAAAAAATGTACAATCAGAAAATAAAAGGGCTAAGAAAAAAACCTACATCAGCAAAACAAACAAATTATATATATATATACACTTTTACACACACACACACACACACACACACACATATATATACAACATACACACACACATATATATACACCTATATAAATACACACACACACACACACACACACACAATATTCCCTTTAACATACCACCAGTTCTATACATACAGCGTACAAGTTTGCAAGCGGGGGGAGCATGGGACGCAAACCAGTGGCATACTCCTGTGTATGCATAAAAGTATTCTTCTCTAGAGACATCGCTAGCATGGAAGAATAACCCCATATACTGTATATGGAGTCTGAAAGAGCCTGTATGGCAATGTAGAGAAGCTATATGGCTCAATATAGAGAGAGGGAAAAGATACAGACCCGCTGTACCAAGCTACAACAGCCAAAACAGACCAGGCTCATAACGTGCAGTTTACAGTCCTCCCAACTCTCACTTTGGATGGCACCTGCCAAGAACTCCGATTGCATATAAAACACATGGGAACCTATGAATCCATAATACATTTACAGTATTAGCTGTCTGATGAATATGTAAGAAAAGACTCCTAAAATAGCAAAATACAGTGTGAAAAGAGCCCAAGTCTACCGCTGCCTCTCTACCTCTAGTGTTTCAGCTTCAAAATATTCAATCATAGGTGTCATGGCCCTGGTCACGGTCGTGCCCTGAAATATGTTAATGGAAAAAAAAACAAAAATCCAGCTCGCCACAGTTCTAGGATGAGCACGGACTGCGGGGATCTTCGCCACCAAGGCACATGTATAATAGAAAAATGTCCAGCAGCTTCATAAATAAGATCCAAAGTTTATTGAAGCTTCACAGGTAAAACCAACATACAGGACCAAAGAGACTGACGCAGGCCGTAAAGTAAATGCCCTTAGCCATAGCACAATACAATTAGGCAGGTGCATCATTTACGGGTAAGTTCACACGGGTGTTCAGAGTCGCGCTGATCGGCGCGTACTCCCTCGATTAAAAAAGTTGGGGGGTTCCGCCGGCCCCATAGACATGCATTACGGCGAAAGCACCGCACATAAATGACATGTCATTTATCTCCCGTGCATACAATACGATTGTATTGTATACGCGGGGAGAGGAGGCGCAATTCATAGTTCTCTACGAGAACTGTGGATTACCGTAATGATTAGGGCGCATTTCGCTCCTATTAGAGCGCAGTACGCCGCAAAGTACGTGGCAAAATGCGCCCCATTTTAGGGGCCGTTCACACAGCTTATTTTGGGCACGGATTCCAGCCGTATTGCACGCTGTACTGCGCTGCAGTACGACTGGAATCAGTCCAAGCCATTACGGTAATCCACAGTGCTCATAGAGAACTGTGGATTCAGTCTCTCCTCCCCGCTTGGCGAATACGCCAGGCGGGGAGAAAGTGACATGTTCATTATCCCGGCGGAATACGCGCCATGGATAATGAAAGTCTATGGGGCCGGCGGGCAGCGCCCCCACTCCTTAGGCCATGTTCACACGGCTTAAAATGGGCCGTATTTCGGTCCGTAATTACGTGCCGAAGTGCGCAAATTACGGGCTGAAAACGGCCCATTCATTACGGTAATCCACAGTTCTCAGAGAACTATGGATTACGTCTCCCCTCCCCGCCCGATAATTGACATGTCACTTTCTAGCGGCGTATACGCGCCGCTAGCAGTGATTGTCTATGGGCCGGCGAAGTGCCGGCCCCCCGCTCCCACGGCGTAATTGCGGGGCGAAATTACGCCCCGCAGTTAAGCCGTGTGAACCTAGTCTTACTCAGGCCGTAATTGCAGGCGAAATCCGTCCCGCAATTACGGCTTGACTAAGCCGTGTGAACCAGCCCTTAGGGCATGAAAATCAACACCTGTGAGTAGACTTAAAAATTGCAATAGACAGGAAACAAAAGTAAAATATTAAGTGGTAACATTATACATATGTATCAATATTGTAACACTGTATCTGGTCGGTTATTTCATCCAAATGGTTGTCTGGTATGGAGGATAAAAATCCAGTAAGATTTTCTATTTAATAACTCGCTTGTGATCACCACCTCGATTGGGACTAACTCTCGCTATACCCTGAAGAGGATTGGTCCATCCTGCATGATGTGGAACGTAGTGATGAGAGCGCTGAACACTACGTAAATCTGTACGAGTCCAATCAGATGTAGGTCTCCTTATCCTTTCCTTTACAAATTGTTCAACCAACAGACTGTATATGGCAGGTATTGTAAGACTGCAAGTGAGTGCTATATTGGTTATTATATGTAGTATTGTTGGTGAACGATGACTACAGGATACAGCATAAACGCATTATTGGGATCCACATTTCTAACAACCCTTATAACTTAGCTAGGACAAAAACCATCAAATAAAAAAGGTAGTACCGAAAAGTCGTCTTAACCCAGTTAGCGGGCTTTCTTGGCCTCAGCGAGAGATTTTTTTTTTTTTTTTTTTGCTTCATCCTTACATTCCAAGAACTTTCATTTTTCTGTAAACGTAATCATATGACAGGATGTTGTAAGAACAATTGTGTTATTCCATAGCCCCATACTGAGGTGCAGGTCATCTGTTTGCCCCCAGAGATCATTAATGCTATGAAGAAAACCATCTATTCCACCTGTGGGCTTTACACTGCACAGAATTAAAATGTGAATGCATTGCATACCAAATATGCAATACTGGATTTGTATTTTTGTTGGAAGAGACTTCATTGTATATTTTTAGAATACAAGGGACTCAACTTTTTTTTTTTTCTTTTAAACTTTGCCCCTATAAAATTCCTGGTTCTCTAGTTCAATAAAATAAGTTACATAGGTGGCTGGGGGAGTCGCACTCGCTTTCCCATCCCCATCCGCGATGGAGCTCCCTGGGATTCCTCCTCTTCAATTCCAGGTTCTCACTCGATTCACTCACTATGGAGCGATAACCTCTCCTGTGTGTCAGGACGAGAACACGGAAGTAAAGAGGAGCAGTTCCCCGAGAGCTCCAGAGTGGCAGCGGACCAGTATAGAAGGATCAGGGGGTTTTTTATCCATTCAGCCCCCACCCTGGCCTTAAAGAGGTAGCTCCCACCATAGAACTTGACGACAAATAAATAGGAGATGCCATCAAAGCCCGATAGGTGGGGGTCCCACCCTTGGGACCGGGCCCAAAAGGTGTCTGTTCAGAATGGAGAGCCAGTCACACTTGCACAAGATTCTCCATTCTGTTCTATGGGAGTTCTGGGCACAGGTGAGCGCCATGTTCAGCTGTACTCGGAACTCCCATAGAACAGAACGGAGCATCTTGTGCAAGCGTGACCGACTCTCCCGCCTTCAGGACTGGCACTTAAACGGCCAAAAAGGCATATTCTATGGATATCTTATTAAAGGATATGAGGGGTGGGTGGGATAGACGCCTCTAACGGGAATATAATTAAACTGGACAACTCCCTTAACTCGAGGAACAACATTTTTAGGTTGTAGCTCCATTAGTATTCTAATGGAGGTTAGTTATTTCTAAGAGGTAGGCTCAAAATACTACAATATCTGATTTCCAATAGTCACCATATCTTCCCAAACCAGAATCAGATCAACAATAATCAGAGTGATGCCCAGCCCCATAATGAGCATTTGAGCCACTTCTGCCAAGCATATAGTAGAGACCCAAAGACGTTCTTCACTGTAAGTACTGTAAATCTGTGAAATAGCCGCCTGAGGAGCTGGTCACAGCAAGAACTGTAGAGAGTTTCAAGAAAGGCTTAGATACCTACCTGAAACTAAAGAATATTAATGCGTACATAACCATGTAAAATTCTGGATCCTGGCTGGTGGAGGCTCTGGGGTCAGAGATGGGGTCTTCCCTGGAGCAGATCGGTTCTTGCCTTATGGGTTTCAGGGCATTCACCAGTGGTGAGGCTGGGCTTGAAATCCTTGTCTCTCTCCCTTTACCCACTTTTTCCCCCACCCTTGGTTGAACTTGATGGACATGTGTCTTTTTCAACCGTACTAACTACATAACTATGTCCATATATCTTGTACATACAAACAGTACATACACATGGAAAGATCATCTCATCTCTGGACAGCTTTGTAGTTCCTGGTTACAGGTTTTATCTACTGTCATTGTGTAACTGATGTGTTTTTCTCACGTTAAATATTTGCAGTAAACAAGCAAAATTATTTTGTTGGTTAAGTGTGGAGAAAAAAAAAAAATTAAAAAAAATTAAAGAATAACAAAATAATTTTGAAAACTATC